>CM055822.1:28667872-29267872 GCA_029582265.1 Zoroaster sp. YZ-2022
AATTAAGCAATTCCGATGTGAATTATCTAACCACCAACATAGGGTTAGATGGCTCAGTTGGTAGAGCACTTGCATGTTAACCCAAAGGTTGTAGATTCGAATCCCACACTGGTAAATTGTGTACCAAGAGTCGGTTTCGAAAAAGTTGAATTTCAAAATGTTTCAGTTCAGCACTTTTCTATAAAACATAACAATTGTAAGAGTTCTTTATCATTTTCTCAAAAACGTGAGAACCTATTGCGATTAAACGTTCACATGTTAATTTATTTGCAAACTAAATGGTCAAAATTAATATATTATGTATCTAAATGGCAATGTTGTACCTTCCAATGCTTCAGTCAATAACTTTATTAAATATTCCACTTGAACAACAAAATTGCTGATGAAATAGCAAAACATTTGGAATATGCATCAAAACAAAGGAAATTTTTAACAGATAATCATGAAGCTTTGTATGTACTTACATGATGGTTTCTTGATCTCTCGTGGAGTGCTGCTCCTGTGCAGAGGCTGAGAATGACAAGTCAAAACAACAACGATCAGAGCATACTGATCGAAACGTCGAGTTGTAACCTCCAGTTCTTTTCACAACTAATTACTTCTCAATAGAGAATTTTACATGGTGTCACCGCAATTAGTCTTACTTATCCTCTTCACCATGCAAAGCTACAAGTTTTACTCAAACAACAACTCAGTCAAAAAATCACTACCAGGTGATGTATGTGATTGGTTGAAAGTTAGGTCACATGACCTTCAGTCTGAATAATTAACAGATACTCACAACAGGAATTTCCTTCACCAGGGCAAGCTCAATGTCAGGGTCATCTTGGCACAAAAGAGCTCGTACCTGATGAAAAATGTTTAATTAAGTTATTTCAATAGGTTTTAGGATTAAAATAAATTTAAATTGTGTATGTATTATTATTCAACCTTTTCTACCTTTTCTGTAGACAATAGAACAGTCAGGAGGAGGAAAATAAACACCAGCAGCAATTAGCGGTCAAAAAGAGGGCATGTCATTTACCTCACCGCAATTGGCAGATCCAGGCGGAGAGGGAATGGAATATTTACTGTAAACCATGCTTCCCTTGATTATTTTGAGAAATGAGTCATTTTAAAGAATTTAAAAAAAAAATTAAATCTAAAACTGTAGTACAAATTTATCAAAATTGCCTGTACTCCCAGGAATAATTAACTGTTTTTATTTGAATTGGGTTGTGGGGAAATTGTTGAAAATTTTATTTATGTTAAGCACAGTTGATGATGAAGAATACTAATTACCTCAACATTCCCGAATCCTTGTAGAATAAACACAAAGAATCCCTACAAAAATGATAAAGACAAACATTTAAAAATGATCATTTTGTAAATTCTATTTTAGCATTCCTCTAAAGGGAAGGTACAACACGGGGTATTTTGTAACATACGTCCATCTCAACCCTCCAGTTTTTAAGATATATATCATAAAATTAACCTGAAAAAATTCATAAGTGCTCATATCTGAAAAGGATGAAATGAACAAGCTTGTTATGCTTTTAGGTTTTACACAAAATTGCCGGACATCATTTTTTGGTAAATTTAAGATAACAATTCCTGTTTTCTTTAAGACTAAAGCACTTCAGATAAAATCATTTCTCAGAATTGATACATGTACCAACTTCGCACCAAGTAAGTTTTTAGATAATTATGTGTTAATTTAATAATCTAATAATTGCCAATGTTGTACCTTCCCTTTCAGAAAATAGGATGTTCACAGAGAGTTTTAGCAATGGGCAGTGCAAGTCACAAAGCAGCCATGATTCAAATGATGAAGGAGATATTAGATAAACAGATGACATTAGATAAACCATGATTTTAACAACAAAAATTGTAATGCTCACCAGTAGTGAATTTAAGATGACAAAGGCATAATATGTCCACAACGGGCCACCGTAGATTGCCTGCCAGCCAATTAACCAGGTAGTGGCAAACAATAGAGTGAGAAGGGCTGTTGCCCGTACACTGGATCTACCAAGCAAAACAGATTTAAACAAAAGCCAGTTAACCAAACTAATCTTTGGGTCTAAGCTTGGCGATAACACGATAATATCGAATATCGCGATACCTTTTTTATTCGATTACGATATCGAGAACCTTTTTTTATTATTGAGATATCGGTAAATTGCGATTAAAAATATATTTCGCGATTAAAAAAACAATCAACATTGTGAGTCAAGTCAGAAATTCCATGGAAACAAAAATTTTGGAAGTGAGAAACAAAAGTGAACTACTTCAGAAGTACATACACACTCTGCAAATGCATTTGCGATTTATTGTGACGCTTGAAGAGGGATACATACTCGTGGTTATTGGCTCTAAAGCAATCATGCATGAATGAAAATATAATATCGATTATATCGAAAATCGCGATATTTGTTTGCCGATATATCGTGGATGAAAAAAATCGATATTGCCCAAGCTTATCTGGGTCTATAGCACGCAACAGGGAATTTCAGTTTTTATTTCAGAAAGCCTTAACAAATTTCCTCACCACTGAGCACTCTTTATCAACACTAAAACAGTGGCATGGGAAAAACAACAATAATAATACACACTTTAAAAAGGGGATTTTTCTGTAACTCTATCATGATGTTATGGTCAAAAAGCACTTTACATTATTATTAGCCCTGTAATCAGACTATTTTAAATCATTCCTGGATCATTCTCAACTTTCTGGGAATTATACAACCCCCGGCAGCCTCACTCATCAACTAATCAAACATAATTACTATCTCTGCCCTTACTGTTCATATTTATACTCCTTCGTGTTGAGAAACAATTCCTGTATAAGTGTCTTGCTCAAGAACTTAAAGAGTACCCTAACTGGCATGATTTCAAACCCACATTCTGACCACTCAGCCATCAGAACATGAGTGTGATGCACTCACAAACACATATAACCAATAGACGGACAACAGCTATTCAAAACAGGACACCATAATGGTGACCACACCGGACTAGGGTAAAAACCATTGGGCAAAAGAGTCACGCTAGGCATGTTGGAATAGGCCTGTGATCCTTATTGGACATTATGTGTACAATGCAGAAAATTGTACATGCACAAGATGCAGTATTTAAGACTACACATGCTCTTTGGCAACAGTTTCAGAGAATCTGATATTACAGTCTGTGCGCGTACTGTTCATGTAGCCCTCTATAGGTTATACATGTCTGTGGGAATGCTAGGACACTCGGCAAGGACACTCCAATGACATGCCAGTGGTTGCTGCATGATAAAGTAACATGTCGGCCAGAGTTTACCTGAAGCCTGTCGTTTTATCCTGCTCCGAGACAGTATCATCTGTACTCCTGATCACCATGATCAGCAAAATCAGATTCAGCTACAAAAATTAAACCATACATTCTGTTATAAATATCAAAGAGGCAAAATGTAATTTCTGTATTCCAGAAATTTTTCAAGGGAGGATCAGGAAAAAATTGTTAAAAAAAGTAGCACCTCCTGTAAAAATTTGTTATGAGATGTCATAGAACTACCTCCCCCATGACAGATTTACATTAGCATACATTAGCAAAAGTAGTCATATCACTTGTTTTGTTCATGCTAACGAGCAGAGTAAAGTAAGCACACTTTTAATAACAGTTTCATTTTCACACCTTTGGCCTAAAAGACTTCTAAGTAACTATAGCCAGAGGATCACACTACACATTTTGATATGCCACTCATTCCATTAGCTGGATATAGAACGTAAAATACTTGTAAAACAACTTTAAATGAAAGTGAATTTTACACAATAATTTCTGGGAATGAGTGTTATTAGCTATCTTGTCCCAAAATTTTATTTTCAAGTATAATCCAATATGGTATTGGCGAATCTGGGGGGGGGGGGGCAAGGTAAATTTACTATACGATTGTTTGTGTGTACCCTTTTTAACCATGTACCTCTTTTTATGACAGTGTGGCCCCCCCCCCCCCACCTTTTTGCCATGTGGTCCACCTTTTCTGATGAAGACCTGCGAATCTACACCTGTTCAATTGATAGTACATTATAGTTATGTCAACATGAATTATGCATACTTTGATTGCAATAATTGGCTCTTCTAGTGAAACTCCACATATCAATCCTCCCCAGAAGCAGACTTGTAGTCAAGTATTTTTCCATGGAAATGAGTATGACTACAAAAAAAATACATATATACGAGTACTCCAATTCAGAAGCAGAAATACACCACCATGTTAGTTTCATTATTTCACCTTCAAAGCATTCAATAATTTATTACCTGTGTTTTTGTTTATTTAACAAGTAAATTTCTACAATCAACCAAAAATGAATATATGAAACATGGGCGGATCCAGAACATTTTTAGGGGGGGGGCTGAGAATCAAAAACAAATTTTTTTCAGTACTACAAAAATTACAATGAAATAATCAAAGGGAGAGAAAAACAAAGCACAGTGAGGGGGAAATGAGAATGCGTTCTCCCCTCCCCTCCCCCTCTCTCTCTCTTTTTCTCTCCCCTTTTTTTTAATTTTTTTTTTTTACGATTTTAGGGGTGGGCTATCCGCCAATGTGAAAGGACCCAAAATTAATTTTGGGACTTACCACTGTCAAATCATACTTTTGAATTTGTTATCACTGTTCTCATTTTCTCAAAATAACAATGACTTGATCAAAAAGAGATTTACTAATTGATGGTAAAAAACACAAGTGATACGTCTTTCAGTACACTACAGTTTGATATGTAAGAAATGAGGAGATGACTTACGCAGAAAGCCAGACAACACGGACCACAGAATGACCATAACGCTCCATTCTCCTCAACGAGCCAACACCTGAGTTTATCAACAACAAATCATTTCAAATAAAATATAGGCATCGAGCAGGGGTCAAATGAACTTCTACAGCTAGCTAAGCATTGGTATTTGGTATATTTACACCAAATACCAAAGCTGTATCTTCCATTGAAGTGTACCCTTAAATAAGCTTGGGCGATAACATGATAATATCGAATATCGCGATACCTTTTTTTATTCGATTACGATATCGAGAACCTTTTTAAGTTATCAAGATATCAGCAAATTTTGAGTCAATTCAGAAATTCCATGGAAATGGAATTAGAACAGTCTTTTCAGCTTTTGGAAGTGAGAAACAACAGCGAACTACTTCAGAAGTACATACACACTCTGCAAACAAATTTGCGATTTATTGTGACGCTTGTAGAGGGGTATATATATCTGTGGTTATCGGCTCTAAAGCAATCATGCATAAATAAAAAAATAATCGCGATATTATTGAAAATCGCGATATATGTTTACCGATATATCGTGGATGAAAAAAATCGATATCGCCCAAGCTTACCCTTAAATTGCAACACCGGTCTCACGAAAGTGAAGTTAGTCTCTTTTTGAAACACACGTTTTTTTTTCTTCAAAAATTAATATTTTTGAATTCTTGTCACTTTGTGGTCTCTATAGAACTTTTGAATTATGGAAATATGTTGTTTTGTACTCTCTGATGTTTTTAAATACTAACATATTGAGTTGAAACGTCTCATTTATGGCGCCGCCAACGGTGAAGCAGAGACAACCATGCACAAACTCATGGAGAACTACGTTGTTCCCTATTTTAAAAGTGATTGTGTGCAACGTAGGAATATAATTTACGAGTTGTACACTCGGAACCGTAATCTCTGATTATTAAAGATACATATATCTGAAAATTGTTACCATTTGTGAGAATTTTGTGTTAGTACATATATCCCTAAAGTCAAACATCGAGCTGGCAGACCAAAACGTGCGTTGAGCAATGACACTTTCATACACGTCGCATTCCGTAGCGCCATTGAAATTTCGAGTCACTGTGCAACAGTATCATGCATGGTATACAAATTGTACCGCGGTAAAAAGCAAGTTAAAGTCATGAATATTCATAGTAAACTTAAATAAAAGGTCATCATGGAAATTCCCCTTTAGTACATGTATCGTTGAAAAAGAGTTCACAGTTTCATTCTTCACACTAAAATGGGCCGAGCAGCGGGAAGGTCATTACCATATTTGGTCGTACGGACAGATCCCGCTGGCAATGCATGCACACATACGCATACACGGGACGCGCGGTGTAGGTAGGGCTCATTCGTGATTGGCTCAATCTGTGTTTCCATAGTGAGCGCTTATCCATGAACAGCGCCGTCTATCGACTTATCAAAGCAATAAATGAGACAAACGATTCCATATGGCAATTAACCGCTGAAAAAAAATATGATTGTGTTAGTTCATGAAAACTAATACTGTACAAAAAACCTGTTTTGTGTTTTCACAAAGTGACACGCGGGTACGTATTTACTACTCAAAGTTTGTGTTACTTTGTGAAAACGCAAAACCACAGCGTGCTGTTTTATGCGCACTGAGGTTAATGTTACTTTGTGAAAACATTTTCTTCTGTGGGCTGCAGTGTTCACAGTGTTAGTGTCTATGGTGAATTGAGTTGGTGTCAGTTCGTGAAAATGCAAATCTTCACTTTCATGTAATGATATGTTATCATTAGGACCTACTTTCTCTAGTGTATCCACACTATAATTTACAATGTAATCAGTTCCAATGTGCTTTATATGTTTCCTAACAATGGTGTCAATAGAGTGACACAATAAAGTTCACTGAACACTGAGATCTGAAATATCAGTATCCGTATCCATTATATATACAAACAACTTTACATTTCACACAAGATTTTCCTTATTCGTCAATTTACCACACTTCCAGCTTCAAAAGTTTGTGACATTGGAGCTTCTGATGAAGATCACCAAAATATTTAAAAGAAAAATAGGAAAAATAACATTTTGAATTTTCTACACTTTGTGTCACTTCATGGGACCGGTGATGAAATGTACGTTTAATTCATTTCAACCCTCAAGTTTTCAAGAAATATATCATGAAACTAACACACAACTTTATCTCACTCCCTGAGGTAAAAAAATTGCTAAAATAAGAATGTGAAGAAGGTAAAAAAAAAAGCTGATCATGTATCCCTTTTGTTTGACAAAGGCTGGATTTGATTATAAGAAAAACTGGCCATTCTAAAATTGAACGACCACTATGGAACATTTTGTATAGACCCCATGATGGTAATCTACTGTATTACGTTTGGCATGAAATGGCCAGTTCGGTATGTTTGATAGTGGATTTGTTTCTATTTTCTAATATTAGCATAAGTTACTCACAGATCATAAACCTGAGGTTTATACGCTTGTACGGATACACCCAACACAGACCCAACAGTCACTGCTGGAATACCTGATAGAAAGCAGAATGGGAAATAATGAATTCAGGTTGATACCGTTGGTTTCCATTTAATGTATACAAGGCTTGCATTTGACATCATGGTCATCAATGTAATAATAATATATAATTGGGGAGGCTAATCATCTTTACTCGCAGCTGAGGAGCTGAATTGCGAAGGACATGGCTACAAAGTGGTCGAGCCGCTGGCATACAAGGGCGCTCTTAGCAGCCAGCCACATCGACCCATACATGACCACCGAGCACAGCCTGAGATCGAAAGTGTTTGGTTTTTCAGGGAGGGATGAAAACCGGAGGGCCCGGAGAAAAAGCCTCGTGGCATAGGAGAGAACCAATGCTCAACTCTACTCACATGTGGCCCTAGCGGGGATTCGAACCAGGGTCACAGTGGTGAGAGGCGAGCGCTTAATGCACTACGCCACCCATGCCACCCAAATGTGAAACAATTGTATATGGAAGAGGGTGTTGTGAAGAGCTGAAATGAGGAGCATGGAGGAAGGAAGAAGTGCTGAGAGTGAAAAAAGGGGTGGGGTTGGGAGTCTGAGGGGAGAGGGGTGCTGAGGAAGGCTGAGGGGAGAGGGGGCTGAGGGGAGGGGAGGGCTGAGGGGAAGGAGGGCTGATGAGGGGAGAGGAGGGCTGATGAGGGATGAGGGGAGACGAGGGCTGATGAGGGGAGAGGAGGGCTGATGAGGGGAGAGGATCAGAGGGCTGATGAGGGGAGAGGATCAGAGGGCTGATGAGGGGAGAGGAGGGCTGATGAGGGGAGAGGATCAGAGGGCTGATGAGGGGCGAGGATCAGAGGGCTGATGAGGGGAGAGGAAGGCTGATGAGGGGAGAGGATCAGAGGGCTGATGAGGGGAGAGGAGGGCTGATGAGGGGAGAGGAGGGCTGATGAGGGGAGAGGAGACAGACTATGTGAGTTTACCCACCCCATCCTCCAATCATATAATATCTCATATTGTTTCTCCATACTGCAAAGCCCTTGGTGGCATCACTAGCCTTAATGCCCTGTGCAGTGGTGTCTGAATACAGCTGGATTGATTCCATAGTGAGCCACGTGATAACAGCCAGATAGAAGAACTGCATTGATGCCCCACAAGCCACACATACCTTGTGGGATAAGGCCACAAATACTATTACAATGATTTATTCATAAATGACAGTGAAGACAATCTGATTGGATGAAATTTACCACATGGGGGTGTATTAACGGATAGTAAAGACCGGCTGCCTATGTATTATCCAATAACCTACAAACAAGTATGCTCGCCGACTGCCAGCTGTTATTAGGACGTGATGGGAAATAAAGGTTTTATGCTTGGTCTTTTCCACATGATAAAGACCTTGGGAAAATGGCCACACAATTTAATTAAGCAATATTGTACATTCATTAAAAATATGGTATATTTGCTGCACACAAATTTAATTTTAAAATATGGTACATTTATTAAAAGATTCTACCAAAATGTTCAAAGCTGAATCAGTACCAAACCCAAACCTAAGTAAAACTAATTGGAATTTTGGAGCAAAAACTTAATTAGCAACAAACTATAGTTTTGGAAAGTGTAAATTTTGGGGACTTTTTAAGAGAAACAGTTTAATTATTTCTACAGTACTTAATTGTAAATTAAGGTACCTCATTTTCTGCTGTGAATTCTGATAAACCAAATGACACCGATGCCAAGAGACACGCCAGGCAGAGGTTTAAGTGTATCGAGTGGCGTAGTGTATGCAGACGCCTGAATAAAAATCACCAGTGAAAAAAATCATAGTTTAAAACCTACTATAGGGAATTATCATCTGATTCATAAACAACAAGATAACAGGAACATCAGAAAATGGTGGACACCTAAAGACTATAGATAAAGACTATGAGGGGACACAGTCCAATCTTCAGCCACACTTTTAGTGTCTAATATAACAATAATATATTAAAATGAAAACTTATATTGCGCCGGTATCCACCAAGTTTTGATGCTTATGACACATTAACAGTATTAACACCCGTCATCTGAACGAAGTTGTCATTCCTAAAACCATCTCAGCTCCCTAGGGAGTATGCAGCCCATGCTGCCACATGAGTAGTGCAACCAGCTAAATCAAACATAAGAACCATCTCTGCCCTCACAGCTTCCCATTTATGCAGCAATTGCATAAATATTTAAACCCACTTTCTGACAACTCATCAACCACCAGAACTTGATGCACTAGACCGCTCAGCCATGATACTCTACGACTTGCATCCCTGCTGTATGAACGGTATTCAAATGTACAAAAATAATACATGGTAGTAGTGTGATCCCTCTATCAACTTCATGGGAAATGTCCCAGCCCACCTGAAAAACTTGACACATCTACTCTTGCACTAAGACAGTGTTCGGGTACAGTGCAATGTGAACACATTCATAAAACGTCTGGGCTCAAGACTAAGCCGTACCTGCAGTCAAGTTCAACTTCACTCTTAGCATTACCAGACTAGGGATGATGAAAGAACAAAATGGCTTTCAACAACCTTGATGTGGATACAGTGTTAGTACTGCAAGAGTAACATTTTACCATGGAGTAAGGGTTTCACAACAACCTTGATGTGAATACATAGTGTTAGTACTGCAAGAGCAGCATTTTACCATGGAATAAGGCTTTCACAATAAACTGGCAAAGAATGATTTTATCACCCCAAAAGTAAGAGGGGATCGAGAACCCTTGATAGCTTGACCAACAAAATGGTAGACAGCAATGAAAAGTCAGGTAAAGTGTAACATTATCAGTCAATCTGTGCTGTTTAATTAACAATTCTGTTACTAATTAATCTTTTTGGTAATTAAAAAATCACAATCCAATTACTCACTTTGACAAAATATATGTGATGATAAGTATTAGCAGAAGAATTACAGACAGTCCAACCAAACATCTCACCAACCATCGTAGCACAACTGCATTCTCATCATACTCCTGGAATACAATCACTCTTAAATAACAAGGATTCAGCAGAGAGGATCATAAGAGAACATGATTCACTTTAAAGGGAAGGCATGGGCGGATCCAGAATATTTTTTAGGGGGGGGGCTGAGAATCAAGAACGATTTTTCAGTACTACAAAAATTGAAATAATCAAAGGGAGAGGAAAACAAAGCACAGTGATGGGGAAATGAGGGGAAACATGAGGGGAATACCTTACCGTTTGTATCTGATTCTGTTTTTTTTTTTCTTCTTTTTTTTAATGATTTTAGGGGGGCTATAGCCCCCCCTTAGCCCCTTAGCCTTAGCCCCATGGAAGGTCCATATACAACATTGGTAATGTTGACAAAACTGTATTTATGAATATGCTAACTTCCTTTGAGGGTTCAATTCCCGCTGGAGTCACCCACAGACACTCAGAAATACATGTCTGTGCAGGGCAAAACTAATCAATTACTTTCTTCGAATCAAGATTTGCATTAAACAGCTATCCTGTGAACGAGTCAACTCCATACAAAGTCATAAGACAAAGGTGAAAAGGCATGCTCAGTTTTTACAGAAATTAGTTGGAGCAAAGAGTTTCAATCCAGCAACTTTTTTCAAATATGTAAATTATTTGTGTTTTCTCTTGAGAACACTTTATACAGAACCGTTTTTCAGGATGACTGGTGCTAATACCAAAATAAAAAAATAATTTTTTTGTTATTACAAGGGTTTTACCTTCCCATTAAAGAGGTATGTTCCACGTAAGTAAGACTTGTAGCTTTGTGTGGTGAAAAGGGTAAGTAAATACTGTTTGCGGTGACACCATGTAAAAATTCTCTTTTGAGTAGTGAAAAGAACCAGTTGGCTACAACTCGACGTTTCGATCAGTATGCTCTGATCGTCTTCAGGAGAAACACGTGTTCCATGAGTTTCCATGGCAAATTTGTTTTCAATTGGTACACCTCTTTTTTCCATGGTTACCTTTTCAAAACTGATGAACCAAATATGAGGAAACTTCCACAGAAGATAGCAAAAGGACTGGGTATTATATCTGGCAAAAAAACTGTGGAAAATGTTGTAGTTTTCAAGTAATGTAACAACAACAATTAGGGAGATATATATCATGTTAATAACTGCCCCACAAAAAAAATACAAAACAAATAAATAAATAAATAAATAATATGAAGAAATAAAACCAATAAGGGCAACAACAACAACAAAAAATTTATTACTCGACACAAGAATGAAATAAAGTAATAAAAACAATCTTTTTTAAATCTGTCTTCTTGTGTGTGAGAATCAACCTCCAAATAAACCCGTTTTTTGGATTTTTTTTGTTTGGAGGGGGAGGGGGTGATATTTCTGCTAAGTTAGGATTCATACCAAACATATTGAACATGAACTTACAGGCTCAACAAGTGGCTCCATAAGGACAGCAAAGTGCGTCAGATGGTAACAATTACACACTGTGTGCGTTTGACTGGTGCTCTGTACCTCACAACCCTCACGATCCCATGCTCCATTTATGGTATGCCTGGAGCCAATGAAAATGATTACAAGTCAAGTCAAAACATTCAAAACAATTGCAGTAAACTTAATTACACACATTTTGTTGGTAAATTTGACATAAAAATTCCTGTTTTCGAGATAAAAGCACTTCAAAAGCAATTATTGCAACATGAACCAGTGGCGTAAATCTGAGTACAACAAAGTATTGCAGCATACAGCCAATCAGAATCCCACGACTATAATAAAGATGACACCCAAACAGACAAAGAAACAAACAATAAATATTTAAACAAACCATATTTTCCCTTTTTTTTGCTTGTCTTTCATTAATTATTCACTTACTATTATAATTTTTTACCACATGACAAATTGAGGGGGACCAGCCCCCAGCAAAAAAGTGCAGGGGATACCCCAAATCCCCCCCCCACCCCCCCCCCCCGAATTACGCCCGTGACATGAACCAACTTTACACCAAGTAAGTTTTCAGAAACAAATTATCTGATAACCTGGTATTTATCATTGATGTACCTTCTATTTAATTATTATATTTGTTGGTAGGATTAAGTTTCTGCAGAGCTGTAATTCAAGTAATTAAATACACTTACAGAACATCAAAATTCCAAAATGCGCAGACGGGATTACCACCTTTTGAATCAGTCACTGGCTGTATGGACACACAATAAAGAACAATATTTGGGTTAAATAAAGACAAAGACATAACCTTCAGTTTTTTTAAAGAAATATATCCAAAAATTAACCTGTGAAAATTCCATCACAATAGGTACTCACGTTTTGGAGAAACAAAAAAATAACTATTTAATGATTTTTCTGTATTTATCTTTTACAAAAACTAAATTCGACATAGTATTTGTTACTTTCTCTTTTAACCCCAACTCCCTAGGCATTGTATTAAAACAATAAAAATCCTTCAAAATCCTCCAACTGGCTTTGTTGCCTAGGGAGTTAGGGTTAAAATAGATGGCACTGTTAATAACTTCTCATGACAACTGATATGTATAACAAATTCGCACCAAGTAAGCTTTTAGATAATAATTCTCTTAATGTCTGGTAACAACCAAAGTTTAAGACCAACCAATTTCAGAATATCCATCTGTAATTGATTTTGAGAAGGATATAACAATAATTGAGCATAACTAGATTTAACCCTCCTACAATCAATGCAATTTTTGAAACAATCCATTCAGGCCACTCCAAGCCATTAGCTGTTGCCAGTGGCCTCCTATGGTTACCCTTCTGTGCAATGTCACACCACTGAGATTGCAGGGTAAAGTGGTCTCTCATTGATGCATTGCAGGCCATACTAATATGTTCAAACATTTACAGTGGCCTTGGGTGACACACAGTTGATTTTGTAAGATTACTTGGAAAGGACAGCAGGCTTGTACATGTATGTACTGAAGGTTGCTAAAGAACAGAATTTTGTGGATCAGAGTGGCCTCCATGTGTAGGAAGGTTAATGCAAGTCAAAGCTGAAAGTCAAAATTGATACTCACTGTTAGATGTTTGAGTGTTACAACAATAGGTGTATCAAATGTTTGTTGAATCAGCGGTTCTACCATGAGTGACAGTACTTGACTATTCACCTTCAGAGATTTCCCTTGTACTTTAGCGAACCTATGGTAAGAGTATATACAGTATTAAGAATATGATATGGCGGATTGCCATGGCAGAGGGTGAATCATCAGACTTAGGTTCTGATTGCCGAGTCATCAGAATGTAGATTTGAATCCTGGCCAGATCATGGTGCTTGCATCCTTAAATGGAAGGTAAAACATTGGTAATATTTGCAAAACTGCTTCTATGAGTATGCTTACTCTCTTTGAATCAAGATATACATTATAGGGAAGGTACAACATTGGTAATATTTGCAAAACTGCTTCTATGAGTATGCTTACTCTCTTTGAATCAAAATATACATTATAGGGAAGGTACAACATTGGTAATGTTGGCCAAACTGCTTCTATGAGTATGCCTACTCTCTTTGAATCAAGATATACATTATAGGGAAGGTACAACATTGGTAATGTTGGCCAAACTGCTTCTATGAGTATGCTTACTCTCTTTGAATCAAGATATACATTATAGGGAAGGTACAACATTGGTAATGTTGGCCAAACTGCTTCTATGAGTATGCTTACTCTCTTTGAATCAAGATATACATTATAGGGAAGGTACAACATTGGTAATGTTGGCCAAACTGCTTCTATGAGTATGCTTACTCTCTTTGAATCAAGATATACATTGAAGGGAAGGTACAACATTGGTAATGTTGGCAAAACTGATTCTATGAGTATGCTTACTCTCTTTAAATCAAGATATACATTATAGGGAAGGTACAACATTGGTAATGTTGGCAAAACTGATTCTATGGGTATACTTACTTTCTTTGAATCAAGATATATATATTAAACAACCAACCTTTGATTTTAGCTCAATGCGAAGTCCAAGTCATGAGAAAAGTGTGAAAAAAAGAATTCACAGTTTTTACAGAAAACATAAAGTTGCTGTCTGCAACTTGTGGTAAATGTGTGTAGTTTTTTGTGTGATTTCTCTGAAATGAAAGCACTTCATCAGACAGAACAAACTTCCAGGAGGTACCTTTACCAGCTTCACAATAGATTACTAGCTTATTGGATAATTATTCAGTAATTTGTAATTAGATAATTTCCAATGTTGTGCCTTCTCTTGAATCTAAATGGGTACCTTTGAGGGTAATAAGTTGTGGTTATTGTCTTTGATGAGCCACCAATGGCCATGCATAGCACAGGGTTGTACACTCCCCACGGAGCTAAGAAAGTTTTAGGAATATGGACCAAAGACCAGGAGTAATAATATAAATTAAGCATTTTAAAGGGACAATATCATCACGATCAACAGGGCATGGAATCAGAGTTCTAGTTTTTAGAATAACTGAGTGACTGAAAATATACCCCACACGAAGGTCATATTTTATACCGTTGCTGCTGCATAAATGAGCCAGTGATTTTCAGTAACTGTGTTAATCTTAAACTAGTAAGACACTAATTCCATGCCCTGTTGAACGTCTGCTCTGATCGTGACAATACTGTCACTTTAGGTAAAACTTGCAGCTTTGCATGGTGAGGATGATAAGTAAGACTAATTGCGGTGACACCATGTGGAATCTCAATTGAGTAGTAATTAGTTCTGAAAAGAACTGGAGGTACAACTCGACGTTTCGATCAGTATGCTCTGAGGACGATCAGAGCATACTGATCGAAATGTCGAGTTGTAACCTCCAGTTCTTTTCAGAACTAATTACTACTCAATTGAGATTCCACATGGTGTCACCGCAATTAGTCTTACTTACTGTCACTTTAAGCATCACATCATAATGGAGTTGCCACTATAAATGACTCTAGGACTACAGCTTATATTATTCATAATTAAAGGGACAGTATCATCACGACCAACATGGCATGGAATCGGAAAGCTAGTTTTAGATTAACTCAGTGACTGCAATAATACCCGCCCACATTATAAGGTCATATTACCGTTGCTGCTGTATAAATGAGCCAGTAATTTTCAGTCACTGTGTTAATCTTAAACTAGGACATCGATTCCATGCCCTGTCATAAGTCTGCTCTGATCGTGACAATACTGCCCCTTTAAATGCCCCAGAATGTATTTTTAGACATTCTGATTGGATGAGAACTATAGTTACATGGGTGTGGTAAATTTGTCTTAAATCGTTGTTCAAGACCGCCTGCCGTTGTTAAGGACACACGCTAGATTCTCTGTCAGAGCTAATCAGAATGTTGAAGTTGATATGTTGTGAATGTGCACATGATTGCTGACTGCTGTACATGGTTGAACTGCCAAAAAATCATTACAACTGTATCGAGTGCAAGAAATCAGCAATAATGATTGAAACACAAGTCACATGATAAATGTGACTTGTAAGCATTATCTTACCTGTTTGTTGAGACAGTGGGAACCATTTTATGGAGAGAATCATACAACGTGAACACAAAGGTTCCTTCAGCGAAGTTATCTGTTAATAAAATAACAAATAAAAGCATTTGCATTACATCTAATCTTATTGTTTCACTTTCAGTTATTTGATTTTACCTGTAGTCTCCAGTGAGTATTATTAGGAGCTTTCATTTTCTATTTTATAAAAAGGTACTTCACTCTAAAATTTCTGAAAAAAGGTGTCTTTTTGTATGGATTCACACATTGCTTTTGTCAGAATTGTTCATCAATGTGCTATTTGGTTTAAATATTGCAGGCCCATTTGCTTACACATAACCTGAATCCTTCCTAACTCCCTAGGCCCATTTGCTTACACATAACCTGAATCCTCCAAAATCCTTCAGTAGTAAAGCAAGCACATGACATGTATGCACACATGTATTTCTTATCGGTGATACGTGTACATGGCCAGGGACCCTCCCTGCATGCATGGAGCAATAAACAGTGTCCACTGACCCAAACACTGACCAAATGCAATCACTACAACAAACATGGATATACATGTACCGTGGAAAGGTAAGTATGCCTAATAAGCTCAATCCTCCAAAATCCTTCACTTTAGCAAACAGCATGTAGCATGTAACCTCAATCCTTCAAAATCCTTCACTTTGGCAAAGAGGATTTTGGAGGATTTGGGAAGGTCAGGGTTAATATAATAGGTCACAAAAATGCTTTCAAGCTATAGAGGTGACTCCTTACTTGTGTCGGAGGCAGAGTCCAGTAAGCCCTTTGGAATGGATACATGGTCATCCATAGTTTGCCATTTTTCTTCAATGGTTTCCCACTGCTGCTCGTTGCCATGTCGTGGAATGACAACATCTTCTTGCGCGTTGAAATAATCAACTGGAATGACATCCACTGCCATGACTGTGGAGATGTTTTC
The DNA here is from genome assembly GCA_029582265.1 of Zoroaster sp. YZ-2022. Lineage (NCBI taxonomy): Eukaryota > Metazoa > Echinodermata > Asteroidea > Forcipulatida > Zoroasteridae > Zoroaster > Zoroaster sp. YZ-2022. The sequence continues at coordinate 28,684,515 of CM055822.1, forward strand.
AAAAATAAAAATGGAAAGAAAACTACAGAACTGGTAATTAATGCTCCTATCTTTGGGAATTCTTAAAGGCACCTGGCACTGGTATTTTGTCCAAATGTAGCTTTTGTGATAAATATATACATTTTTATGAGTGGAATGTGAATAAACAAGTAACTAAGGTTACAGAAATAGTGGTTTTATTGTATTTACGACTTTAGAATAGGCCCCCCCTTTACATTGACACATGGTGGCGCTGTTCGTGACGTCATTCGAGGCAGGGATATTTGAAGAGAAAATGTGTAGTCTGACACATTGGTCATTGCACTATAGTCTATACACAACTGTCAAGTCTGTCATGAACTGCCAGCACACATACTTACAAAATGTATGCCTAACCTGTAACCTAGTTTCAGATGAAACGACAACGTAAAACAAGGCCCAATGGGAAGCATGCAAGTTTTCACGATATAGGTGCAGCAATGCCGCTAGTGCTACGAAAACGGTACCTACTGACTATAACGTTACATGTACATGTATAAAGAGAACACAACATGCACATGGATTTTTTCACGTTTGGCAAATGCTCCTGTAGGTTTGTCACGTCTTCGGGTTGCTTCTTAGATTTCCCACTAACTGGGAATATGGTTGGGATGGCGTCATGTTTCAGAATTACTTTTTTTGTCATGTCAAATGTGTGGTACATCCCGGATTCGAACACGACGGCTCGAAGTGGTCACTGCATAGCGCTGAAAGCGACTCGAAGCGGACCACTTTGCCCTCGTTATCCTGACTTTCGCTGCCCATAACCGCCTATATTTGGGATCAGCTGGAAACAGATGCAGGCTGACCCCATCTTTAGTTGTTTTGTTGCATCCAGCAGCAATACACCTGGTCGGCATTGCTGGGAAAATGCCGGAAAATGCCTTTTTTATAACAAACCAAACCACACGTGTGTAAACACAGGCAATTCTCGAGGGCGTCGAGGGGTCGATGTTCCATCAGCGAATCCTTCCTCGAATAGCGTCACAAAAAGGGATGGGCGGAGTCACCCTCCAAACAACTTCATATTGTTTTTAAACATATAAATCCTGACAAATAATCACTCAAACAATTTGTTTATTGTTAATACACATATACTTTATTGTTTAAATCAATAAAAAACCTATTGCCAGGTGCCTTTAAGCCTGGTTTCCATATACATTGTAGTCGTAATGATGAACACAAACAGCGACACATACAAGTCGGAGACAGCATCGCCAATTATGGAAACACTTTGTTTAGGTCCATCGCAGACTCTACAGACTGACACAAACACCATCAGTGACGTTGAATCAAGTTCAGCTTTGCTGACTGTCTGCATTAATTGAGTGTGAGTGTTAGCCAATACAAATACATGTGTTGGCATGCCAGATGTGCAACAATGTCCCGCCCGGTTGAATGTCATGGATTTGGCCCATTTTCTTCTTTTAACTCGTAAATAAAACAATAAAAATCAATAAAGAAGCTTACACTATACTTGAAATCTATTAAAGTGATCTGTCATCCTTTAAGATAAGATGTATCACCAAAAAATGTTTAAAAGCAATGTTTTTAAAGGTTCAGCTGCCATTTTGTTTACATTTTTTGGGTGAATGACATCACAAACTTGCACGATGTTGTCTCTCCCAGACAGTCTGCGTTTTGACATTACAATGATACATGGAAACCAGGCTTAATAATTCGTTCGTTCATTCATGTGGACACCATCAATCATCTAAACTGGCAGGTCTGAGGACAGCCAGTTAATAGTAGCGTCATCAAGGGTCATCAGGCCAGCAGCGCCGTTTGGTGTTCCGAAGATACTGCAATTCCTGGGTGATGTGGTTCATAGTCTGGGTGGCTCCGCACACACAAAGATCGGAAGTAGCAGCACCAATTCTGCAAAGGTACTGCTGGGTACGACCAGTACCCGATCTCAGTCGGTTCATCAGGTTGGACCATGCCTTGCGGGGGAGTTTACATCCCAGTGGCCTGCTTCATGGGGTGTTACATAATTGTTACATAAAGACAAGTAATGTCTGTCTGGGCATACCTAGCATACCATTTTCGTTATGTTTAAGTCCATATTTCTCTGTTTAATACATTGTAAATTTATGAAATGAAATAAAATGAAATGTAAGGGGTTTTTACTCACATATGTGACTTCTGTTGACTAATACTTCAGTCCATGAGATGTCAACATTACCCTCAATTCGATTGGTAATATCATTAGCAAATGTCTCTACACTCTGTATTAAAGACGTGGTTCCTGCCAAGGTCTGCCAAAATCAACAAATAATAATAGTTTTCATGGGCAATAAATAATGTTTGACTGTACCTCCAGATCCTAACGTTAGACCTTGACTTTTATTAATAAGTAGTGATTTCAGTTCTGCCTAATAAGACTGTTATATCTAGTAACATTAGGATCTATTGATGGTGGATTATCACCGGATACAAGAGTCAACAATAGAGAAGCGTTTATGAGCTGGTAGGAAACTACCAGGAGAAGTTCACAACGCTTTCACAGAATTTTTATGGTGCCAAAATCCCAGTAATTTTTGTAGCGTTTTCAAGTTTTCTGTCACCATGAAATTGCCATGAACTATATTAGATTCTCAACAGTTTCATAGCAGAATGACCTTTCATGGCTTTTCTGGGAAAAGATTTTCATAGTGTGCAATCCGCATATACTAGGTTTCACAGTGTAGAAACAGCATTGGTCAAAGTCCACAATGACATCATGCTGGCCGTCGACAACAAAAGGGCCATTCTCCTTGTTCTACTTAACCTCTCAGCAGCCTTCGACACCATTGACCATGACATCCTCCTGCATAGATTGCAGCATCAATTTGGGGTCCATGGCATTGCTCTTGATTGGTTCAAATCATATTTGCATAATCATTCTCAGGCTGTTCATTTATCCGGGGAATTATCCAAAGATTCCAAGCTCAGCTATGGTCCCAGTCAGCATTTCCAAATGGGCCCCTGTTGGGCCCTGTAAGGGCTGCCAAGTGGGCCCCAATTGGGTTGCCCATATAGGGCCCAGTTTTTATTGTCCACCGGTTCCAATTGGGTCCCAACTGGGCTTGCCCAGATGGGCTTAGCCACGGGTCCAACATGGGTCCGATATGGGTCTACTCATGGCAGGCTCTCTGTGGGCAAAACACTGGTTATAATTGGGCTCCAACTGGGCTTCAGTTGGGCTTGCTAAGATGGGCTGAACAGGGGTCCTATACATGGATCCGGTGTGGGTCTGCGGCGGGTTTTGTAATGGGGCCAAGGTAGGCTCTTTGTGGGCAAAACACATTTTCCAATTGGGCCCCAACCGGGCTTGCTAAGATGGGCTGAACATGGGTCCTATATGCGTCCGGTATGGGTCTAAGGCGGGTTTTGTATGGCCAAGGTAGTCTTATTTGTGGGTAAAACACCTTTTCCAATTGGGCCCCAACTGGGCTTGCCAAGATGAGCTGAACACATGGGTCCTCCATGGGTCTGGTGTGGGTCTTAGGCGGGTTTTGTAATGGGGCAAGGGTAGGCTCTTTGTAGACAAAACACCTGTTCCAAGTGGGCCCCAACTGGGCTTGCTAAGATGGGCTGAACAGGGGTCTTACATGGGTCCGGGTCGGGTTGAAGGTGGGTTTTGAAATGGGTCCAACGTAGGCTCTTTGTGGGCAAAACACCTTTTCCAGATGGGCCCCAACTGGGCTTGCTAACGCTGGTCTTACATGGGTCCGGTGTGGGTCTTAGGTAGTTTTTTAATGGGCCCAAAGTTAGCTCCTCTTGGGCAAATTACCGGTTCCAATTGGGCTTGCTAAGATGGGCTGAGCAGGGGTCCTACATGGGCCCCACTTTGTTCTGAAGCGTGTTTTCTGATAATGGGGCAAAGGTGGGCTCTTTGTGGGCAATACACCAGTTGCAATGGGCCCCAACTGGGTTTGCTCAGGTGGGATGAGCGGGGGTCCTAGATGTGTGCCACAGGGGTCTGTATTAGGGCCTATGCCTTTTACCTTATACATATCTCCCCTTGGCCGCATTGCCCGACACCATGGCTTACTTCCCCACTTTTACGCAGACGACACATGTTTACGCCACCTTTTCCCCAAGTATACCCGACGATGATACTAACACACAACACATTCTTGAAACATGCTTAGACAACATACGCAGGTGGATGGCGGCCAATCTACTAAAATTAAACGCCCAAAAAACCCAGTTTCTTGTCATTCGCTCACCTCACCTCAGACAGGAAGTTAACATTTCAGGCAAACGCATAGGTGATGTTCAGGTTGCTCCTTGCTCTGACGCACGTAACCTTGGCATTGTTTTCGACGGGTTTATGAATCTTGACCGACATATAACCACAGTGTGTCAGTCTTCTTACGCGCATTTACTTTCACTACACATAGCTGCACAACTCATCCACTCATTTATCTCATCTAGACTAGACTTCTGCAACAGTTTACTTATAGGACTACCTCAGCAATCATTAAAACGCATTCAGAGAGTACAAAACGCGTCTGCCCGCTTACTCACCAGAACTAGATCATCTGAGCATATATTATACAATCTTCACTGGCTTCCTGTTAAATACATAATACAATTCAAAATCCTGCTCCTTACATTCAAAGCCCTTCATGGTTTAGCTCCATCCTACATACAGGACCTGTTGCAACTTCGCAACCTCCGACCAGGCCTCAGATCTTCTTCATCACAGATACTTTCTGTTCCCAAAACTCGCCTGGCAACCTACGGGGACTGGGCCTTTTCCAGCTGTGCACCGCGTCTCTGGAACTCCTTGCCAGACAAGTTAAGGGACACAACTGATCTGTCATCATTCAAACGCCATCTTAAGACACATCTCTTCAATCTTTCATTTGACCTACACTGATTTTCAAGTGACCGGCGCCTTTGAATGGGTCTCCAGATGAGTTCTATGGCAAGTTGTCATAAGTTAAGCTGTGAATAACACAGAAAGAAGTCCACAAAGAGACTCTAGTACTGCAGATTGTGAACTGGACAGGTTTAGTGATTCCAGTGTACGTTTGGAAATCACTGTATAATCGCCAATTGAATTCACCAAGCTAGTCAAGAATAGACAGCCTTTGATGAGTGCTTTAAAATCGGCGGCCAGAAAATAGAAGACTGCCGTCAGGAGGTGTAATTAGCCACATACGTTGTGTAAATTAAACCACTTGAATAATTGTTGTTGTTACAAATATCAAGCGTACGGTAATCGCAGATCATATTGCTGTGGGAGTTACTGGCCATAACAGAAGTAATGTTGTTGTATGACATGCAGTGCGTAATTAATGTCCCTTTAATCAACATGGTATTTGGATTGAATGATGCTGATTGATGGCTAAACCTTACCGCCTGCATGGAGATCCATTCTGTGGTGTGCTTTGGATCAAGAAGATTGCCGACAACTTCAAGAAAATCCTGTTTTAAGAAAACCCAAACAAAGTTCCTACAATCAGTGCAATTTTTGAAACAACCCATTCAGGCCACTCCAAGCTATTAGCTGTTGCCAGTGGCCTCCTATGGTTACCCTTCTGTGCACTGTCACACCAGTGAGATTGCAGGGTAAAGTGGTCTCCCATTGATACATTGCAGGCCATACTAATATGTTCAAACATTTACAGTGGCCTTGGGTGGCACACAGTTGATTACTTGGAAAGGACAGCAGGCTTGTACATGTATGTACTGAAAGTTGCTCAAGAGCAGAATTTTGTGGATCGGAGTGGCCTCCATGTGTAGGAGGGTTTTAATCAAATTAATTTATAATGCCTGAAGGCAGGGAAGCAAAATTTATTACTATTCTCTTTTGTACAGAGAAAGTATGCAGGAATTTCATTTTCAAATTGCCAAGGACAAGGTTTTAACAGACTGGCACAATTCATGTATTAGGTAAAAAGGTTTCTGTTATTCTGAATAATCTTACCATAAGGTAAATCTCAGCTGAGGTGTCGTTTATTGTATTAGGAAGCTCCCTCCTGGCCAGTTTCTTGACCACTTTGGTAGCCGCATCCAGATCTGAACTTGACATTACTTCATTACTCTCCATTATATCCAACATGCGGTTAGTAGAACTTAACGCAGCTGCACTAGACAAAACTATTTCACCTTTGATCTATGATGAAACAGAAAGAGACTTGAAGGGGCAGTATCGTCATGATCAGAGGAGAGTTTCAACAGGGCATGGAATCAATGTCCTAGCTTAAGATGATCAACACAGTGACTGAAAATTATTGGCTCATTTATGCGGCAGCAACGGTAATACGACCTTATCATGTGGGGTATTATTTTCAGTCACTGAGGCCATTTTTTTTTAATAACTTGGATTACGGAATCGCCGCTCGAAAAAATCGCGTTTCTGAAAAAAATTTAAAAAATCCCCGCCCGAAAAATCAAATTTTGTAGTAAAAAAAAAATAAAATAAAAAAAATAAAAAAAAAATCCACAACACTTACAACAGTGCCACCGATCGCGTACAAAACACCATCGTGTACAAAACAATACTTTTAGATCACATTTTCTTCAAATACAACAAGATCCCTACAATACATGTACAGTAAATGTGTACACGTACCGTGAGCCAGTGAGCAGGAGAAAAAATCGTGCCGATGTATGATGGAAACCAGACCAATGTTATGCATTCACGTACAAAAGTGCGAGTCCGTTTATAGACTATACTATTTGCCCAAGTGCATACATTGGCCATTTAGTAACAACTACATGTACGTGCATCTTGAAACCGGAAACAGAACATTTTGTTAAGCCTAAACACTCGCGACATTCATTCAGTGACTTTCTGCTTTTGTCTACATAAATTGTGTATAATGTACGTGTTTTAGAAGCCGCCTGCGTGCCTTCGGTAATTTTTTTTTTTTTGTTTTCGCCCCGCCCGATTTCGTGAGCTCGAAATTCCGTAATCCCGATCATTTTCTTCTTTTTTTTTTTTTTTTTTTCCCCGATCCCCGCTCATTTTTTGTAGCTTACAAATCCGTAATCCAAGTAATAAAAAAAAAACGGCCTGAGTTAATCTAAAACTAGCATGATTCCATGCACTGTTGATTGTGACGATATTGTCCCTTTAATTGAGTTGCAAATGACACGGTAGAGTGATCGCAAGTGTATTTGTCAAAAATGTCATCATATAAATTGTCTGTCATGACAATGACAGTGTCACAATGCAGTAATTATGGTGCCTGTATTATCATCATCATTACAATTGTGTTGGACTCAATGTCACCGATCTTGAATAGCCTCCAGTCAAAAACAGACCCCTGTTGGAGCTGATGGCAATGGTTAATAACAATAATAATAATAATAACAATGTAGACTTATATAGCACACGTATCCACCAAACTGTTGCTCAAGGCGCATTACATTATTACCCCTGCTCATCAGGCGCATAAATCATTCCTGAAACCATCTCAGCTCCCTGGGGAGTGTACAGCTCAACTGCTGCCATTTCGGCGCATAATGGCTAATCAAACACAACAACCAACTCTGCCCTCACAGGTACCCATTTATCCCCTGGGAGGAGAGAAGCAATTATGGTAAAGTGTCTTGCTCAAGGACACAAGTACCATGGTCGCAGCCAGGATTTGAACCCACATTCTGACGACTCAGCCATCAGAACACAAATCCGATGCACTAAACCGCTCGACCATGGCACACCATAGTGTCTTCTCAGCCCGGACGTTCTCAATGAGACAGGCAATGTGGCCATAAAGAGCACAGCAGGAAGCGAGCATCCTAACAGTCTTGGGCAGTGTGGGTATAACCTTCTCGAAACATTAGAGATGTATCGCCCGTGGTTTTCATTTAAACGACAATTTCCAGAAATTTTGTTTTTCATCGAAACCTTTCTATTTTACATGAAGTAAATAAAACAAATGTTTTAAAATGACACATTTCTCAAAATAATCATGAGAACCATGGTTTCACAGTAAATATGTACAGAAATTAATTTCTAGTTGGTCTTGTCATAAATGGCATTCCTTTACTGTTAAACCAAGCTACTGACAACTTTTTTTATGAAATATTATATCATTTCAAAGTTTTTGTATTCCTTTCTAAAAAGGAAATTATCAGTGTAGAGTGTCGTGGCCGAGCGGTCTAGCTTACCGGACTCAAGTTCTGGTGTTAGCAGCAGAATGTGGGTTTGAATCCCGGCCGTGACACTTGTGTCCTTGAGCAAGACACTTAACCATAATTGCTTCTCTCCACCCAGGGGTTAAATGGGTACCTGTGAGGGCAGAGTTGGTTGATTAGCCCTATATGCGCTGTAATGGCAGCAATTGAGCTGTATACTCCCCAGGGAGCTGAGATGGTTTCAGGAATGATTTATGAGCCTTATGATGTTCCAATGAAAGCAAAAATTTCATCACATGGTGTCAACCCAAACCAACTACCTTACTTTAAAGGGAAGGATACAACACTGGTATTTTGGAATAAATATTTTTTCAATAAATATATCATAAAACTATGTTTTTATCACAATAGTTTTATCACAATAGTAGCGCACGTTAAGTTGCCGGACGAAAATGTTTTGTAAGTGTCATGGTCGAACGGTTTAGTGCATCGGATTTGTGTTCTGATGGCTGAGTCGTCAGAATGTGGGTTCGAATCCCAACCGCAATACTTGTGTCCTTGAGCAAGACACTTTACCATAATTGCTTCTCTCCACCCAGGGGTAAATGGGTACCTGTGAGGGCAGAGTTGGTTGTTGTGTTTGATTAGCCATTATGCGCCGAAATAGCAGCAATTGAGCTGTATACTCCCCAGGGAGCTGAGATGGTTTCAGGAATGATTTATGCACCTGATGAGCAGGGGTAATAATGTAATGTGCCTTGAGCACCAGTTTGGTGGATATGTGCGGTATAAAAGTCCACATTATTATTATTATTATTATTATTATTATTATTATTATTATAACAATTCATGTTTTCTTCACAATGAAAGCACTTTAGAAGGAATGATTGCTTCATGTATCAGCTTTACTCCAAGTAAGGCTTTAGGTAAATCTGGTAGTGACTGTACCGTCCCTTTAATGTTCGTATACTTACCACATCAAGTAGCTGCTGTATGTTCCCAGCACAGTCTGCCTCATGAATGATCTTACATGCTGGTTTAGCTACCTCAGGAGCATACGCATCAAGCTCATCATAGTTTATAGTTTCCTCTGAAAAATATTGAAAAATATCAATGAAAAATATTAGATATATCAAGGAAACTACAGGTAACTCCACCGATGTAAGTCAGGCAGAGGTAATGCATTCACTCCCGTGTGTGGGTGTGTGTGGGCGCGCACAGGAGGCCACTTTCTGTGTACCCTAAAGAATAGGGATAATAGGAGGACAATGGTGGTACCCCACAAATTAAACCTGATCCGTTAGGTTGTGTGTGTGGGTGTGTGTGTGGGTAGGCCTTCGCAAGGTTGTGGAGACTTATAACAAAAGGGTAGTCATGAACACCATATCTGTGGGGACATTTTCATGTCCCCATAGCATTTTTGGTCCACACAACTGTGTCTAAAAGCGAGTGTATGTCCCCACAATTACGGAAAAAGACTGTGTGTGTGTGTGTGTGTGTGTACTTCTGTACAAGATATCTCAAAAAGTTCTCCACAGATTCAGATGAAATTTGCTGAATATGTTAAGTTTGCTACACGGACCAATCGATTAGATTTTGATGAAGATCCGATTTCAGGAAAGCTTATTTTTAGGACCATATCTTTCACAGATCAGTGAATAGAACCGATAGGGCCTATTTACTTATAACCTAATGTTTTTTAGTCAAGTTACAAGAATCGTTGGTGGCTCAGCGGGTTAGATGTATGGCTGTCACGTCTGAGACCCCAGTTCAAATCCTGGAGAATAGGGTAATTGACGACTTATAGGAATGTTTTTGCTCTGAAATTCTGCCCAGTTCTACTTGGCGGAGGTTTGCGCTCTAAGAGTGCTTTTCTCTCATTTTCTATAGTTTTCATGATAGCTTCCTCTGAAAATATTGAAAATTATTAATGAAAAATATTAGAACATTTCTATAGTTTATAACCGCTTCATACACATTAAAGCTTCTTTAGCAGTGAAAATGCAATTAGGCTTGAGTTTGGGTTATTTAGCAGTCAGCGTACACTAATGTCATGCAGTGATATATTGTCACAGTTACATGTATGTCAATAGAATAATTAAATAAAGTACTCTGATTAACGAACCGGAAAAACTCACCGCTACATACTCCCATCCTAAACCACCTCCTTCCAAATATCATACCTTTTCTTATGTTTCTGAACATCTTGCTGCTATTATCACGGAGTATGAGGATTTTATTACCTGAAAAAAGAGCTAGTTTCATCGGCCATATTGATTTTTTTTTTATTGTGGAAAGTTCTTCCCTGTAATGCAAATGATCTGAGAGCCAGTTCTATTCTGGCCTGGCGACAAACGTCGGTTTGACTAAAATGGCGACCTCATAAGACCTAGCCTGGAGCTGATAAAATGGTGCTTTTTTCACTATAGCTAATCAATCAATTCAGAGAAAATATGAAGTTGCCAGACGGCAACTTTTTGATAAACATTAAAACAGAACAACAGCTATTCGTTGTTTTCTCAACAAGTTGCACCTATTATATTAAAAAATGTCCACATGTTTACAATTTTTCAACGTTTAAATGATATATAACTTGAAATACCAATGTTGTGCCTTCCCTGCAATATTTGTAAACAATTTCAGCTTTATATAAAGTTTTACAAAAACAAATTACCGTTTGATTATTTTTTAAATAACAATCCTTTTAATACCTTTTGTCATTAAAAGTTCTAAGAAAATTTAGATATTGGATCATGTCTTTAAAAAAATCATTAACCAATACTGTTTAGTTTTCTTCAATTATACTAAATATTCTTACCCACAATCTCCTTCTCTTCACCCTTAATGATATTGCCAAGTTCTGGGTCATCCTTATCAAGGGCATGATACCAAATGGCCGGGTCATCAAATGCTGCCCCCAGATAGCCATAATCCATATCATTCTGCTTGCTTAGGTGTAAGGAGTTAAAGGAGTCCATCCTCGGAGCATCGGCTAGAGGTGTCCCCGTTGGCACTGAAGCTGAGTTACGATAAGATATTATACATAATTAATATAGAGGCTTCAATTATGATATCACAGTTCAGAAGGGTGCCCTCACTGAGAGGTAATCTTATGAATATGCATCAAGAAATGACCAATCAATTGCTTAACTACAACATTACCATCAATGAGAACCAACAAGCTTTCGCCTTTCCTTCAGGTCTTATGAATATGCATCAAGAAATAATGACCAATCAATTGTTCAATGAAGTCTTTAATTTGCTCCACGCCTTATGAATATGCATCAAGAAATGACCATTGAATTTCTTAACTACAACATCGCCATCAATGAGGACAATAAGCTTTTTGCCTTTCCTTTAGGTCTCATGAACATGCATCAGGAAATAACCAATCAATTGCTTACCTATGACATGGCCATCAATGATGACCAATAAGCCTTCACCTTTACTCCAGGTCATTCCAAAGTTGATCCAATCCGAGCCAAGATCATAATCAAACAGAATTGTCCATGTTTTAAGACCGTCCACTACCTCAGCATGAATACTTTTGTTTCTGTGGTAGAATGCAGCGAGACCTCTGCCATGAAGGTTCTGAGCCCCAGAGCTGGTAAAAGAAATGTTCGTTAATGGATGACTTTTCAGACACTGGTAGCAGCAGACTTACCCGTTCTTTTTCCATTGTTTGTATCATTCTGTGCATGTGCACGATATTGAGAACAATGGAAAAGAACCGGTAAGTCTAGCACCCAAAAAGTCTCCCATTTTTTTTTAACAATTGATTTGTTTAAAAAAGGATCCAAGCAATAATAATGGAGGCATTTTTAAAGCGCTCTTACATGAGGTATCACAGCGCCGTACATTATTACCCCTGCTCATCAGGCTCATAAATCATTCCTGAAACCATCTCAGCTCCCTGGGGAGTATACAGCTCAATTGCTGCTATTTCGGCGCATATGGGCTAATTAAACACAACAACCAACTCTGCCCTCACAGGTACCCATTTACTCCTGGGTGGAGAGAAGCAATTATGGTAAAGTGTCTTGCTCGAGGACACAAGCACCATGGTCATGGTTGCGGTTGGGATTCGAACCCACATTCTGACGACTCGGCCATCAGAACACAAATCCGATGCACTAAACCGCTCGGGCATGGCACTCCAGCAAATGGGAACACAACATGTTTGGTCAGACTCACCTCAGAATATAGCCTCCCTGTTCAGGATTGGTTATGTTATTGTCAAAATGGTCAGTACTGCCCATCTTAAGCCATGTTGATATCGTCAATCCAGCTTCACTGCACAGTGATGGGTCACTAACACAGCGACCTGAATAATCACCTGTAAGAAATATCCGGCATAATTATTATTATATCTTTCTGGTAATGAAACCAAGGTTTCCTCAAAAAGTGCCTATAACACTGTAGCTCGTAATCCTGAAAAAACCTGGGAAGAGAAGACCATGAAGGAATTTTCAATTTAAGATGTGGGAGGTAAACTCACGAGTAATATTCTAGAGGAAAACTATGTAATCAGGTCGGGACTGAAAACCCAACCCACATATCAGCTTGGGCCTGATGAGTGGGATTCAGAGGTGAAAGGTGAGGAAAGTATCCCCCCAAACAAGATCCCTGATCCTAGACCTCACCATCATGTGGAATCAGTACAAACTTTAATAAATTGCAATTTTTTTCTCAGAGAACATTTCACATTTGAAGATCAAAGCGCTACAGTGCAGGGCAGATCTAATTTAAAGGAAAATTTAAATTTGTTTTAAAAGCTATGGGTGGGGAAAGACGACCATAATAATAGTAACGCCATTATTATAAAATCCCACTAAACATCCCATTTAAGATACTGTCATGCCAACGTTCAGAAATCAGAATACCTGACAGGTTTTTGCAGGTTTTAAACATATCAAAAATAAATTTCCCATGTGTGTTTTGCATGGCAAGCGGAACTCACTTGTCCAGCAGGGGAGGGGTGGAGAGGGAGGGGGGGGGAGGGGGGGGGGGGAGAGAGGGTACATTATTCATATCCCATTAAACACCCCCAGCCTACCAGAAGCAGGGAAACATAATCGGTGAGGTAACGTGCTTTTGTTTTGTATGGGAATCATTTCTATATGTGGTTATTGGAACCAGACCAAATTTCCCACACACAAAGTATGGTGGCTAAGAGAGGCCGCTATAATCGGGCAAACATTCATACCCCTATGTGAAAAAGTCGTATAAAACACAGCACTGCAGCATTCCAATCGATCCAGTAATTTTGGCTGCAATTGGACATCGTTTCATAGCAACAACAAAAAAAGAAAACTAAAAATACTCAGGGCCAAGGCAATGCGCGCGGAGACCTTTTTTGTGATCTTATATACATGTACCTACTCAAGTTTGATTACATACCTAAGTCAATATACCCCAAACCGGTGCCATTTATTCCTGTGTAAAGTGCAGAGTTCTTTTGTCCGTTGCGGTCCACTGTTGGTGAGAAGTTGACACCCGACATGGGATCATCTGGATCAGTAACATCAAAATGCTCATCTGCTGAGTAGTAGCCATTTTGTTCTGAAAAAAAAATACATAATAAAATCATCACACTAAAATGGACACTGGCTTGGGTGGATTCAGTCTGTTTTGGCTAAAAAGGAAAAAGTATCCCTTTATTTGCAAATAAAAACACCACCTTGAAGGGAAGGAACAACATTGGTATTTTGTAATGTACATTTACTTCAGCGCACTAGTTTTCAAGAAATATATCATAAAATTAACCTGTGAAATTTTCATCACAATACAGGTGCTCACTTTTTTTTTTAGAAACTGTCAAAAATGTTACCTGTTTTGTGTGTTTTACAAGAAGTTGCTGGACAGCAACTTTTTGTAAATTCAACACAACTCCTGTTTCTCTTAGATGAAAACATTTCTGATGGAATAATTCCTCAGGATGATTGGTACGCGTACCAACTTTACACTACGTATGTTTTTAGATAATAATTTGTAAATTTAATGATCTGGCAATAACCAATGTTGCACCTTCGCTTCAAAAACGCAGTTCTAAATGTTCATTAGAACAAAAATGTAGTTTATATTTGCCTTATGTTTCAATCATAGCAGTGTCTTTTCTCAATGTGAACTTCAATTCACACTTTTAAATGCATGTGTCCACCATATGTGATGTGATCTGGGAAAACCCGTCGGATGTCGGTGAACTTGTTTTGAAGATAATGGCAAAATAGTCCACCAATTTTATTTTTGACAATTTGAGTTTTTGTTAGCATTTTATTTGTTAATCTAAATGATCATTCTTGAAAATATTAAATAAAAATTCCATCGTTTTATATGTAAAAAAATAGTTTTATGATGACAGATAATTAAAAAGCCGTCTTTGTTTTTCGTTTCCGCCACTGTGTTTTAAGGACAGCGGTGGCTATAACTTCCCAAGAGCATAACTCAAGTTATAGACAACCTAGAATCATGAATAAAACAGTTTTGAAAACAACACAGTGTCCTCGTTAATTTGATGTATATAACACAAAAATGACAAATTTCACCATGTGAAGGGTTTTCCCAGATCACATCACATATGTTTATAAATGAATACTAAAGCACTAAACTAAAACCTGTAATAATGTAAAGTAGGTGCTTTCCCAATTAGGTGCCTTAGTTTTAGCAACCCTTATCATATTGATCTGCATACCCTGTAAAGTTAACTTTAAACACTGCCCTGCCCAAGAGAACAAGAAGCATGAGGGATGCCCAAGCCCAAGGTAAAGTTCATATATTCTGATGAGCAGGGTGGCAGATTAATCAGAGGATGATGAACATTAGATTTGAAGGACTGACCCGATGGGAGATCCACAACAGAGGCAGGTAAAGAGTTCCAGAGCCTGGCATAAGTTTTTGTGTCCAGTCTGTCGCAATGTCATTGACAAAAAAATTGCACTATAAGGCTACCTGGCAATAAACGAAAGCACTTCAGATGGAATAATTTCTCATGTTGCCTATACCTTTACCTGTTTAATGCATAATACACACAGTTAGCTTTCAGGTTGTATTAATCAGTTAATTACTAATGCTGTACCCTACCTTTAAAACAATAGCTAATATTTACCAGCTGAACCAGTTAGAGACTCGGGAGGAGGCAGGTGTTCTCCAGCTTTGGGGCACAAGAGAAGGACGTCATCATAACATGCGGATATGAAGCCCGAGTCACCATGACTTGACTTGCCCAGAGTGAGTGATGACACATCATGATCTTTAAATGTGCCTTCCATATGGGTAAGCTGTGTTTGTAATAAACATAAGAACCTGTCTGACCAAATTCGTCCCTAATTTGCCACAGTGACCAATCCCAAATTAAGTTGGCATAGTGACCAATGCGGTATTAGTCACTTTGCCAAATTACAAAAATAGCCAGTTAGAGCATTCATCATTGGAATGCATGCTCTATCTCCAAAACTATAAGGAATACATGCATGTGGATTAGATACAATGGTAGGTCTCTTCCTGAATGTACTAATGGGTGGGAAAACTTAAAATTGAAAAAAGTCGGATTGGTCACTATGGCAAATTAGGGACGAATTGTCTGCACCTTGGCTGACCAAGGTATGCGACAAAGACGGGAACATAGAAGGAGGGCACTACCTAAAAAGGGAAGTAACCATGACAATTACTCATGGTTAATGTACGTGTTTGATGATCACAAAGGAAGGAGGGCATATTCCCCTATGATCCCTAGATCCACCAATGATGACTATTTGGCTACTGGTCTTGTATGATCTTGTGCCCTTCAGAATAAACATTTTGACAATCTAATGGCAGTGCCCTTTACTAAGGAACAGTGGCCTTGCCTCTGCGAGAATGAAATTCAAAGCCCGCTTTTTTTAGGCCCCTGGAAATGATTGTGGTTCATTCTGTGCTGTTCATGATGATTTTTGCCTGGTTTTTCAGGGGTAAGAATGACTAAAATCAAAGGATTTAGCTACTGGGCTGTATGTGCCAGCAGAAATCAGG
The DNA here is from genome assembly GCA_029582265.1 of Zoroaster sp. YZ-2022. Taxonomy (NCBI): domain Eukaryota; kingdom Metazoa; phylum Echinodermata; class Asteroidea; order Forcipulatida; family Zoroasteridae; genus Zoroaster; species Zoroaster sp. YZ-2022. The sequence continues at coordinate 28,700,622 of CM055822.1, forward strand.
AATAAATCCTTAGAAATCAGTCACAGGTCTGGATTATTTCATTAGAAATCAAAGGGAATAAGATAAGACTTCTAGACTAACAAGAGTACGCATTTCTTTGCCATTGATGCTGACAGTCAAGAATTCTCGTTGTCCAGACCATATGATACCCAGATAGATCCACTGGTCAAACGTCAACAAGGAAGATGGAATATCTGTCTGCCACAAGGTGCTGCTGTCAACCACTTTCACTCGGATACCAGTGATGGACTGGAAAAGTGAAACACCCCACTCATCTGGGGGTTGATGACAAACATCAAGATTAAAATTTAACTTTAAGTAGGATAAACACAGTCTATAAAAGAAACACAAATGCAATAACAAAAATATGTTGATCTGGATTTGGCCATATTCCGTGCCCACCCAATAAGCAATTAACCTATCCATTGCAGAATCATATGTGACGAAATGAATGTAACAATGCCCAATCCGATCTCTAAAACATGCAACATGCAAAAAACTAAAGACCTCAAAAACGACTGCAAAGATTTCAATAAAATGATGGGTTGTCTTACAGGGGTTTGTCACAAAGAGGCTGATGTGCAGGATACATTCAGTCTCCTGTGCTACTGATCTAGTGATATTTGCACAAAGGCACGGTATGGAATCTGGTGAGTTTACATTTTTTACAAAGCCTTCAATAGGCCTACTGAATTTTTGTTTCATCCTTAAAAAACCATGGGACTCTATCAAATTTATTACCAATATATAAGGGTGATCCTGAAAAACTGCCAAACTGAGATAGGAAAAACAGGTAAAAGCTACCATTCAAAACTCTTGTTAATCTACTCTGACTGGTTTGAAAATTCACTGAAGTAAAAACATGGGCAAATGGCACCTATTATGATTTTAAAAAATACACAACTGCCCTGCAGGAATACTCAGGTACAAACATATTTGCCAAGTATCCGCCACTTTTTGTGCACTAAGGCATGAAACATGCACTGTGATTTTCCATTTCAAGAATATATACATGTATATAAAATGCCATGCTTAATAATAATAATAATAATAATAATAATAATAATAAAGATTTGTAGCACACACATATCCACCCTGCTGGGCGCTCAAGGCGCGGAAACAAAGAAAAAACATGAATACAAACAATATACAATGATAGCATAGAAAGAAAAAAATGATGTACCGAGATACATGTACCTACAATGCAATTACAAATATACATCATCTTTGAATAATTGTGACATAAGATGAGTTTTAAGCAGCGACTTTAATCTAGTTATACTATGACAAGATTTGAGTTTAGTTAGAAGATGATTCCAGAGTCTCGGAGCTGCAACAAAAAAAGACCTATCACCCCAGTTCCGTTTTGAAGTTGGTTCCTTTAGGAGTGACATGTTGCTGGAGCGCAAATTGCGTGATGGAGTGTAGACTTTAGGCAGTTCAGAAATATAAATTGGAGCAATGTTATTAAAAGATTTGTGAACAATTAGCATCAGTTTAAAAACAATTCTCTGTGAAACAGGAAGCCAGTGCAGTTTTTCAAGATTGGAGTGATATATGGCATGATTTTCTGGACAAAGTTACAACACAAGCTGCTGTGTTTTGTATGTGCTGAAGAAAAGATATTTGATTCTGCGGGAGACCGTAAAGGAGAGCATTCCCATTATCGAGCCGTGATGTGACAAACGCATGTATAATTTGTTCAGCAGCACTTTGATTCAAGTATTTCCTTATTCGGCCAATATTTCTGATATGATGAAATGATGATACGCGAACAATGTTGGAGATATGAGGTTTTAAAGTCATTATCGAGTCAAATATAACACCTAAATTACGTACTTGTGATGAGGGGGTCATCTGCGAGTCACCAATTGTAATAAATGGAAGAGAAATTGATAATTTTGATAATTGTTGACGCGATCCAAATAGAACAAGTTCTGTTTTTCCGTTGTTCAATTTCAAGAAGTTTTGTCTCATCCAACTACAAATTTCTTGAATACATTTCTTCAGCATTGTAATACACGAGTCGGCAGGTTCTTGAGAAGATTTGAAAGTAATGTAAAGCTGCGTGTCATCAGCGTAGACATGGTAATTTAAATTATACTTCAAAATGATATCACAAACCGGAAAGGTATAAACAGTAAACCACTGTGGGCCGAGCACGGAGCCTTGGGGTACAGAATAGTCAAGAATAACAGGCTCGGAGATAGCGTTACCAATACAAACATGCTGAGGCCTTTTTAAAAGGTAGGAACCTACCAGGATTCTCAGCTCCTATGCTGAGAAGATACCCACTGTTCCTGCTTGATGTTATCTTCTTCAGCTTGACCCACATTGCTATAACTAATCCATTTACACAAGCCGAAGGATCGGCTGGGCACTGACGAGTCGCAAACTTCCCCATGGATATCCCACCGCTGACACCGTTGGTACAGACGGCTCGATCCTCATAGTGCCTGTCTGATGTGATTGCGGTACCGGTGGAGCTGAGATCAAACTTTGGACGAAGTATTCTAGGGGACTCAAATGACCAGCAGAAGTCTCCGGTTGTGAAACAATGGTGTTCAGCCTCTGATCAAATTAATATGAATTACATGAAAAAAAGAAAAATTATCAACAACAGAAAATTATTTGTATACATTATATCAATGTCTTTCATGTCCCTCATGAGACAGATTCAATACTTTATTGAAGTTTAATTTCATAACCACAGATGACATTGTTCAGGCCTTCCAGACTGTAACATCCCATTGCAAGAAAATGTTTGGGCTTGATACACCAAAGCTGGGAAATGCATTGATAACTTATTTTAATAATGATGACAATAATGTATAATCATGCAAGAATGTCTCTTAATATAGGTATTATATAATGAAAACAATTCCCCTTGAAAATGGCAGTTTCATGGTAGAAAGAAGCTGTAAAAAGAATTTCAAATGCTTTATAGGCCCTACCTGAACAAATCAATCTCTCAAAATTAAGAAATTTACTAAATTATTTCACCAAAAAATATCGCAACTATAGTTTCTTTGAATAACAAAACATATATCACTCACTTGACATTCCAGTCAACTGGCTGATCTTCCTTTGCGGGACATAACTCTCCCATATTGCTAAGTTGTGTATACGAAATTTCACAGGGTGTGATGCTGATGGGGTACCAGTTTCTCCCACCTTCAGTTGTGTTTTGTAATCACCGCTGGCACCGTCCGTTGACTGGTGATTAACACCCTCGGGCTGAATGCCGTTTATGTACACAGTAAGGTTGTCTAATTTGCTCCATGTAAAACCAACATTGGTCCATGTGTTACGTTTCAGGTTCTGAAAACAGACATGTTATATCAAGGGAATAAAAGTTTGTTGCACGGTCTTTACCGCAGGATCAAGACTGAGGATTGTGGCCATCGGACGATAAAGGACCAAGCCTTATTATCGCCCGTGGCCATGACCCTGAGGTATTTATCTTGCGGAAATAAATGCCCATCTTGTTTTTTATTTTTAAAATTTCAATATCCAGTGCCATTTGTAAAAAAAATTTAAATAAATTTAAAAAAATTAAAAAATTAAAAAAAGAGCCAAAAAGATTCCGACAAACCCAACATTTGAGAACGGATGATATTCCAACTTTGCCTGTGAGTCCGCATGATGCAAATATACAATTCTACACTCTGATTGGTTCATTCCAGCGTGGCGGCTGGTTGGTTATTATCGCCAATAATGTTTAGGCTGCCGGCCTTTACACCCCCACGTTATCACATTTCATCCAATCATATTCAGATCAGGCCTAAATTTCAGCATTTATGATTGCAATTCATGAATGTACTGTACATTTCGAGTTGGGTGTGGGTTTAAAGATGTACTCTCAACGTGCATTTCATGAGCTTATCATTATCGTACATGTCAAGTACATTTTAACCATATTATTGATCCCGATACCATACACTGCTGGCACATGAGTGCATTGCCGTACTGCTCATTCATTTTCTTTTTTCTGTAGACCCTCAAAAAGCAGTATGAGTAGGACTATATAGTGCCTCATAGATGCATCGGTGTGTAGGGCAACAATTAGTGAAACTGCAATGTTTAATTTGACCAAAATGAACTTTGACACAACCACCATGGCATGACCCCCTTTATAATGACCTTTTATATTTTTAATTTACATAAACATCAGGCCTAACCTCTTTCTGTACTGATGCCGACCACCTCCCATGTAAAGTGTCCAGTACAACAAATAGTGACGGTCCATCAATATAAACAGCAAACCCTCGACTTGTTCTATCATAAGCACCGGAGCTGCCAAAAAAAAAACCACAAGTAATTAATTATTTAAATAGGATTTGAAGCTTTGCATGGTGGAAGCGCAGTAGTAGTAAGTTTGCGAAAACACCATGTTACAATCTCTTAGGGGTTGTAATAAGTGTTGGTTCTGATGAGAAGGGTTTATCACCACCGGTTCCTCTTAGAACCAACAATGTTTGCAACTCCTAAGAGATTGTTTACAAACCTTATTATTAATAATTATTCATTTGATGTACGATTTGTTTTTTGAGGGGCTTGGTGGGAAGTAGTATATGGTGGGAAGTAGTATATGGTGGGAAGTAGTATATAGTGGGAGTAATATATAGTGGGAGTAATGGGTGTGTCAATGGGGAAATCAAAATTGAATAACAAAAATGATGGTGGTGGGATGGGCTTTTGGAATTAGTGCTGGTGATTATTAAAGGGTTGTGAAGAGTGTATCTGCATGGGATATAAATGTCTTGGAGTACTACCCGCCTAAAATATTTCAGATGTAGAAAAATGGTGTTATGGGATGTTAGGTGTGAGTTATGGGTGGAAGAGTGCTATCTGAGTTTCGTGTGAGGTTTCAAGATAATTCAAGGTATAGTAATGGTTATGTTGGCAAAACTACTTCTAAAAGTATCCTTACTTTCTTTGAATCAAGATATAGGCCTACATTAAATAACCAACCTGGGAAAGTTTCAGCTATAAGACAACAGTCCACATGTTAGGGAGAAAATTTAAAACAATCCAAGAATCCATGGTGTGACACTGATACGTCAATTGTTGGGGATGGGTGGTTGCATGGTATGGGTGTGGGGATTGGGTGCTACAGTGTACTGAATCATGGTTTTCAAGGGGTTGATTTATGAACAAATTTTTGTGCAATTTTAGGTATATTTATAGGTAATATTTTACCTGATGATCAGAGTAGGTTGGTCGGTAGTCTTCCCATGAACATATTTCATCCAAAATGAAACGCTCATTCCGTCTTTGCAGAGGAAAGGATTACTGACACAAGTTTCCCAAAAATCACCTGAAAATAATCAAGCACAATGAAAATAATGTCAAGCACAATACTATGTCAAAGTCACAAATACCCTCTAATTAGGTTAGAAAACATATACATATTGCCCTAAATTTAGTTTCGACAAATTACGTCAATGTTGCAGTTGACTGAGACCACTCTAGCCAAAACTAGGACATGCATCTAGGAATAATAATCATTATTCATATAAACAATGCGAACATAGAAATGAATCAAATTATATTATTGTTATTATTATTACATATTTTATTTATACCACAATAGTATAACAAAACTGGTTTTCATATAGCCTAGTCCCTGCTTTACAATTAACCCTCCTACTATAGCTGCACTTTAGTGGGAAGTTGCTATAGAGGTCAAAATCAGTCAACTGCCTGTTTTGACTGTTGACCCAAATGTGCACACAGGGGCATTTTGACTGGATTTTACTGTCATTTTGACCACCCTGATCGAACAATACCAGACAATGCTTTTTCCAGTCAAAAACGGTCAACTCATTTTGACCTGTAAATGTACTTACTACACGTAAGGTTTGACAGTGTTTGACTTTTTAAGTGCACTAGATATACCTTGGGAAGTATATCAACATTTTGACCCTTGTAGTAGTAGGAGGGTTAAGTGCACTAGATATACCTTGGCAAGTATATCAACATTTTGACCCTTGTAGTAGTAGGAGGGTTAAGTGCACTAGATATACCTTGGGAAGTATATCAACATTTTGACTGATTTTGACCCTTGTAGTAGTAGGAGGGTTAAGTGCACTAGACATACCTTGGCAAGTATATCAACATTTTGATTGACCCTTGTAGTAGTAGGAGGGTTAAGTGCACTAGATATACCTTGGCAAGTATATCAACATTTTGACCCTTGTAGTAGTAGGAGGGTTAAGTGCACTAGATATACCTTGGCAAGTATATCAACATTTTGACCCTTGTAGTAGTAGGAGGGTTAAGTGCACTAGATATACCTTGGCAAGTATATCAACATTTTGACCCTTGTAGTAGTAGGAGGGTTAAGTGCACTAGATATACCTTGGCAAGTATATCAACATTTTGACTGATTTTGACCCTTGTAGTAGTAGGAGGGTTAAGTGCACTAGATATACCTTGGCAGGTATATCAACATTTTGACCCTTGTAGTAGTAGGAGGGTTAAGTGCACTAGACATACCTTGGCAAGTATATCAACATTTTGACTGATTTTGACCCTTGTAGTAGTAGGAGGGTTAAGTGCACTAGACATACCTTGGCAAGTATATCAACATTTTGACTGATTTTGACCCTTGTAGTAGTAGGAGGGTTAAGTGCACTAGACATACCTTGGCAAGTATATCAACATTTTGACCCTTGTAGTAGTAGGAGGGTTAAGTGCACTAGACATACCTTGGCAAGTATATCAACATTTTGACTGATTTTGACCCTTGTAGTAGTAGGAGGGTTAAGTGCACTAGACATACCTTGGCAAGTATATCAACATTTTGACGCTTTTAGTATCAGGAGTGTTAAGTGCACTAGATATACCTTGGGAAGTATATCAACATTTTGACCCTTGTAGTAGTAGGAGGGTTAAGTGCACTAGATATACCTTGGGAAGTATATCAACATTTTGACCCTTGTAGTAGTAGGAGGGTTAAGTGCACTAGATATACCTTGGCAAGTATATCAACATTTTGACTGATTTTGACCCTTGTAGTAGTAGGAGGGTTAAGTGCACTAGATATACCTTGGCAAGTATATCAACATTTTGACTGATTTTGACCCTTGTAGTAGTAGGAGGGTTAAGTGCACTAGATATACCTTGGCAAGTATATCAACATTTTGACTGATTTTGACCCTTGTAGTAGTAGGAGGGTTAAGTGCACTAGATATACCTTGGCAAGTATATCAACATTTTGACCCTTGTAGTAGTAGGAGGGTTAAGTGCACTAGATATACCTTGGGAAGTATATCAACATTTGGACTGATTTTGACCCTTGTAGTAGTAGGAGGGTTAAGTGCACTAGATATACCTTGGCAAGTATATCAACATTTTGACCCTTGTAGTAGTAGGAGGGTTAAGTGCACTAGATATACCTTGGCAAGTATATCAACATTTTGACCCTTGTAGTAGTAGGAGGGTTAAGTGCACTAGATATACCTTGGGAAGTATATCAACATTTGGACTGATTTTGACCCTTGTAGTAGTAGGAGGGTTAAGTGCACTAGATATACCTTGGCAAGTATATCAACATTTGGACTGATTTTGACCCTTGTAGTAGTAGGAGGGTTAAGTGCACTAGATATACCTTGGCAAGTATATCAACATTTTGACCCTTGTAGTAGTAGGAGGGTTAACATATACAATACAATAAATTTCCTCTAAAACTAAAATATGGAATCCTATATCTTCTGTGAGATATTATTCCTTTTATTGGATTCATATTACATGGTATACAAATTCTATATCTTCTGTTAACAAATATTGGGTGCCTTAGAGTCCAATGGGAGTTTTTATTATATCACAAGGTAACATCTGGAACAGTTTAGATGTTACCTTGTGATAAACCCTTCCAACAAAATTAAGACACTCAAATTTTGTTCTAAATAATTACTCACACATACATCCTTTAATTATGTCTGAAAGTAAAACATGTGTCATATTGCCGATTCATTCAATAATAATCAACAATTCTAGAACATTACAACTATCAGTATTTTACACTACGAATAACTTTACCCTGAAAATCCACTGAAAATCCACTGAAAATCCGTTTTACCATGAAATAACAGTTCACCATAATTTCACAGCAATTTCATGGTGTCTCTTCCTCTCAGATATTGGCAATAATATTTATAGTGATTTCAGGGCAAATTCACGGTGCTCTCAATAATTAATGAGCTGCCCCAAAACTGCCACAAGAAGTTCATGGCATTTTCACGGCGTTTTCACAGCGAAGGAATTCCAAGAGTATTTCATGGCGTTTTCATGGTGTTGTGTCTTCATGAAATTGCCGTGAACTATTTATTTCATGGTAAAACAGATGTTCAGGGCATGTTCAGGGTAAAGTTATTCATAGTGTTGATAAACTCCTGAATCCTTAAATACAGTAATATTAAATGAGAACTAGAAATGCTTCTGACTATTCATACCAGTTCCTCAATCACGCCATTCCTGATGTTTAAAAACAGTTGACCAGACTTATCAAAGAGTATGAGGACTTTTTTCTACCCGAAACAGGGCTTTGATTGGGCAGTTTTGAAAAATCCACATAAATTTTGCTGGGGGTATTGTTGTTTGGGGCTGCTGTTGTGAACAGCGCTGGGGTTAAACCTATAGTTCCGAGAATTTGCTTTGCTTTCCTTTATTGCTTAAATCTTTAAAATCCGGAGGATCATAGCATTATGATTTGTAAAAATCTGTAAAAATCCGGACAAATCACACCGCCATTGAAAAAAATAGGTGTATGAAAGCCATTTTGTTGAACATATCTGATTGCAGCCCTTTCCCCCTAGAGTCTATACCAATTTTGGAATTGATGCTGCTTGTAGGTATGATCCAATTACATCCACTACAAACCTCTCTATGTGCATGTTTTGTGTACAATATAGTATGTTAGTGTGCATTCTACTGGACTCATTTTGAAGCAAACGCTTTAATGTCAAAGTTAGAGTGACTGACACGTGATGTGTGTTCCACCAAGTAAATAACAGTGGATATCCATGTGTCAGTTAAATCCTTTTACTGGATTCCTACAGGAATTGTTTTATTAATAAAAGACTTACCAAGAATAACATGAGAACCCGGGTCACTCAGATCCACCACCTGCAGATTGGGAACCTTGACATTGACATTGACCCTGGGCAATCCACTTTCAAAAGCGAAGTGATCATCTGACAGATATTCAAATGTGCTGCTGATAAGCCGTCTTGGGTTCCAATAACGTGTGGCTGTGGCGTAGCGGCTGTTTTCTATCAGATGTAAAAAGGAGCACAGTAAGTTTTTATGAATTACATGCATTCAGGGATTTGTATTTCCTCATTTTTGTCAACAATTGCGGTGTTTCTGATAAGACTTGTTTTCTGATAAATATCAACCAATGGGCTCTATTCATTATCAGTACACTGATAAAAACTCAAAAATTTTACTGCGTCAGTAAATTGTTTTATCCGAAAAGGGCAGACAAAGTTTTGCTCAAACTTTTGTAAGATTCAATTATTCCAAAACGTATTATTCATGAAATTTATTTTCCTATTTCTTGATGCACATTGTACCAGACTTGTATTCAAACCTTGTATTCAACTCCTCAAACCTCAAGTGTCACAATTCGTAAATGATGAATTCATGTCCAAGTTACGAGTCACAAAGGTCAAGTCTAAGACCGAGTCACAAGTCCTGTAAAAATTCAACTTTAGGCCAAAAAAGTCTCTGGTTTCTGGTGACGCCCCCCTTGCCCCCCCCCACGCGGAGACCAGGAACCAGAGACTTTTTTGGTCTTAAAAACAATTCCAAATACTGGATTCAGATATATCCAATATTTTGTTTCCCACAGCATATTTCGTTTCTCACTATGTATATGATAGGCCTATATGGTGACTTTTTATTATAATCAAAACAATTATTCACATTTTTATGAGGAATTTGTTTAAACTTACTAATCTTCATTAAGTAAAAAAAAATGGTCAACGTTTGCCTCTGATTCCAAGTCACAAACATCAAGACTGAGTCTGGGTCCCAAGGGTCGAGTCCAAGTCATTGTAAATGGTGACTCGAGGGCATTGTACATGGTGACTTGAGTCGAAGTCATTGTACATGGTGACTCAAGTCCAAATCATTGTACATGGTGACTCGAGTCCAAGTCATTGTACATGGTGACTCGAGTCCAAGACATTGTACATGGTGACTCGAGGGCATTGTACATGGTGACTTGAGTCGAAGTCATTGTACATGGTGACTCAAGTCCAAATCATTGTACATGGTGACTCGAGTCCAAGACATTGTACATGGTGACTCGAGTCCAAGTCATTGTACATGGTGACTCGAGTCCAAGACATTGTACATGGTGACTCGAGTCCAAGTCATTGTACATGGTGACTCGAGTCCAAGTCATTGTACATGGTGACTCGAGTCCAAGTCATTGTACATGGTGACTCGAGTCCAAGTCATTGTACATGCTGACTCGAGTCCAAGTCATTGTACATGGTGACTCGAGTCCAAGACATTGTACATGGTGACTCGAGTCCAAGTCATTGTACATGGTGACTCGAGTCCAAGACATTGTACATGGTGACTCGAGTCCAAGTCATTGTACATGGTGACTCGAGTCCAAGTCATTGTACATGGTGACTCGAGTCCAAGTCATTGTACATGGTGACTCGAGTCCAAGTCATTGTACATGGTGACTCGAGTCCAAGTCATTGTACATGGTGACTCGAGTCCAAGTCATTGTACATGGTGACTCGAGTCCAAGTCATTGTACATGGTGACTCGAGTCCAAGTCATTGTACATGGTGACTCGAGTCCAAGACATTGTACATGGTGACTCGAGTCCAAGTCATTGTACATGGTGACTCGAGTCCAAGTCATTGTACATGGTGACTCGAGTCCAAGTCATTGTACATGCTGACTCGAGTCCAAGTCATTGTACATGGTGACTCGAGTCCAAGTCATTGTACATGGTGACTCGAGTCCAAGTCATTGTACATGGTGACTCGAGTCCAAGTCATTGTACATGGTGACTCGAGTCCAAGTCATTGTACATGGTGACTCGAGTCCAAGACATTGTACATGGTGACTCGAGTCCAAGTCATTGTACATGGTGACTCAAGTCCAAATCATTGTACATGGTGACTCGAGTCCAAGTCATTGTACATGGTGACTCGAGTCCAAGTCATTGTACATGGTGACTCGAGTCCAAGTCATTGTACATGGTGACTCGAGTCCAAGTCATTGTACATGGTGACTCGAGTCCAAGTCATTGTACATGGTGACTCGAGTCCAAGACATTGTACATGGTGACTCGAGTCCAAGTCATTGTACATGGTGACTCGAGTCCAAGTCATTGTACATGGTGACTCGAGTCCAAGTCATTGTACATGGTGACTCGAGTCCAAGTCATTGTACATGGTGACTCGAGTCCAAGTCATTGTACATGGTGACTCGAGTCCAAGACATTGTACATGGTGACTCGAGTCCAAGTCATTGTACATGGTGACTCGAGTCCAAGTCATTGTACATGGTGACTCGAGTCCAAGTCATTGTACATGGTGACTCGAGTCCAAGACATTGTACATGGTGACTCGAGTCCAAGTCATTGTACATGGTGACTCGAGTCCAAGACATTGTACATGGTGACTCAAGTCCAAGTCATTGTACATGGTGACTCGAGTCCAAGTCATTGTACATGGTGACTCGAGTCCAAATCATTGTACATGGTGACTCGAGTCCAAGTCATTGTACATGGTGACTCGAGTCCAAGACATTGTACATGGTGACTCGAGTCCAAGTCATTGTACATGGTGACTCGAGTCCAAGTCATTGTACATGGTGACACGAGTCCAAGTCATTGTACATGGTGACTCGAGTCCAAGACATTGTACATGGTGACTCGAGTCCAAGTCATTGTACATGGTGACTCAAGTCCAAATCATTGTACATGGTGACTCGAGTCCAAGTCATTGTACATGGTGACTCGAGTCCAAGTCATTGTACATGGTGACTCGAGTCCAAGACATTGTACATGGTGACTCGAGTCCAAGTCATTGTACATGGTGACTCGAGTCCAAGTCATTGTACATGGTGACTCGAGTCCAAGACATTGTACATGGTGACTCGAGTCCAAGTCATTACATGGTGACTCGAGTCCAAGTCATTGTACATGGTGACTCGAGTCCAAGACATTGTACATGGTGACTCGAGTCCAAGTCATTGTACATGGTGACTCGAGTCCAAGTCATTGTACATGGTGACTCGAGTCCAAGTCATTGTACACGGTGACTCGAGTCCAAGTCATTGTACACGGTGACTCGAGTCCAAGTCATTGTACATGGTGACTCGAGTCCAAGTCATTACATGGTGACTCGAGTCCAAGTCATTATACATGGTGACTCGAGACCAAGTCATTACATGGTGACTCGAGTCCAAGTCATTGTACATGGTGACTCGAGTCCAAGTCATTGTACATGGTGACTCGAGTCCAAGTCATTGTACACGGTGACTCGAGTCCAAGTCATTGTACACGGTGACTCGAGTCCAAGTCATTGTACATGGTGACTCGAGTCCAAGTCATTGTACACGGTGACTCGAGTCCAAGTCATTGTACATGGTGACTCGAGTCCAAGTCATTGTACATGGTGACTCGAGTCCAAGACATTGTACATGGTGACTCGAGTCCAAGTCATTGTACATGGTGACTCGAGTCCAAGTCATTGTACATGGTGACTCGAGTCCAAGTCATTGTACATGGTGACTCGAGTCCAAGTCATTGTACATGGTGACTCGAGTCCAAGTCATTGTACATGGTGACTCGAGTCCAAGTCATTGTACATGGTGACTCGAGTCCAAGTCATTGTACATGGTGACTCGAGTCCAAGTCATTGTACCTGGTGACTCGAGTCCAAGTCATTGTACATGTGACTCGACTCCAAGACATTGTACATGGTGACTCGAGTCCAAGTCATTGTACATGGTGACTCGAGTCCAAGTCATTGTACATGGTGACTCGAGTCCAAAACATTGTACATGGTGACTCGAGTCCAAGTCATTGTACATGGTGACTCGAGTCCAAGACATTGTACATGGTGACTCGAGTCCAAGTCATTACATGGTGACTCGAGTCCAAGTCATTGTACATGGTGACTCGAGTCCAAGTCATTGTACATGGTGACTCGAGTCCAAGTCATTGTACATGGTGACTCGAGTCCAAGTCATTGTACATGGTGACTCGAGTCCAAGTCATTGTACATGGTGACTCGAGTCCAAGACATTGTACATGGTGACTCGAGTCCAAGTCATTACATGGTGACTCGAGTCCAAGTCATTGTACATGGTGACTCGAGTCCAAGTCATTGTACATGGTGACTCGAGTCCAAGTCATTGTACATGGTGACTCGAGTCCAAGTCATTGTACATGGTGACTCGAGTCCAAGTCATTACATGGTGACTCGAGTCCAAGTCATTGTACATGGTGACTCGAGTCCAAGTCATTACATGGTGACTCGAGTCCAAGTCATTGTACATGATGGTGACTCGAGTCCAAGACATTGTACATGGTGACTCGAGTCCAAGTCATTGTACATGGTGACTCGAGTCCAAGTCATTGTACACGGTGACTCGAGTCCAAGTCATTGTACATGGTGACTCGAGTCCAAGTCATTGTACACGGTGACTCGAGTCCAAGTCATTGTACATGGTGACTCGAGTCCAAGTCATTGTACATGGTGACTCGAGTCCAAGTCATTGTACATGGTGACTCGAGTCCAAGTCATTGTACATGGTGACTCGAGTCCAAGTCATTGTACATGGTGACTCGAGTCCAAGTCATTGTACATGGTGACTCAAGTCCAAGTCATTGTACATGGTGACTCGAGTCCAAGTCATTGTACATGGTGACTCGAGTCCAAGTCATTGTACATGTGACTCGACTCCAAGTCATTGTACATGGTGACTCGAGTCCAAGTCATTGTACATGGTGACTCGAGTCCAAGACATTGTACATGGTGACTCGAGTCCAAGACATTGTACATGGTGACTCGAGTCCAAGTAACTTAAAATGTGACTCCAGCAGGCAAGGCTTCATTTCACAATATTTTACATCCAAAGAGTATTTGGCAAATAAATTCAGCATGTCATCGAAACAGACATATGGCAGACATGGATTTTGCTCAGTGCAACATTAAGGTCGTATCATAGTTACGACCTTGTTGCAGACATGGATTTTGCTCAGTGCAACAAGGTCGTATCTTTTTTACAGAGTTCTAGAATGAACATGCAAAACCTATGGAAGAAGATATGATGCTGTTGTACTCAATTGTTTTAATGTATGCAAATTTATGCACTATTGCACATGTACGAGCTTATTGCATTTTTTAGATACGACCTTGTTGTTCTGACAGGACAATGTGGTGACTGATGTTAGTATGGAGTGGTCATTGTCATCACCGACAGGGTATACTCCCCAATAGTACTCAGTCAATCCTAAGCAGTTTTGTGTACTTTTACGATTGCCTGGGTACCATTGGGGCGTACCCTGGGTGACAATGACCGCCTCACCATCGGTATATGAATGCTTCTGTTTACCTATGAGTCCAAAGGCTCTCCTTGCCTGCCATGGTTTAATAAACCGCTCCCAGATAGCCAGCTGCTCTAGGGTAAAATGGGCATAGCCACCCAAGTAATCATTCCGTCGTCCAACAAGCAGACGGTGATCAAGATCATTCTCCCGTATGCGAATGACTCCGGTGTGGTCTGTCCCGCGGCTGTTACCATTGATGTAGAGTACCAGGCCAGATGATGGGCCCCAAGACAGGGCAATGTGAACCCATTGGTCTAAAAAAAATCAGATAAATGTCAAAATTTAAAAAACAATTTCTGCCCGGCGGAATGAGCAATCATCGTGTCTTGGTTTAGACATGACGTAATTGTCTCTCAATGATCTCCACTGATCTCCATCATCACTATAATACGGTCAATGAATCGTCTATAGACAATGTGACATGTGACGTAACTCCTGAACCTAAACAGGATGTGCACGCATACTGCCGGTCAGAATTAGCCTGCTGTTTTGGATATTAACAGGCATGACATCACAGGTCACATCGTCTATATAATAAGACATTGTAAATTTTTTACAGATGTGAATGAAGTCAGTGCATGTGCGTGTCCAGGAATTTTGTCATAGGGTTCGTTTTTGTAAGCATTTTTGCGTGGGTTCTTAGGTGTGTATATTGGCTATAGAATGGGGCTACATTTTGCTATGCGAAACAAGCAACACCATTCACTGTTACTAATACTATGGCCAGGCAGTTTATCAAATGTTCAAACTACAAGTAAATGCATTTTCACTTGCAATGAATTCTCATATACTAATGAATTTTAAAGTAACAATTATGAAAATTATACCTTTAGGTACAAACCACAGCTCTACGATCCACTCCCTACTACCGTTGGCCACTGTCGCTCTCAACCTGTCCATTCCCCTCTGAAAGAGGGCACATCCTCGGGATGACTGGCCGCCGGAGCTAAAGACAAATGCATATGAGCTCTCGTTGGCACTGACTGGAGGACGGAGCTTAACCCACAATGCAACAGTGATTCCTTTCGGACAGAGTGATGGGTCACTGATACACTTTCCGTTAAATTCATCTCCTAGGAAAATGTACAACATGGAGATATATTGTAAATTTCACATCATAAAATAGTGTACATACCTGGCTCATACATTTGCCATTGAAGTTAGATTTTGTGATCAATAGACATGTTCTAAGTAAGACTAATTGCGGTGACACCATGTGAAATTCTCAATTGAGTATTAATTAGTTCTGAAAAGAACTGGAGGTTACAACTCGACATTTCGATCAGTGTGCTCTGATCATCCTCAGGAGAATGCCGGACTCTGGGAAATGCTGCTGCTTAAGTAGGCTGCTGAAGGATTATGCGATGACAGGATGCTGGAGGATTAGTTCGTTGAGGCGTGCAGGTGGGAACTGTTGAGACTAGGATCCTAGGAGTTGGGGGAAGGAGTGTGTGCTCACTGAACCAAATCAGCTTTCTTTGAATTTACAGTTAATAAGCATGCACAAGAATTCTACAGACCAGAATTACGCACAGTTGAATAACTTTGAAGGGGGCATGCATGGGCGGATCCAGAACATTTTTTTAGGGGGGGGCTGAGAATCAAAAACAATTATTTTTCAGTACTACAAAAATTACAATGAAATAATCAAAGGGAGAGAAAAACAAAGCACAGTGAGGGGGAAATGAGAGTGCGTTCTCCTCCCTCCCTCCCTCCCTCCCTCCTCTCTCTCTCTCTCTCTCTTTTTTTTTTTAAAAAAAATTTTTTTTTTTTAAACGATTTTAGGGGGGGCTACAGCCCCCTTAGCCCCCCCCCCCTGGATCCGCCAATGGCATGGGGGAGACTCAGGATATATATAGATCCCTTCGAAAAAACTGCAATAATAATGACCCTTGTTACTCTGTGCATCAGTGAAGTATTGCTGAATACACACGCAAATTAAAAAACGGCACTTCTTTGGTCATGCAATGAACCAAGTTTACGCTGGTTATGCAATTACACTACTCATCATTCTGTAGCCTATAATTTTAATACTGGAAACTATATATGGTTTGCCATTGGACGGTGTTTACCACTTGATGGCTAGAATGTGCACGGAGGAGATTATACTCTTTGAATACACTGATGTACAAACCTAAAGCAAGCCATCTATCCGCTGCACCATCTACTTCCACTGCCAGCCCTTTGCTATCACGTCCAAGCACCAAGACCAGTGAAGTCCCTGATGGTATCAGGATATCTCCCGTAGCGGCAATATTGCGCTGTGTGTGGATGACTGTGTGATCCCGTCGAAGGTAGCCATCTGTTGACCACAGAAAATCAGCGCCATGTAGGACATTAAGCTCTTCAGCTATTGTAACAGATGACACAAAAATGTGGTTGTAATTATTAAATTTATTAAGTATGGTATGTTCTAGCCAATGGCCAGTCACAGTTGAATGTAGTTAATGAATAACGTCTCAGCAAATTACTATTAAGGGAATAAAAGTTTGTTGTGTGGTCTTTACTGCAGGTATGACTGGTTTTGGGCCAAACAGGTCATTATATAACCTGCGGTAAAGACCAAGGGTCAAACTTTTATTCGCATTCATGCCTGTATCGATTTTGTTTTCAAAATGTAAAAATCGTTTAAATTTTTGTTGAATAAAGCCAAATAGAAATTGGCAAATTCTCATTTGGAGACACACAAAACACTTTCAAAGTACATGAGTCGGGCGCGTGATGCCAAACAATCTTCATCACTAGTTCAGATTAGTTCAAATCCACGCTGCACATTGCACAAAACAGCATGGGAACAGCTGGCACAATATGCCCTGTTCTGATTTTGATAAGCCATATCTTTACTATCCTACATGATTACATTTTGCCCAATCAGATTGTCTAAACTGTCTTGGATCACAATTGTACATAATTAAAATGAACTAACTGTCAAAAAAAGGCCAAATAAACAGTCTCCACTTTCTGGTCTCTGCGCACGTTGACTCAGACCCACGCATTGGCATTTTTCGTTTTCTTTTTACTTGCTATTAAATGATGTCCAATTGCAGCCAAAATTGCTAGATTGATTGGAATTCTGACGCACTGTTTTAAATGACTTTTTCACATAGGGTTATGATCGTTTGCCCGATTTGTGAGGCCTCTCTTAGCCACCATACTTTTTGTCTGGTGCCAATAACTGCATATACCAGGTATCGTGTATTTCACTGGTTGGCAAAAAAAAAGAGATTAACCAAAAAACAAAACAAAAACGTCACTGCACCGATTTTTAAGCCAACCTGCGACCACAATCCAGAGACTTTTTTTTGTCCTAAAGTTGATGATGGAATAAATCATCCCCTGAAGTCTTTCTGTCCAAGGTACTATCATTTTATTCAAATTACTTTAACACTTTCCTTACTGAATTATCATTCCATTTGAAAACATTTTCACTATTTTCTTGGTTTAAACAACACAATGAAATATATGCTTCAACTTTTCACAGGTTGGTGTCCATGGGCATGGATTGTTACTTAGAAGTGGAGGCGGGGCATGCAAACAGTGGCATGTTTGGCCAACCTAAGGCCCTTGGTGGTGCACTCTGGGTCGCAACACCGTCATCCCTGTGTAGACATCATTATTTGGTTTCAACCAATTGTGAGTGGGTAATTTTTGGATTGCATTAAAAAATATATGTTTTTTTAATTTAAATTTATAGCCTGAACAGGGGGCACATCTTCATCCCATCCATCACATGTGGAAGCCATGGCATAAGGGGCTGTCAATCTGTCATACGGGCCTTGAAGTTTTGTTGATTCTTGATCCTCTGTAGTGCATGCTTTATGAGTGCATGTTTAGTGGTGACTTCTTTCACATTTTCTTTGGTGAGACTTGATCAATTAATGATGGAATAGAATACAACTATTAATATCCGAAACTCCAAAATGCCAATGTCTGGAAATTGGGCAGGAACTTGGTAGAGTGTCAAATATTGGTGCGCACTTTTTAAATTGTTCTATAAAATAGCAAACTAACAACTCACACACCTGTCATGCCTAGATATCGATGCTTTTCAAAATCAAACAGCAATCGGTCCCAAATGACAAAATCAGAGACGATAATCGGTGCCGTGCTGGCCTTTTGTCCTCTTCCACCAAGGGTCACACGCCAGGGAGATGTCGCTGTTGATGAGGATGAGGCCAATGGACTTATGTCAAAGGTGCCAACATTGAGACTGTTAATGTAAGCAATGAGACCGTGGGTTGGTTTCCAAGTGAAGGCGAGATTGCACCACGACCCCCATGGCACGTCTTCGGCGGGAATCGTGACATTCCATACGAGTGTCCCATTGTTGACTGTTTGAAAAAAAAAACAGGGTAATGGAATAAAATAGATTTGTCTGTGTCTAAATATTTTGTTAATTTCTAAAAGATATATAATTTGGTTGATAATAATTTGTTATAGAGAAATAATATACACTTTGAGTGATGAAGGACGCAGAGTGACACAAAAGGCCTCCTGCCTGAGGCCTGTGACCTCTACCCCTTCCCCCCCAAGGCCTGTCCCCCACTACCATCCCCCCACTACCATCCCCCCACTCAGAATGTGGATTCCTTACGCGATGAATAACTTTACCCTGAAAATGCCCTGAAAATCCATTTTGCTGTGAAATAATAGTTCACCATGATTTCACGGCAATTTCACAGTGTCTCTTCCTCTCAGATATTGGCAATAATGTTCACAGTGACTTCAGGGCAAATTCACGGCGATCTTGAGAATTAATGAGCTGCCCCAAAACTGCCACAAGAAGTTCATGGCGTTTTCACAGCATTTTCACTGCGAAGAAATTCCAAGAGTATGTTGTGTCATCATGAAAATATTGGTTCCCCCTCAAAGGACCCTCCCACTGGACTGGAGTATTTCATGACGTTTTCACGGTGTTGTGTCGTCATAAAATTGCTGTGAACTATTTATTTCACGGTAAAACAGATTTTCAGGGCATTTTCAGGGTAAAGTTATTCATAGTGTTAGAAGAGGGCCTGTGAAGAAAAACATAAGAGCCTCGAGTGCCCCCTCCCTGAAAATATTGGTTCCCCCTCAAAGGACCCTCCCACTGGACCAACCCTATTTATGTGACTGTTGGGAAGTAGTGAAGACGTATCTAAAATGATAATCCCTTGTGTGTTATTTGTAGATTTGTTTTACCTTGGAAATTCATCTGTTTGTCTGCATGTATTGTGATAGCTGCATGAGTCAAATTAGCATCAGCCACACTCGTACCAGCATGGAACAGGACCGACTCTCCGATATCGGCCGCCTCTTCCTCCAGAAACACCCACAGCGATACAGCAAATCCCCGGTCGCATCCAGCCAGCCCCTTCTCCACACAGGTGGTACCACTAGGCTCAGAGTAGACGGGGTCGATCCATGCACTGGGTCTGGTCAATTGGAGGCAGTGACCGATGGATCCCCTACCTTGGATTTTCTTTGTGCCAGAGGGCAGGGGTGTGTAATCCCGTGATAGCAATACGCCGTAATAAGCAGCAAGGCTGTAGAAGGGATTAATTCTTTTGTCTTCTTTAGGTGGTTCTGATGATGAAGTAATAAAAAACATTTGAATATCATCCATTATTAACACACAGGATGTTTGTAAAATCTCGAAAAATGTAAATGACCAGTTTTACATAAAACTTACTTGGTGTATCGTTTCAGTTTGCAGTATGTGTTTATCTCAACTATCGCTAAGTGAGGTAACAGGTTCTGAAAAGAACCTCATCGCACAACTCGTATCTCGACTGTCGCTATAAGTGAGATTATGGTTCAGGGTAGAACCAATATCGAGCAACGCGTTTCTCAACTATCGCTAAGTGAGAACGTGGTCCAGGGGAGAACCATGGGGACTTCACAGGGTCTTCTCTGTGTTTCAATTAGCATGGTCTAATCTTCGTCAGGAGAATGATGAGGTTTGGAGATGCAGCTCCTTATAGTAGTATTTGCTAGGATTATGTGTTGAATGAAAAGTGTTCTTATTGGTGCCTAATGGAGAAAAGGTGAAAGGGATATGTAAACACTGTTTGCGGTGACACCATGTGAAAAAAAAAATCTTTTTGGAGTGTCGTGGCCGAGCGGTCTAGCTTACCGGACTCAAGTTCTAGTGTTAGCAGTGGGTTAGTGGGTTCGAATCCCGGCCGTGACACTTGTGTCCTTGAGCAAGACACTTAACCATAATTGCTTCTCTCCACCCAGGGGTTAAATGGGTACCTGTGAGGGCAGAGTTGGTTGATTAGCCCTATATGCGCTGTAACGGCAGCAATTGAGCTGTATACTCCCCAGGGAGCTGAGATGGTTTCAGGAATGATTTATGAGCCTTAGTTATGATCCTTATGAGCAGGGGTAATAATATAATGCGCCTTGAGCACCACTTAGTTGGTGGATACGTACGCTATATAAGTCCACACATTATTATTATTATTATTATTATTAATTAGTTCTGAAAAGAACTGGTGAAATAATTTCCAATATGAATTTCTGTCAACCAAAAATACTGTCATCCGAGGACAGAAAATCCACATTGGAATAAACATGAACAATCTGAATGTATTTTCACTATTTTCTCTTCATTGTGAAATAAGCTGATATATTCACAGGTTGGTTTGTTTAACATATCTTGATTATTCTTTACAGACATTATATCAAAAAAATATACAGGCTTTAAAAGGAAGGTACAATATTGGCAATTAATTATATGGGTATGCTTTCTGTCTTTGAATCAAGATATATACTGAACCAAGGTGAACAGCCAGTATTTAATTCAATTCAATTCAATAGTACATTTATTTCCATTCTCTAGATACATTATAAATGGACATATTTGTAACATGTACAATACAGAGTATAATAGAAAAACAGAGAAAACAAGATGTAGACATAATAAGCGGAAGCTTGTCAATGTCAACTTGAAACAAATAATAGTTAATTAAAGTAATATAACATATATACATTACATGCATACACACATGTATATATATAAACATATACATATTTAAGTATATACATATAGACAAACATAATTATTTGAAGATAAAACAATGAATGTACATGAATAAGAGGGGAAAAAATCATTTTTAGCATAGAATAATGTATGAGAATGGAGGCACAATCACAGTAAGCAAGAGCTTGTATGGGTATGCATTTACATAAAACAGACAACAAAGGGGACGAGACCAGGGGAGGACAATAACAGACAAAAGGGGGAATGTTGGGAAGAAAAATAATACAATTCAAAAACTAAGGAGGCTTAAAATAATCAAGGAATGAGAGAGGAAAGCTAGGTCATATCCATATTCATATACTGGGAAACAAGGTAATTCCTGTAGGAAGTTTTGAATTGGCCGACTGACGATTTGCTCTTGATCGACAGGTCAATAGAATTCCACAGGCGTGGCCCATAGTGTCTAAGAGTGTGAATATGATGTGCGGGTGAATGGTAGAAAAAGGTTATTATGTGATCTGGTATGGTGTTTATGAGTATCATGGACTGAAGTAAAATAAGACGAAAATGTGCAAGGAAGTAGACCATTCATACATTTGTACATGAAAATCCCTGTAAGAAGATTATTGATATCCTGAAGTGTGAGTATATTTAGCTGATGAGCAACAAGAGGTGCAGTGTGAGCACGAGGTGGAGAGAAAGTGCAAATTCTGATGGCCTGTTTTGGGATGACAAAAAGGGAGTTAAGTTTGGTGGTGCTTGCACGTGCCCAGATAATGTTACAGTAAGTTAGATAGGGAGAAATGAGTATTATAAAGAGACACTGTAGTAGCAGGTGGAAGGAAGCTACGAAGTTTAGACAACACACCTACATTACGTGAAATGGTTTTGGAGATGGTGGAGATGTGATCAGACCAAGTAAGTTTATCATCAATAGTCACACCAAGGAACTTAGTAGTATGAACTTTGTTTAGAGGACTGTGATCCATTGAAATAATGATTTCAGAGCTGCTAGTGAATTTCTTAGATCTGCTGAAAATCATATAATTGGTCTTGATGGAATTTAGAGAGAGTTTATTTGCTCTGAACCAAGTAGAAACACGATCAAGCTCAGAGTTGAGTGTATTGACTAGGATGAGTGGATCAGAATGAGAATATAAGATAGTGGTATCATCAGCAAACAGAGTAAAAGACAATAGGGAAGACGAGTGATGTAAATCATTTACATAGAGAAGAAACAAGAGTGGTCCCAGAATCGAGCCTTGAGGGACGACGTGATTGATAGTTACAACATTAGAGTAAGTTTTATTGATAGAGGTAAATTGTTTTCTATTGTGGAAGTAGTCTGCAAACCATTCAAGGGAGATGCCTCGAATACCGCAATGGTCCAATTTGGAAAGAATAACACTATGATCAATAGTGTCGAAAGCCTTCGACAAGTCTATAACAACTCCGATAGAAGACAATTTCTGTGTGAAAGAACTGTTGAGGCGATCGACAAAATGAATGAGAGCTAAATCTGTGGAATGTTTACTTCGAAAGCCAAATTGGAAATCAAAGAGAATATGAAAATCAGAAAGAAATTTGTAGAGCCGCTTATATATAAGACGCTCCAAGATTTTAGAAAAACAAGGAAGAACAGAAATGGGTCTGTAATTATGGATGTCATGAGAGTCACTATTTTTATATATAGGAGTGACTTTGGCAATCTTCAATTGGGATGGGACAGAACCTGAAGCAAAGGAAAGATTAAAGATGTGAGCAAGTGGTCTAGAGATGAAAGAAATGATAGACTTAACCACTGATGAGCTCAAAGCCGCAGCTATAATTTTTAGGATGAATGGTACCTTTACCAACTTCACACAAGTTAGGGAGGAAAGCCAAAGTCGTGGTACTGTCAAGCCTTTGAGAAGCCCTGCCAGGGCCTGGCTTTGCCCAGGCCTTAGAGGCCTATATAATCCCCTAGCTGAGTGCAAAAGACCCTTTACTAATGAATAGATCTCAAACCGATCTTATTGTTAATGCAGACATGACTGACACCTCAGCTGTCTTTTGTTCACAATTGCAGCCATAATGAACTCTATGACCGCGTTCACACTTGATCTGGCAAGGGCGATCAAAGGAGGATCAGATCCTGCAAGGGCGATCAAAGGGCGATCAACAGCTAGTGTGAACGCAAGAGCGATCAGGATCTGATCCTCCTTTTTGATCCCCCTTTATTGCGGGATCAAAGGAGGATCTGATCCTGCAAGGTGGATCAAAACGTAGTGTGAACGCAACGCAGGATCAGACCCGCAATTTGACCCACCGACTTCGGTCTAATCAAACAGACTGGAGCGCGAGTTGAAAAAAAAATAAACCGCGACAGCTTGTAAACAACCAGTGTTGGTTATGCAATGAGAGCGTCCCCTTATTACACTGGTTCCAACACGTAACACAGCATTTCTGTGCACAAAAGAACATTACACGATTTGAATGGTACTTGGCATTTGCATCCCTGTTCTGCATGCAACAACCGTATGTGATTTAACCACATGCTTCGACCATTTCTACCTCTATGCATCGACCAGTTTCCTTCTCATCAGGCTTTCGTTTTTTTTATCATAATACCACGGTTTTCATTAGTATTTGAAAAATCATTTTGTATATCCATATTTTGTATTTTCTTGTCGCAGTATTATAGTACACTTAAGGTTTAGTGTTGTTGGTGGTTGTTTACGTTATTTCTTGTATGCGACATGGCCGAAGCTTGCTGCTGTTATGCGTGGTCGAATGGTCGGAGGGGAGCTGGCATGTTTTTGGACATGCATCACCCCGGGCAGCGTGTGCCTGCGTGTGCGCACAATCAATGACCTTGCTCAGTTGACCTGTCACACGAGCAGTGTGGAACTTCCGTTGAACCGACGGTCGGGCTAGGGGGATCAATGCACGATCAGACTCAAGTGTGAACGCGTCCGCGATCAGTTTGATCGCCCTTGCAGGATCTGATCCTCCGTTGATCGCCCTTGCCGGATCTAGTGTAAACGCGGCCTGAGTGGCTGGGCTAGACCCTCCAGAAGCCAATGTTGATTGACAGGTACTGTATTGCTACAGGATTAGGATTTACAAAAGACAGATTAGGAGACCGGGTAGCCAAAGCCTGGCCAGGCTTCTCAAATGCTTGGCTGTACCATGACTTTGGCCCTCCTCCCTTAGCTTTCAGATAATAATTTGGTAATTTTGTAATCAGGTCATTACCAATGTTGTACCTTCCCTTTAAATAATAAACTGACTTACTTATAAAAAGATCAGTTGGCGTTACATGTCGGAGGGTGGAATAATCCGCATCTGGATATAATTCTGCAAGAAAAGAAAGGCAATACTTATCAGTCATAACAGCAGTGGCGTAACTATGGATTGAAAAGTGAGGGGATGATATTGAAGTTTGTGTGCATAATGTACAACAAAAGTACTGCAGTGCACAACCAATCAGAATCCCACGACTATAATAAAGATGACACCCAAACGTACAAACAAACAATAAATATTTAAGATTTCCCATTTTTTTACTTGTTTTTCAAAATCATTCGCTTATTATTGTTTTTACCGCATGAACAATTTTGGGGAATGGATCATCCCCCACTGGACAAAAAGTAGGGGAGTATATTCCCCATACCCCAGAATTTACAGCTATGCATAACAGATTGAAATTCAATATGTCATCTCTATATTATCACGCTCCTTACCACGCTAATTAACAGATGGTTTCACAATACTGAAGCCCCTATATTGGTAATCTCATCAAGTGGTCGCAGGTTTACGTAAAACTTATTTGGTGTAAATTAGTTGACGATGGTATCAAGCATCTCTTGAAATATTTCTGTCTGCATGAGGTGCTATCTTTCAATAGTACCACTGAATTTTGTTTAAGTATTATTGGAAACATTAAAGATGTAAGCAGTTTGCAACAGCCAATTCTCTATTTAGTTTCAAAAATACTGACATGTACGCACTACAGCTGTATACCCACCAATTTCACAGTAAATTCCTTCAAAACCAAATGTACATTTACATTGGTATCCCTCTGGTGTAGATGTGCAGGTTCCATTATTCTGACATGGGTAAGTGATACAGAAACCAGCTTAGAGAGAAAGTGACAAACAAGTTCCAAAGTATTAAAAACAAATGAAAAATATAAATTATGAATTGCCCAAGTAATCAGTTAAGATCTAAATTTACTGCATTGTATATTTTTTGATACAAAAAAATTGTACAATGAAAAGCAGGGATAGTTACACTATACAGGATACTAAGGTAGAACCTTATGAATATAAGTTGAGGGGAAAAATATGTTTTTGAATTTCAAAAGTTTTTGAATGGCATTTTTTCCCTCTTTTTTCTTGTGAACGACACATCATATTTTATGTGATAAGCTGAAACTTAGTTATTATGTTGATTCAAGGAGAGGAAACATACTCGTAGAAGCAGTTTTGCCAGCATTAAAAAAAAAAAATCCTACTATAGCTGCACTATAGTGGGAAGTTGCTATAGAGGTCAAAATCAGTCAACTGCCTGTTTTGACTGTTGACCCAAATCTGCACACAGGGGCATTTTGGACTGGTTTTTACTGTCATTTTGACCATACTGAACAATACCAGACAATGCTTTTACCAGTCAAAAACATTTGACTCATTTTGACCTGTAACTGTGCTTAAATGTAAGGTTTGACTTTTAAGTGCACTAGATATACCTTGGCAAGTATATCAACATTTTGGCTGGTTTTGACCCTTGTAGTAGTAGGAGGGTTAAGTTATACCATCCCTTTATAAGCTTTCCTCATAATGGAGCTGAACTTACAGAGATTTATTTCTATATCATTTTTTGGATCCTCAAGACAAACACATACACTCATCAATAACATTACCTCATTGCTGATTGTATGGCTTTATAACTGAACAGAAATTTGGAAAGTGAGTTGTTGACCATAGTCCACTACTTCTAAACTATATAGTCATCATACCAGTTGATGTTTCTGCAGACGTGCTAGGTGTGGTAGTCATTTGGTCTGTGGTTGCTGGTGCGGTTGTCTGTTGGCGAGTGGTGGGGAGATACGTAGTCATACTGGCAGTAGTCGATGTATCTACTGATGGTTCTGTAAAAAAATGTATGTTAGTTTCTTTAACCCTCTCAGTATTCTGGCTAGGAACCTTCCCGAATCCTTGGAAACATACCCATATCTTGAAAATGCACCATGCATGTTTGTTGATCTTTCATATTCAGCACTTATGGCCTGTACTTCTTGCCAGGTAGTAATTTTGCCCCATTTAAAGAGGTGAAAGTACCAGTTTCCAACAGTGCTGAATTTTCCCCAAAAAGTGCCCCTTGGAGGATTTTGCAGGATATGGGGTGGTTAGGGTTAAAGGCATTCCATACTTTGTATTTTTTTTTTTTTTTTAATTTTTTTTATATAGTATTGTTTTATTTTGTATCTCCTGGGCACCTAGGAAGAATACCGGAAGGTAAATGGCCTACCCAGGTTAAATATTTTGAAATAAATAAATTAATAAATAAATTAACACATAGGCCTATGCCATATTCTTGCCCACTAGCTGTTTTATATCACAAATTAGTAAGCGTGTGTGTCCATTACTAATAAACCGCTTCAAAATGTCATTTACGAAAACGGCAATGCCATATTGTGGGTCTTAATTGCATCATGAGTATTTTTTTGTGTGCATATGCAGCAGTACTTCACGTGCACATGCAGCAGTACTTCACGTGCACATACCTCGACATATACTCCTCCGTGTTAGTGAGTCTGAGTTCTCTATGGTACGAGTCACTAGTACTTCAAAATGTTTCATTTTTCTTTTACAATGCCAATTCTGTGCCACTGTAATTTTACAGTAGGTATGATAACTATTTTTTTATATAAATAATATTAAGAGATTTACATGTAACTAAATTCGTATTAGGGAATTTCTTCAATTTGAGTAATCTCCACTGTGTTTAAAAGTAATTAATATTGATCGGGCAATTTCACATCGAAGTTGGAGTCACAAACATCAAGCTATAGTGGGGCCAATTTCATAGTGCTGGTTACCGGTAAGCAAATTTTTGGTGCTAACTATATAGCAGAAAAAGCATGAACGTATTTCACACGTTAGCAAGAACATTCAGAGAGGTGCGTGTGCATTCACCATGGATTTGTAGCAGCACTATGAAATGAAAAACGTACACTGGCGGTACAGTAAGCAAAAAAAAATTGGCTGTTTATTAGCAGCTCTGTGATAACTGGGCCCTGGTTGAGTCCGAGTCCGAGTCACTTAAAATGTGACTCATGTTGGACTCAAGTTTGAGTCCATAAGTCATGAGTCTGCTTTTACCTGAACATGCCTGGTTACTGCCTCTCGTCCATCCGGGGTTACACACACACATACCCTCACTAGTATTACAAATGCCGTGATCACAATGGAGGTCTGAAGTGCAGACTTTCCATAGTACAGCTAATAAAATCAAAAGTTATGCTATTAGTATCAAAGCAACAAGACTGATGATAATAAATACATGCATAATACATGCATGTCATCTCTTTCTATCATGATGATCCTAGACCTAATCATTTGAAATTTGTTGGCATAAAATAAAGTTTGCAAAAACAATCATATCATCAGGCCCCCACTCAAGCAAATGGGGGTTGAAGCCTTGAAGGGTACGTACGTACCCCCCCCCCCCCACCAAATAAGCCTTATATAAAATCACAATTGCCGCGAGCATGCACATTCATTTGATAAATAACCTTGTACCTCAGAAAAAATGAGTACTCTTGTGTATGAGGATATGTGAAAAGTCAATAGGGGGGGCGATTTTGTTGGTGATAAGTTTTTTTTTCGTATTATGACATTATAGGCCTACAGAGAATTTTTCCTTAAAATTCATAAGATCATGAACAGAATACTTAAATTATTATATCTAATCAATTTCAAAGAAAAAATTTCCTTAATGTTGTCATAATACGTAAAAAACTTGCAACTTATCACCCAAAAAATCACCCCCCCCATTGACTTTTTACATATCCTCCTACACAAGGGTACTCATTTTTTCCAAGGTGTACATGCTCGCTGCAATTTCGATAAGGCTTATACCACAGATCAAGTTCCACTTTTTGTAAAAACAATACATTTTCTTATCAGTGAGTGTTCAATATATTCAATATATTGCTGCGTTGACATTGTGTTTCCTAGCTGTACATGTTTTTGGGGACTTATTAGGAAAATTGCATTTGCCTATCAGCATAACTCCACTTCTCGACCTGTGAACCCAGGACATATACTGTAATATGTGATTGCACCTATCAGCATATCATAACATAAATTATGCACTTACACCTTTCACAGATAAAATGATGATCTTCATAACATTTCTTAGCCTCCAATTCTCCGCTTTCTCTATCTTTCATCATAAGACAAAATCTGTTATCAGTATTTTCATGTGTTATCAAATCCTGCATGTTGAACGGTTCTCCTGTACTCCATCTCCACTGCCCGACCCACTGCCCTGCAGTCCAAACGTTGTGCTTAATAACATCATTAAATAAGAAACTGTACTCTGCTAGGTCGTTGATCACAGGTAGAAGGTACCCATTCTCAATACATTTATTATGTGCTACCGACTGGGAGCGTCTCTCATTATTTGTGATTGCTTCATTATAGCATGATATGTTCTCATAAGCTATCTCCGGCGGTGAGACACAAGGTTTCTCTGTATGTTAAGAATTCCACACAACAATTATGTAAAGATTCATTTAATTAAAATGTAGGTGTAGGCATCATGGAGGATAGGAGGGTCAGACTGACTGCTGAATCTTTGGCTGGAAAAATTGGGACAGAAAATTTTTTACTATTAACTTTCTCACTGACAGAAAATGTCTATTCACCTTGTTGCCGACAGAAAATGTCAGACTTGTATGACTCATGACTCGGACTCGGATTTAGACTTGATGTTTGTCACTCAGACTCGATGGCAAAATGCCCCAACTATTTTAAAACAGTAACAAAATAAAGAATGTTCTTGCAACATAGTGTTTAAGTCTTGTTAATTAATTTAAACAATGTGAACATTTTTATAAAATTGATTCCATGTAGGCCTATCCTATTCTGTTGTAGCATATAGTGTTCTTTCTCTGTTTGTAATGCGATCAGAATCGCTTACGCGGCCGCATGAAAACAAAAGTGTGTCTTCAACAAATCTATTACAATGAATTATGTACCCAATTTTCATGGCATTTACTCATCATAGTCTATTCTAGAGAAATGGAATGAATATACCTTTGTACAATTCAGTGTGTTCTGGCTTCCCTTTTATTTACTAATATGACATCTTGTGTGAACACCATAATGTACATTAAAAATTTATCCTTCTTTTTTTCCACGTTTGAGAACTGAAAAAATATTATGCCATAAGTCTTTCAATTTCATGAATCAAGTTAATTAAAATAAGAAAAGTAAATCAAATAATGTTGATTTTGGAAATAAATCTTTGGTTTAGTAAAATGGATGAGATACTAGCCCATATGTCAAGTATTTTTTTTTCTTCTTTGAACCTTGACATATGTATATAAGATTTTCTTTTTTCGTTTGATTTTTTTAAGTGACTCGTGACTCGGACTCGACCTTCATGACTCATGACTCAGACTCGGACTCAACCCATATGACTCGTGACTTGGACTCGACACTGGGGACTCAGACTCGGACTCGATATTTGAGGACTCAAATACAAGTCTGGAAAATGTCTACACAGTGGTTGGCAGAGTTGTAGTACTCATACTAATACTAATTTTTGGAGATTGAAATATTTGATGAAACATAAATTAAATAATTTTGAGAAACAATACAGACACCTTAGAAATTTGTTATAATTTGTTAAAATATTTGATTTGTTTTCTTTCAAGTTCTGGAATATTTTGGGCCAATTTTGGAACAATTTCAAGAACTTGATAGTTGTTGAAAACAATGGAAGGCCACAAATTATTTTTTCAAACAGAAAATAAGGTGCTACCAAGAAGTTTGTTTCATATTTTCTTTACAGGGTCATACAAATGGGGGGAGTAAATTGATCCTATGGACCATTCTCCCTGGAATTTACACCAATGAATGACGGCAAATGCCTCTGTGAAGTTTTTACTTACTTGCACAGCCTTTTCCTTCGATGAACAGCCAGCCAGAATCACAATGGCATAAACCAAGCGAGCATGTCCCATAAAGACACTCTGCATCTACAGAACATTGGGGTTCGGCTATAAAGAAATTTAACAAAAGGGAGCATATCTTTTATTTCAAGACAACATTTCGTTTATATTTTTTTTTAAACATTCAAAACCAAATTGCTACCTGTAGTTACATTACCCACAGTGAATCCTGAAACATATACTGAGACGCAATAGAAACTTACCACTTTTTCAACCTTAAATTATCAATAATCACAATGCACAAATGTGCACTTATTTTGGCAAGTCAGTGTACCCCCTACAGACAAATCGGTCACACATGGTCACGTGACCTTTGAGTCGTTCTCATGGCCCAGTGGACAAACGTGGACATTTCCTCAATAAAATGCCAACATTTCTAATCCAAATTGTTGTGTTGTCTTATTTTGAACCATTTCAATTTTATGCTATTCCAAAACAAGTGGTAAGTTTCTATTGCGTCTCAGTATATATATAAGGTTTTCCACTTTGGATGCCAAGAACTACAAACATTTCCCCAAAATACAGTCAACTCTCTGTCTCTGACAAATAACATAATTATGTGAACAATGATTGAGATTTGTTTATTTTTATTTCAACTTTGTTATTATCTAAACACTATTATGTATGAAGTTGTTGATGATAACCAAACATCCTGAGAAATTCTTCTGTTGAAAGTGATCGCATTTAGATAAAATAGAAAACAAATTAAATCAAACAGTCACAATTTTGTAAAGATTCCACAACAGAGGCTTTAACATTTCAATATTTTTACCAATCCAAGTTTACGGGGACATAAAAAATTGTATTCTGCTCTGGTTCTCTGATAAAACAAATTGACCAGCAAAAGTTACAGTCTATCAAGTTGTGACATTGACAAAGTCATGAATATGCATTTTAAATTTGTCCATCTGCAAACAAGACCTTCATTAAAAATGATGTCACACTTTCATTTAATCAAGAATTAGTAGATCAATGGACTACATTTTACTGAAGTGACAGTTCTTTAGACAGAAAGATTTCAAGGGATGCCATCATCAACTTATCATCAAGTCAGTTCATGTAAACCTTTGATCGTTTTTTTTTTTCCTTTGAGATTTCCAATATTATACACTCTCTTTATTATAAAAGAAGAACTTGAAGAACTTGAAGAAGAAGATAGAGAAGAAGTACAATATATACAATACATACAGAAAGGAAAGATAGTGACTGTCAAAACACCCAAGTATGGAAAGAATGGCATTCCTTTGAATGAAAACATATCGCTGCCTGGTTTTGCAATCAATAAAGATTAAAATCCTGCAAATAAGAAAAAGTATGAGGATTAAATCAAAATCAATGAGCATTTATTTATTATTAAAGGTACACCAAGCCTTTATTGAGTGCGGTTTGGCAAATTTGGGTGCCCCTTGTTTCTAAGGATGTACTTACATGTCACTATGAATAACTTTACCCTGAAAATCCGTTTTGCCGTCAAATAACAGTTCACCGTAATTTCACAGCAATTTCATGGTGTCTCTTCCTCTCAGATATTGGCAATAATATTTACAGTGATTTCAGGGCAAATTCACGGTGCTCTCAAGAATTAATGAGCTGCCCCAAAACTGCCACAAAAAGAAGTTCATGGCATTTTCACGGCATTTTCAAAGCGAAGGAATTCCAAGAGTATTTCATGGCGTTTTCATGGTATTGTGTCTTCATGAAATTGCCGTGAACTATTTATTTCACGATAAAACAGATGTTCAGGGCACTTTCAGGGTAAAGTTATTCATAGTGTGTAGCTGTGGAAAGATCTCTTAAAGCTAGTGTACAAACACCCCTGAAAAATTTATGTTTCTGTAGTGACTGAGAGTAATCCTGTGTGAATTTTTTTCAAGTCATGTCATTTCTTGACCATTACCGGAAAACAAAACATTTTCAGGGAATTTTTTATTGGTACTTATTATTATGTTTTTTTCTGCTGGTGGGTGTGTGAAATATCTCATATGAAAGAAAACTGCTTCCCTTTTTCAGAGCGATTAAAAACAAATAATTGCTGGTGAATTAGTGAAACACACGATAGCCATCTTTAAAAGACCTGTCCAGCTGTGATATGACAGTCACGCAATACCACCAGACAAAGGGTCATTGGTATCTTTACTATCAAGAATAAAATCATCAAATATTATGTAATAATATCAGCTACATAATCAGTCACTTTTACAATTATTCTTTGGGGATGGAGCTTACTTAAGTGCCTCTGAGGGGTCTCGGGGCTAGATTATGAGTCAGTTTTAATGATTTTTTTTGTTCATAGGAATATTGATATTTTAGTTGTTACTGGAAGGGAAAACAAATGCTTTAAAAAGAAATTCTCAAAATAATCATGAGAAACATAATTTCCCAAATGAATTTATTGTGGGTGCGGTCATAAAATCATTTGGGCACATAATTACTGTTCAACCCAGGTTACAACAAGTATTTTTGAAATATCTCACTGCAAGGATAAAATTAAGGATATTATCAATGTTACGATGAAAACAAAAATGTTTAATAGACAAAAACATAGAAAAGACATAAAGGTTCCCTGGACAAACAATATCAAATCTTTCATAAGCATATCAGTAAACCCCTGTGGAGGAAAGGGAGATTAAAAAGAGAAAAACAAATTATTTGTTGAAATGCCTGTTAAATATTTCCAACTGTTTTTATTTGGCATAGCTTTAAAGGGAAGGTACAACAACATGGTAATTACCAGATCATCTTTCACCAACCTATAATTTAATTATTATCTAAAAACTTACATGGTGTAAACTTGAGCAGTGGCGTAGCTAGGATTTTCAGAGTGGGGGGCAAACATTTTTTATCAACACAAAACTCATATGAGCAGACAAATTTATAACTTTTTTTTTCTCCTCAAAAATGGGGAGCGGGGGTGGGGATTAGATGTGCCAATTTTTGTACTAAGTTTTTGCATGCATGCCCAGGTGGAGGTTATTTCCAACCCTCCCCATCACATGCACCACTTAGAAGTTAAAACAACACTTTATTTTGTACTGTTTTTTTCTTTTTTATTTTAATTTTTTGATAGGCCACTGTTTAACAGACAAATAGGCCTAAGTTTAGAAATACCAACAAGTTTGTGAATTTACCGACAAACACTGTTTTGCCAACAAGTGGGGGTGGCTCCCCCGCCCCCCTTGGCTACCCCATACTGATCCTGAGAAATTATTTTGTCTTAAGTGCCTTCATCTAATACAAAGAACAGGAATTTATTATGTTGAATTTCTTTTTGTAAAACATTATAAGAACACAAAAAATATGTAATAGTTTTTCATTGTTTTCTCAAAAATGTGAGGACCTATTGTGATATATTATGAGGAATGAAATCTCCATGTTGTACCTTTCCTTTAAGGTAGTACAATCCACATTCAAAGATTAGCAAGGGAACAGTGGTCTTATATTAATTAATGGCTGGGGGAAATTACAGGTAGGCCTACAGTAAACCATAGTTCAACAGTTAACATCGCATTTATTTAATGCTACATTTTCACCTTTTCTCTATAGTCAAATATGACATATGACATATCACAAATTTGTTTGGTCAAATATGATGCAGGCCAAAGGGGATGAGATTGTAGTCAAAGGATGAGATTGTAGTGCACATCCTCCAAGCCTTTGTGAGATGCTGGCCATTTCGTCGTCTGCAAATATTACAAGTTGTGTTTGTGCTCTCTTTCCCATATAGTCCCAGTCCCAGATACTGTTCATGGTCATAACATGGCTGCGAGGTCAAACTTGGCTGGTCACAATGGGGAACATTACGGAAAGAATGTCGAATCCAACCGCCACTTGTGCACAATGCGGAAGTACGTGTTTTTAGCAGATGACATAATGGCCAACATCTCATTGGATGTGCATACATTCATTGCTCAAAACCTCCCAAAATATCGTTTCCAATCTTCAATTGACTATTATTAAGTGTATCCTCTATGATCTTTTAAAGGAAAATCTGTGGTATTTGTCATATATGGATAGAAAAGTGGTTGTACATTATTTCTAACTTGACGTTCCCACTCCATGTCTGTATGGTGTCTGAGAGTCGTGGAAACCTTCAGGTCCTGATAGTACCTTCTCTAGCTCTCTCCTTCCCAGGGGGCACAGGGGGCATTGCTTCACTCAGTGGGAGGGCCAGGAGGTGTGGGTTTTTTTCCCTTTTCTTTTCTTTTTTGGGGCACTATCGGGATTTTTTTCGTGGGGGCACCTGGGGGGGGCACTGGAAATTTGTGGGGGGCACTAGAATTATGGGAGTTGGATTTTGGAAAAACGTTGTCAACAAACGCACATGTTTGTGCACAAAGTCAATGGAGGAGAAAGGTGGTCGGCCAGAAAATGTTTACGTTTTATAGCAAAATTATGGAGAAAATCTTTAAGAAATCAGTTAAATTATAAACAGAACATTTTTGTAAATAAGAAAATAATTAATTTTTCCCCCGAAAACTACACAAATGGAGGAATTCTTGACGACCATATTTAGTCTCAATATGCATTTTTTTCTTCTAAAAAAGGGGTATAAAAAATTGCAGATAATTTCATTGTTTTCCAAAGACAAATTAAGCATTAAGGTCAAACCGTGGTTAAACCCACAACAGATTAAAAATAATGATGATTATAAATTTGGGGTGTCAGTCGAGCGTAAAATTAAAAATATAAAAAAAATAATAAATCAAAAAAATAAACAAATAACTTTAAAAATTAATCAATCAATCAATCAATCTAAAATGAGACTTGCCTGTTTTAATCCCGTCGGATGAAATATTGTATTCATTATAGCTTCTGACAACGCTAACGCTAATCAGATTGTATAAAAAATAATATCAATTGAATATCAGGAACGTATAAAAAAAGGCAAGTGACACAAGGCACTGTTTTCTCCTTTTTACCATCCTTTACTTTATATACATTATATATACTACTCAAAAAAATTTAGGGAACAAAACAATTTAGGGAACACCGGATTTACTGCAAGAGGTGGTCACACCCGTTATTGGAATGTTCCATGAACTGGGATTTTCATTTGCAACCCCCTCTCTCTTTCAGTAGTCATGTCATGAAATGTGTAATCACTACATGCATCCTTTATCATGAGATTATTCCCGTGTTCCCTAAATTGTTTTGTTCCCTAAATTTTTTTGAGTAGTGTATTTGTTGTCGATGGGGAGAATATTTCTAAAAGAACTTATGTTCTGAAAACCGAAATGAAGAGCTTCTTGGCCGTTAGTACTAGGCCGGATCAAGTTTGCCTAAAAAGTACCGTTGCAAATTAGAATATATAACAGTCATCCAGAAATCAGCTGAGAAATCCTCCATTTGCGTGGTTTCTGGAAATAAAAAATTATTCTTTTCTTAATTATACAAATGTTATGTATGTAATTTAACTAATTCTTAATCATTTTCTCCATAATTTTGCTATAATACGTAAAAATACGTTAATTTTCTGACCGACCACCTTTCTACTCCATTGACTTT
Organism: Zoroaster sp. YZ-2022; assembly: GCA_029582265.1. Lineage (NCBI taxonomy): Eukaryota > Metazoa > Echinodermata > Asteroidea > Forcipulatida > Zoroasteridae > Zoroaster > Zoroaster sp. YZ-2022. Next base: position 28,736,919 of record CM055822.1, read on the forward strand.
GTGCACAAACATGTGTGTTTGTTTACAACTTTTTTCCCAAAACCTAACTCCCACAATTCATTGCGCGCTCAATTCCGATAAGGCTTTTAAAGGCCTGCATGGCTGTGAAAGGAGCACGGTTTAGTGTTTAGAAAACTTCAGTTGATTGACTACATGTTTTGCAAATTATTATTTATACTACTTACCCCTGCTTAGGCTCTTAGTCTTTTAATAGATATGTATCTGCCGAAAGAACTTCAAAGAGAAAAACAAAATGAAATCGCGTGTGAATGCCTCGGCTGTGCCGCGCCGCTAGAGTACTGTGTTAGTCTTGGTTCAAAACTGTGTTTGTATGTTTTTGATACACGATCTGACGGCGCTACACGTAACGAACATAACAATCACGAACCGCTACCACCACGCACGAACCGCTATCAAAAGCGGTTTGTGTGTGGCATGGCAGCGGTTCGTGATTCGATTGTAGCGGTTCGTGTAGCGCCATCGTGCGGCGTGTGTGCGGCGGCAACGGATCGTGTATCAAAAACGTACAAACAGAGTCTTGAACCAAGACTAGACTACCGTCAGCCCCTATAATCAGTATTTTTTCACCACTCATGCGTCAAAGATATTTGATCTGGAAAGTGGCTTGCTTACCTATTTTTTTAAAAAATTTTTGGGGGGAGGGAGGCGACTCACCCCACTCAGTATTCCCCTGCTGAATCAATCCTTGCTATGCCACTGTGTCAAGGGCCGGCCTTGGTCTACGGCACGGGGTCACGTCCTGGCCCCAACCCGATTCCTGTTACCCCGGCACACCCCCTGGAAAAAATGTGCCTCTAGAGCGCACCCTCACTTAGACTTGGTTCCAAGTCTGTGATCGTGGTTTTTTGTCTGCCTGAAGCCAATACGGCTAGGCCATGCAGTATCGCATTAAATAGCGCCCTCTTGTGTATTAACCTCCGACATTAACCTTCGATCACAGCTTGGGAATGTTGTTCGTCGGTTTGTACACACCCTATTGCGAATTAGTCCAAAAGTGGACGGAACAATCTGATTAGTCGGAAAGCCTTCCATAACATGAATATTCAAACTAAACTTCTACTTGCAGTTGGAGGAGATGTACTCAACGATTCCATTTAAACTGTAGTTAAGACGTTTTTGTAGAGAAGGAATTATGTATTTTATTTTGTGCTTTTTTACAACTTTAAGATCTCATTAAATTTACCTATCACTTCAAATACTGTTTACGTACCAAGCACTATACAAATTTAATATTGAATGAATATTACAGGAACAAAATTAAGCGAGTGTAACCTGTTAGTAATAGATGCGGCCTACAAGGTTGTTGTGGCCTCCTGATTGGCCATCTCTCTAGCATCCGTATTATTATGTAAATTTTAGCTATGAAACATGAATATCCCACAGACACAAGAGGGTCGGTCAAGTCTGAGATCGCGAGTTAGGGCTGTGATAGCCAGCAGGGGTAAACGGCGTTTTGCGTGGCTGATGCAGACAAAAATAACCGCGATATCAGACTTGAAATCAAGTCTAACCCTCACTCTGCAAATCCTGTTCCCGCCCCCAGGTTGCCCAACCTCGTCCACATGGTCAACCTTGTTCTCATGACTAGATGGGTGCACCTCACAAAATAAATTCTCATAGTAAACAGTGCTAAATACAAAATATTCAAAAACAATTACAAAAATACTTAGAAGTCGTACAGTTTTTAAAACCAAAAGACAAAATATTGATCGATATTATAACCTTTTATTTTTTTTCTCAATTTATTGTGGATAGTCCAGGTTTCCATCGAGTTATTCTCATGCCAATGGAAACCACCTCTACACTAGTGAAAACTCCCACACTGAAAAGCAGCCATTTTGGAAAAAGTCCTTATACGCTTCAAATCAAATTAGGACCACTTTTTCAGGACCTAGTGTGTCCAAAATACTCCAAGTTGGAAGCCAAGGACCCCCAGGTTATGATATTGGACCACTTACACAATCCCTCAAATGAATGAACCTCAAATCTTTGTTTTTTCAGAAATATTTGAGGACATACACTTTATGATAAACAGCTCGGCGCATGAATTCCTCACTATTTAGTGGGGTGCACCCCTACTGAACCATGACTGAACCAACACTATAGTTACACTGCTGCTTGGGCGCCTGGGAGTAAACATGTCCCCATTGGCTCAACTGAAAATTCAGATAAGCCTAAACGAAGACATAACGACTTTCTTCCATGTCTGTGCCGGCTATATACTGCAATAATGAATGTCCATCCGACGGCCTGCCTAACTCCATGTGCCGGTCTAGGCCTTCACTGGCAAACTGAAGAAATGCTGGGCTGTGTAGGCCTCCTAGGAATCCGAAAGAAAACAAATCCATCACACCTTCAGAAGTGAAACATTTGAAACAATAATTCTTTATAATTCAGAAGTGAAACATTTCAATACATAATTTTCATAGCTCAAAAGTGAATGGATTTATATATACTTTGTATAGCCTCAACATGTTCTTAAGGGAAGCTACAACTTTGGGTATTAGCAGATTATCAAATTAACGAATTATTTTCTTTAAAAAATTTCGGCAATTTTTTTTAATGATTTGTGCGTTGCCTAAGGCCAAATAAAGTATCCAGTTTCTGGTCATAGATCAGCATCAAAATCAACATCAAAATTATTTCGTTCGACAGGCTTTCATCTTAGAGAAAGCAAGAATGGTTATGTCGAATTTTAAAAAAACATTTAGAAACATTAAAATAGAAAAACATGCTTTTCATTGTTTTTCTAAAAATAAATGAACGTACGTTAACAAATACAATGTTGTACCTTCCCTTTAAAGATGTTTGTTTTGTGTAATTCGCTATTTCATCGGCAATTTTTTTAATGATTTGTGCATTGCCTAAGGCCAAATAAAGTATCCAGTTTCTGGTCATAGGTCAGCATCAAAATCGATGCACTTTTTTTGTAATTTCTTTTTTTCTTTCTTTCTTTTTTTTTTTTTTTTTGCCAATCAGTGAAATACATGACACATGTATACGGATTACGGAACCAAAATTCACATACAAAATATGGTGGCAAAGAGAGAGTTCAGGCAAATGTTCATACCCCTATTGTGTGAAAGAGTCGTTTAAAACACAGCACGGAATTATTCCAATTGATCCAGCAATTTGGGCTGCGATTGGACATCGGTTCATAGGAACAACAAAAAACAAAACTAAAAATTTCGACGCGCGGGTCTGAGATGACGCGCGCGGAGACCAGAATCCGGAGACTTTTTTCTGCCTAAGGAAAGTTATTTACTTTCAAATTGCATATGACACACAATAATATTGATTAAAGCATTGGTAAACAGTCCTTCAGGCGCCACCATATGTCCAGCAATGCATTTATCACACTGTGTCATAAAATCAATCAATCACTTATCGTAGGGCCTATCCAGGCCTCCTTACTATAAGGTAAGTTTGTAAGAAAATTTGTTTCTACTAGGAAATGAGCAATGTCCAGATTTAAACCAAACACAAATGAAGATAGAAATTCGACATTAGAATGAATACAAACTGTAGATAGTGACTATATTCCCCAAGTCGTTCCTCTTCGATTTAGACCTATAAAGGTCTGTAAAAACAGATGAATAAAACAACATTTACTCTCGCGATGAGAGGACCAGACAACAGATGTTAATGGCGGGAGTGTTTCCCACCATGTGCAATGCCGCACATGTTGTTGTCAAGGCAACGACTTGTGTTTGAATTTTGTTTGAAGTAAAGCAGACATAGGTCTATTCCGAATTAATTTTGTCTTCAAAATTGTTTGCGTGGAAAAAACACATTGTTTGTCTGTTTATTTGTTTGTTTGTTTGTTGGGGGTGTTTGTTTGTTTGTTTGTGGAGAAATTATGTCCAGTGTCTTACATCATGTAAGATTTCAGTTGTGTTGAAATCAATGGGTTTATGGAGAATTGTAGCAAAAGTTTGAATATGTACGGTAAGTTTTTTCCATGTGAATCGTTATGTTTCAGTGATTTTTGGTTTCAAAGGGAAGATATTCAACATTGTTATTATGAAATATGCCTTCATTTCACGCTCTAGTTTTCAGGAAAATAATGTAACTAATTATTGGTAATTATTATTTTTATTATTATTTTATTTATTTATTTATTTATTTATTTGTCTACCAGATACGTGAAACATGTATACGCGGTTATTGGATAAGAGAGGCCTCACAAATTGGGCAAACGTTTATACCCCTATGTGAAAAGGTCGTTTAAAACACAGCACGGCAGAATTCCAATCGATCCAGCAATTTTGGCTGCAATTGGACATCGTTTCATAGACGTGTTTTGGGGGCCTTAGGTTTCATCACAAGGAAAATGATAAAAACTCTTACAAGTTTGAATAAATCATTAGGATGTTTGATACATGCCAATAAGCTCTTAGATATTTGATTTCTGATCATTATACCAATGTTGTAACTTAACATTAATCTGAACATTGCTCTTTTCCTCGTAGAAAGAAAGTGAAGTACATTCAAATAAGTAATTTTCACAAAAAATTGACGGGGCAAGAAATTTGGCCTATGACGACCTAGCGTGCTAAATTCATTGCTGTCAAATAATGACCAATCATTTTGGGGAAATATATCATTTGAAAGTGATTTATTTCCCTTTTACAAGGAAAATTGAAGTGTAACTAATAAAAGTAAAACTGACGTTGGAATAGCAAACATGGCCGATTTTCCGTCAGTAGATCGTGCCTCAAAAATCTGTCTGCAAAATCGAGGCTCAGTATAAACCACACACAAGAAATAATGGTTCAAATCTGCACCCATAGGGGTGCATGTTGTTGATACAATAGCAGCACCCATAGTGGAGGCACACATCCAGGGGGTGCCAAGTCTGCACCCACAGGGGTGCTACTATTGTATCAACGATATGGGTGCAGATTTGATCCATTATTTCTTAGTGTGCACCACCAAAGTAAATCATCGAAGCAGTCTTGTAGTTGTTGGGCCCGAGGTGATATATTTTTGGAAATTTCTAACATACCTCCCCCTCCCCCCCCCCCTGCCATTCGGCAATTTTTCGGGGAATTTTTGTTCACGCCTACCTCCCGCCCCCTAAAAATGTTCACGACTACCAACCCCCTTGTCCAGTGATTTTGAAGATATTCAATGTTATACCGCCGTTGAAGTCAGTCGGAAAATTGAGTTCCACCCCCCCCCCCCCCCGACCACAAAGATTATGTCTTCGCTACAGCCCTGATAGCCAAGTAGGTTTTTTTAACCAATCCGTTTTTAGAGTGTATGATAGCTCAATATGCCATTTCTGCAGAAATGCAAAAAATTTAAACCATTTAAATGCATAAATTAGGCAACTCACCCAATTTGCAGTTCCTCGTCACGTGCATACATAGAGTGGACTCAGTCACCGTACTTACCCTCTTCATAATCCAAACACCCGAATGGATTACAAGCACTCATAATAATTGTGCGAGTATCAGATTGTTGAACTTCAAGTCGTTCGATCAATGGCATGAATTTACATCTTTCACTTGGACAATCATGACGCCATTGACCAGATCTTATCAGTGATGAGTTTATAAAAAGAATAGATCGTGTAAAGGATATTAATTTTGACTCTGGAACACAAACTTGGATCAGCGGATCTCATGGCGAATGTGTCATAGACATCGCGATGTCCTAATGAACTTTTATACTCTGGCGCAGAACAGTCCTACACTTCCACAGTTTGTCTTCCATAATAATACTGATGGGTAAATGCCTGTCTTTAAAATGTCATATAAATGAAAAGGCCTTCCAACAGACATTTAAGAGACTCTGATTGGCTGAGAGGTCTTCACGTAGGCGTCATGTAGCCTCTAACTTGAATCAGTTGATTGGCAGACCAGACCACGCCCATTTCATGAAGGCGCTACTTGAATGTCAAAGTCAGGGTGCATGTCGTAAAATACATGACATACTTTTTGGGAATACAAAATGATTAAATATTTTGTTTGAATGGGAATTAAGGCCGAATGGGTATAATGAGCTGATACCGAAATGGTTTAGGACCAGCTTTGGGTTGTGTTGCTGGGCCAGCCATGTGTTGTTGCATTTCAAGATTTATAAGACTCAGACACATGCCCTTGTCATTTGATGAGGAACACATGTCACATGTCTTCAACTACAGTTTTACCATTTGCAAGGTTGTTTATGTTTTTACGGTTATTTCCTTTACTTATACCATAGAGCAAATAATGCCAAATAGAAATACATTTACTGTTCAATACCTGCCCTGGTGTGTTAATAATTAATTGATAGGTGTATAAGAAATACCGATAGTAAGATACTTTCTAGAAAGTGCGCTGTCATAGGGCCATGTATACCTACAGAAGAAACATAAATATTATGAAGAAACATAAATATTATTTTTTGAAATCGATTGTGTTATTAACATTGGGATCAATTGTCACCCATATTTTGAACTTTTCACGTTACAGTATGACACAATAAAAGTTATTTTATTATACATAATTGACGTAGTTGAGGCACGGTGTACAACATATGGTATATCATCGATCCTTCCCATCCGCAAAGCAACGCGAAGAGATGAATTTGCTATCTGAATTTTTCATCGCGTTTCAAAAGTCAACAGTGCTTTTTGTGGCAATGCGTGTAGTTTATAATTTATTGAAACTGAAGGATGAAGCATACAAAGGATGATGAAATGCTTTATTTCCAAACATGAAGACTGGTAGGTCAAATCCAACTCTAAGTTCACACACCCCCCCCCAAAAAAAAATTTAAAAAAAATCAGTGGCGTAACTATATGGACATTAACCCGAGGCCTGTGCCCCCTCCCGCTCATAATTTGGATCCCTAAGAATAACATAAAGGCCCGTACAAAAAAATGTGCCTGTGTATATGATGCCCCCTGAAATCATGGTGCTCCCCCCCCCCCGAGTTCCCCCTACTCAGCCAACCCTAGTTACGCTGCTGTCACCCACTCCCATCCCATCCCAATTGGCGGATCAATTGGCTCAGAGGTTCCCTGGGGGTATGTTACCCCTCTTTGTTATCATCAAGCATGTACAAGTACCGCAATCAGGAACATTTGGACATAATTTATATTGCCAATTATAAGGAAAATGAGTAGGAAGAACAAATATAAGTCAGTTAAATTTATTATAATATACAATTTACATAATTAAAATTCATACAAATATCTACAATAAAACACACTCAAAGAGATTGTACATCATTGGTGAAATGTCTGTAAATGCATCTCTTCTTCATAAGGCAAAAAAAAAAAAAATGTTGAGTTGCCCTCCACCGACCGACCCAAAAGTGCTGAAATCTTGGGTCGGGTTTTTTTTTTTTTTTTTTTTTTCCCGTCATTTCATAGGCATATTTATTAATGAAACGTACCAATTTTCTTTGTATAAAACATAATACGTTTGATTTGTGAAATTTTCCACTTTTTTTACCGGTAAATTTACCGGTACCCAAGACTCAATCTACGTGTTTTCAAATCAAATGGCCCTTACACGTTGTGCACTGGCTCCCCGCACTGTACGTGTGTCAACGATTGCGACTCAATCTACACGTTTTCAAATCGAATGGCCACTCACATGTTGCATGTTGAGCATTGCACGCAATATGGATGAATTTGCTGTGTCAATCACAGCGAAAAGTACAACAAAAATGCTTGGGATACTTTTATTCTGAAGCAAAATTCCTTGCTGATAGGTATACAAATGAAAAACATGGTATGTGGTTTCAGTTCCAATGCATTTCAATCTTAAAATGACAGTCAAGGAGAAAAAAAAAGAAGAAAAAAATCCCGACCGACCGACCCCTTCAAATATTTTCACTGGAGGGCAACTCAACAATTTTTTTTTTTTTGCCTAAGAATGAGAAGATATGTACAGAAACCAACATGGAAAACGTTCAGCTTATTACGTCATTTCACTAACAAGAAAAATATGCAAATGCATTCAGATTTGTCTACATTCATTCTAATGTGGAAAATGGATCACAGATGTGATCCATTTCAGATTTGTAATACATTTCAGGTTTTCTCAAACATGATGGAATATCTGACTGAGTAATTTCTCAGGATGTTTGGTGTCATCACCAACTTCACATCAAGAAAGATTTTTAATTTGAATTTAGTAATTTTGTAATCAGGTAATTACCAAAGGTGTACAGTCCCTTGAAAACTTATTTATTTATATTATATTCATAATATTTATATTAATAGAGGGTATTTTTTTACGGCGACCAATTTCCTGTATTTTCTATACCTATCTATCTCAACTTTATTTTATTGGCATAATATAATTAGTATACCTCATAAAATGGGTCTCATAACCAGTATATATAAGATATTATTCACATTTTTATAATTCATAGTAGGCCTATTTTCCTCTGATTAGTGGAAAACCTACTGAAGATTTATTGGGGCGAAATGAATTAACTGACTCTATAAACTTAAAATAAAATGACTCGCAACAAAATCTGCCACCCCTTCGTGTCACTAGATACGAAGATGTTACTGCCATTGCTACCCGACCTTCCATTGATGTGACTAGATCCTACAAAATAAGTCTTTAAAAACGTTTGGATTTCATAAGCTATATAGGCCTGTCTCAAACATATATCTTGTGAATTAAGACTTTTATGGGGTGAAAAAGTGACAATTTTTATATACATTTCGTTGTGCAGAGTCATGATTAATTGCCTATACAACACAAACGTAGCTGTGGCTACTTCAGACTCAGTTTGTAAGATTTGGTCACGTACTAACCAAATGATAACCATGCAGGGGATGGTTGATTCAGGGTTCCAGTCTCGCCTGAGTCGCATGGGATTTGTTTCGAGGACACTCGCAAGCACTTAGTATTCAGTGAAGGGCAAAGAAGATTATATTATGTTCTAAAATATACACACTTTATTTGTTAAAACTAAAAAGTAACAAATTGATTGATGTCTAATCTCTTATTTAATTTTCAATTCCCAAAGATTTTCTGAAAAATCTACCTCCAATTGACTCGAAAAAGAACAAAAATACGGTACTGCCACATTTCCACAATTCCTAAATTGCATAGCCCTAAAACGTCTTCTTACATTTAATGTTTTTGCATAATTATTTACGAGGCATTGATTTGTGGGATGCACCTTTACGTCATTGCCAGTCAAACCATTGTTCATTTTATCATAATATATTTATGGCATTGCAGTACAACAATGGATCTATAACAATGGATCTAGCCGACAAATCGTCTTCGAAAATGTTAATTGATTGAGATGTTATGTGGTTATTGCGGTTATGGTCATCTTCAGCAGAGACAGGGGTTCGTGGATTCAGGGTTCCAGTCCAGTCCAAATCGCCTAGATTTGTTTTTCGAAGACACTTGGAATCACTTTGTATTCAGTGAAGGACAAACATAATTTTTTTAATTTTTTTTTTTTTTTAAAGACATCTTTATATCATATTATGTTGTATTATATAAACAGAGAATTAGTTGTTGCAAACTGCTAACCAACCTAAAGGACCTGTATTATAAATGTAGAACAATTGTTAATGGCCTTATGTTTCGAACCTAGCAGGTTCTTTCTCTATTTTGCCTTTGAGAAAGAACCTGCTAGGTTCGAAACGTAAGGCCAATAACAATTATTTTGCATGTTGTATTATAATATAAAGCCTTAATGTTATGTCTGGCGCTCGTGTATATGAAATATTTAAGTAATGAATTTCCATTATCTTTTATAAGTTGTATTTAAAAGGTACTTTTATAATTAATGGAAGTTTTCGAATGGCTTCGTAGCGTAACGGTTAACCATGGAGGAATGAACCCTCCTCCACGGGTTAACACGCTTGATTCTCATTTTCTAAATAATTAATAAATTAATTTGTAAATTAATTCAAAAGCAAAACTTTTCTGCATAATAGCAGAAGTCTATTTCCTACGTATGTGATGGACTTTTGATAAAAGTGGAGGATATGTTTGCTGACCATCCCTGAAATAGAGTAACCGTACACCATTGGTTAAATTACTGTCAGTGCATCCAGGAATCGGTAGATCGGTTTGCCGACAATTCATGTGGATCATAGAATTAACATTATTGTTTTGTTCATCTCGGTCGATTTAATCAACATTAAAATTACAAATAATTAGTCTAGTAATTTCGACAACAATTTCTCATGAAATTTTTAACAGCATCAACTTAATACCAACAATGGCCAATTATTTTTGACTAAGTATCATTCTGATCATCTTTTTACAACAATCAAGAATTCATATTCCACATAGTTTCAGTTAATATTCATCGTCATAATTCTCGTCATCATAGCTCTCCTCGTATTCCCCATCGTATACATCATCGTACACGGGCGTAAATCCCGGGGGTGGGGGATATATTTCCCCCTTTTCCCCCTTCAGTTTCACGGGGAATTCGCCCATGATATCTTCCCCCATGATAGCTTGCCCGTCCCTGTCAGTGTGTCGTGGGCTGAGACGCCCGGCGCCTGGATTAATCTTAAATGGATGAAGACTATTACTCGTATATAGTGGGACTCTTTTATAGCTAATGTCACCCATTGATATATAAAGCACTCTGGAGAAAGTGAAGAAACACAAATGTTTTGTATACCCAGTATGTTATGATTTATTTGTACTCATGGTAATACAGTTGCTGTTAGCATCGGGTGATAACATCATTTGCGAAGCCCATAATAGGCATAATATGTGCAATAAATCATTATTGGCCAAATTTATGCAAATAATAATAATTATTTAAGTAATAATGTTTTCACTTCCTCAAGTAAACTAGCAATATTCCGATGAAAAAAAATACGGAAATTTCTGTTAAAATAGCGCAAAACACGGGCGATAAACCTTTAAGAGAACCCTGGTCTTTTGCCATTAGACTGTTGTTGCCTTGTAAAGGGATGGTCTCAGACATTGCAAAAACAAATACAAATAAAACCAGAACTCACCGACTCGTTCCTGGTCGTGAGGAGTATTCTGAGTAGATTTCCTTGTCCTCGTCATTGTCGTAGTCATAGTGTCATTGCTGGTGAAATTAAATTCCTATATAATATAATGTAAAAGTTGTGAAAATAAGCAAAACATATTCATAGGCTTGTATGTCGCTCAGTTGGATATTTGATTAAGGACAATCGTAGCGTATTTTATACTTTTTATAAAAAAAATTATAAGATGAAAGCACTTCAGATGAAATCATTCCGTTACGTTGCCCATTTTAAACTTCCGTTGTGCCAACGTTGGAAATCGACTTCATATACTCGACAACATTTGCCTAAGTCGGCACAACCATGATGCGCCAACGTTACGTTGCCCACATTATAATTACGTGGTGCCAACGTTGGAAATCGACCTCGTATACTGCATAACATTTCCGAACGTCGGCGCAACCATGATGCGCCGACATTACGTTGCCCATTTTAAACTTCCGTTGTGCCAACGTTGGAAATCGACTTCGTATACTCAACAACATTTGCCAACGTCAGCACAACCATGATGCGCCGACGTTAGGTTGTCAATTATAACTACGTTGTGCCAACATTGAAAATAGACCTAGTATACTGCACAACATTTTCCAAGTTAGTGCAACGTTTGTAAATTTACCCCGACCTTCACGACGTTCATCTAACGTCCGTACAACGTCCATATTATCCGACGTTCACCAACGTCGGCCCAACGTATGCATGTTAGCTGGGTTGTTTGATAAAAATTTCCTTTAATATAATTATATGTTACAACAAGAAGTGTTTATAGTTTGATGAATCCTATATAGCAGCACCCACCCGCTGCTATATACATGTATATATAGGATTCTAGCCAGCCAATCGCCATCGGGCAAGCTCGGTTGTCGAGAGGTTAACACGTGTGCACTAGTAAGCAGGAGGTCGTGGGTTCGAATCTCGCCCGAGTCGCCTGTGAAGTTTTTTTCACGGACACTCGCAAAGCACTGGGAGTGCGGCTACAAGCCAGGCACTTCGTGTTTGACGTCACTGTGTTTGATCTGGTATTGCGCGGCGCCCAGTTGAGAACCCATTTCTACAGCAGAATCTTACGGAGAGGTTAATAAAATTCAAACAATAAACAGGCATTTTTTGTTGCAAACTGATGTTTTATACCTACCTGTTTACAATTATGAGTGAAATACTGCAAACACTGTGACTCGATATAAGCACGCACACGTGTGCATTGTTTATATGTTTGCAAATGGGTTCTCAACTGGGCGCCGCGCAATACCAGATCAAACACAGTGACGTCAGACACGAAGTGCCTGGCTTCTAGCCGCACTCGAGTATACAGTGCTATACACACGTCGGTGTAGGGCAAAATTAAAATCAAGAAGTGTTTAGAAACCCTGAATATTGATTGAATATCACGTGATCATGAATACGCCTAAACTCACTTCTATTCATTTTCAGTTTTTTTTTATCCTCAAGGTCCTGGGATAGATACAATAGTAAAAACAAAGAAAGAGTTACAATCTTAATTTCAAGTACATTATATTGTATACAACATGTTCGTAAGCTATCAATTCAAAACGTTGCCGCAAACTGAACAACAAAATTAACATAGATTATATTTTGGCCTATTAAACTATGTATTGTGCTTTTGAGTGTTTGCGAAGAAAACTCCGCAGGTGACTCGGCCGGAACTCGAACCCCGAACCTCCCGAACCTTACAGACATAGCTCTTGACCACCGAGATTGCCCGATGACGATAGGCCAGCTAGAATTCTACATTTATAAAGCATCTGTCCGTTGGTCATTGTGCATATGGCCAAGGATTTCATCTAAGTTAGCCAGAATTTCAGAATTTGAAAGCTGAACAGCGAAAAACTCAAGTTCAGACGTTTTTGTCTCAAGAAGTTCATTACATGAATTGTCATCGTCGGGTTTTAACTCAATAACAGCTACCCCCACTGGTTGACCAAAATTATCACGCTCATAATATTTCTTGAGCATGTTAACATGACAAACTCTTTGGTTCTTTCTTCGGTCTGGGGTACTGATTACGTAATTAACATCATTGAGTTTCTTTTGGATACAGTAGGGCCCACTAAACCTCGCTTTAAGGGGCTCGCCAGGCAGAGGCAACAGCACTAGTACTTTCTCGCCGGGTTTAAAGATGCGGACCTCAGATTTCTTGTCTGCTCTTGTCTTCATGACCCGTTGAGACACCTTGAGATGTTCTTGTGCCACAGAACACGCCTTGGATAACCTCTCTTTGAAGTTCGACACATAGTCGAGCAGATTGGTCTCATCCTCCTCTGCCAAAATCTCTCCTTAATTAGTTTCAAAGGCCCCCTCACCTCATGACCGTAGACCAATTCAAACGGAGTAAAACCAGTTGATTCGTTCGGTGAGTCCCTAGTGGCAACCAATAGAAAGTGAATTCCTTTGTCCCAATCTTCTGGGAAATCCTCACAGTATGCTCTTATCATATTCTTGAGGGTTTGGTGGTACCTCTCCAGAGCTCCCTGAGACTGCGGGTGATATGCAGATGATTTCAACTGCTTGATCCCCAGCTCACGCAGGACTTCCTGAAACACACCCGACATGAAGTTAGACCCCTGATCGGACTGCACTTCTTTCGGTAAACCATATCTTGTGAAAAACTGCATAAGAGCCTCAACAACAACTTTGGCTGTTATCTTCCTCAGTGGGATGGCCTCTGGAAATCTGGTTGACAAATCCATGATGGTCAACAAAAACTGATGCCCGGACTTCGTCCGCGGTAGAGGACCAACACAATCCACTAGGACTCTTGTAAATGGCTCATCAAATGCAGGAATCGGTATCATCGGTGCAGGCTTGATTGATGGCTGTGGTTTCCCCACCATCTGACACGTATGGCACGTCTTGCCGAATTCCACCACATATGTAGCTTAGGCCAATAAAAATGTGCCATGACTCTAGCTTGAGTCTTTCTGATGCCAACTTGACCTGCAACCGGAATCTCGTGACAATTCTCAGGATCTCATCACGGTAACACGGAGGAATAACAATTTGATGGACAATACTCCATTCTTCATCAGCTGGTCTCTGGGTAGGTCTCCATTTCCTCATTAACACGCCCGACTTGACGTAGAAGCATTCTGGAACCCCCTGAGCCTCTTCCTCAGAACACGCTGTCTGGGCGAGCTTCCTCAAATCTGGGTCCGCTTTCTGCTTCTCTATAAGCGAGGATCGGCTAAATTTAGCATCTTGAGACACTCCCTCATTTTCTTCAAAATTATTGAAAAAAGTTTCAGCCAGCCAAACACCAGAGTCCTCCTCTATAGGCACTGACTCTGCAACCTCCTTTTCCGTCTGTTTCATCTGAGATCTTGTCACTGCACATTCGGGGAAGATTTCTGGGAACTCCTCCTCCAAAGAATGAATTTCTGGCTCATCCACAGGTTCACCAGAGACAATAGGGGATGCCGACACTTTACCTCCCGCAACGTCATTACCTAGCAAAAATCCGACACCTTTCATCGGTAGACTAGGAACAACTCCAACATCCACAGGGCCAGTGATCAAGTCACATTTCAAATTCACCCTATGCAACGGGACAGGCATAAAATTACCCCCAATACCTTGAATTAACATTTTCGCATTCAGCGAACTTTCTGGAGACAATGACAACACATCCTCCAGCATCAGTGACTGTGACGCGCCTGTATCCCTTAGGATAACAACTGAACTGCCGGCTTCATCAGACGTACACGAAACATCACCGTGATAAACAAAATCTTTGTAGACCTCCTCAACTTGGTTGATTTCATCAAACACCTTCGAAGAAAAAACACGGTTGCCATCGGCCTCACCGGACTTCCTACCAAGTAGAGTGTCCTTACGGACAAAAGCGACAGGCTTTTCAGAACGCTCTCGCTCGTCAGCGATGAACTTGAAACATCTCGCCTTCGTGTGGCCCTTTTTGTGACAGTAATCACACGGAGGAAAAAACTTCTTCTTTTGGTCCTCCTTGGCTCCACTTGGTGATGAAGACTTCTTATTCGATGGATCAGGATTTCCAGTGCTAGACTGTGCCTCGGGACCTGACTTGCCCTTATCAGTGTTTTTGTAGAAACCCTTTGACCGGAAATTAGTTTTACCCATACTCATAATTGTGAGTTAATTCATAATCATCGGCTACCACTGCAGCTTTCTTTAATTTGATGATATGGTGTTCTTCCAAATGGGTTTTGATACTCAGAGGGACACTGTTTTTGAACTCCTCCATGACTGGACAACTTCTTTTAACTCCTCAAATTTCTTCTCAATTTTGAGAGATCGATACCATCGGTCAAAAACAATTTCTTTTTGTCTAGCGAATTCGACAAAGGTCTGGCCATTTGATCTAGTCAATTTTCGAAATTTCTGCCTATATGCCTCAGGAACCAATTCATTAGCATTTAAAATAGTTGCTTTAACGGTAGCATATTCACTACACTGTTCCTCTGAAAGTGTGGCATAGACCTTTTGAGCCTTACCCACAAACGTGCTCTGCAAGAGCAAAGGCCAATATTTCTCAGGCCAACTAAGACTTTTGGCAGTTTTCTCAAAAGATAGAAAATATGTCTCAACATCATGTTCGTTGAATTTTGGCACCAACCTAACGTTCTTTGCTAGATCAAAGTCAATTGGAGTTTTCTCTTTGCCTGTGTCTTTCTTTGCACCTAATTCCAGTTCTTTAATTTTGAGTTGATGTTCGAGTTCAAGCTTTCGTAGTTCAAATTCTCTTTCTTTTTCTTTTTCTTCTCTTTCTTTTTCTCTTTCTTTTTCTTCAAACTCAAGCCTGAGCCTTTCTTTTTCCAGCTCAATTTTAGCAAGCTCAATTTCTCGATCAGCAGTTTGCGGAGACTCAGCCATGCTCTAGATTCAATTTTTCCGCAAGAACGTTCACTAGTTTTGCCTTCTTGACACTTCGAGAAATTTCCAGTTGAACATATTTAGCAACTTCATACAACTCATCTTTTGTTAACAGTTGCAACTTATCGACTGACAAATCCTCAGCCTCCACGAAAGCTTGTACCTCAAACTTACTAGCCATAATTATTCTACACTACAAACTAGCAACAATATAACAAAGCGTGCAACCTTGCTTGACAGTTGTACAATAAAAGTAGTATGGCTTATTTTTATTCGAGTCCCCGGACGGGCCCCCAATTTGTTACGATACAAAAATCTTCAAACTATCCGTGAATGCAAATTATTCAAAAAGCCTGAATTTTCTCAGATGCAACAAAGAAATCAAACAAGGTCACACTGATATAAAGAACAAAGAAAGTGATTTAATAATGAAAATATCAACTGCTTCAAATATCGATGGGTTTAACAAGCGTACAATGATTAGGGTAAACAAGTGTACATCAAGAAAAGATCTTATACTAAATAAGAAGATCTTACGGGCGAGGGCTGAGCAGGCTCCAGCGAAAATTACACAAAAACAGTTATCTGACACGGTGTAAATAGAGCTGGACGTGGGGCGAATTCACCTCCAACAAACGGCCGGAAATAGACGAAACCACGGGGACACAAGTCGACTACCGTGACAAAAATATGGGAAAGAAGAAATCCCACAAATACTGAACTGTAGATTTAGTTCAAAAAATGTCTCTTCCGGAATTAAATTCAGCTCTCAGACACTTCACTCAGTCAAGGCGAACTTTCTCAAAACACTCCACAGACGAGTCGTAAGCGACCTCACAGATCCTAGTGGGTGTACACTGAAGTATCGATATAGTCTCATCAAGTCTTGATCGTTTGCTCAAGTCCTGCTTAAAATCCTCTACCAGCCCGTATTTATAGTATTTAATCCCTTCTAGAAAATACTAAAGGTTTCTTCTTCACTTCACTTCTAGAAATTTCTGAAAATTACATCATTTTCCAAAAGAAACTTCCAGAACGTTCTATTCATAACTCGTAAACATAATCCCGCCCCCTTTGGGGTCAACACGCGGTCACGCACAGATTGCGGTTTGAGTGTATATGTAACAGTATACAACTACATGTTAAGGTCTAACTGTGTTAAGTTTTAAGGTTCTGTACCACAATAATGCTTAAAATATTTAGGCCTTAATCTTTTTAATTAATTAATTTATTTATTTATTTATTTTTGCTGTTTTAGATATCAAAGACTAAAAATATAATGAAACATATCATTTGGTAATGATATGTTTTGGTAATGATTACATAAATTAAAATGAAACAAAATTCACTGACCATTTAGAAATTTGCTAACCTGCTAACCAAAACCAATATTTAAAAGTAAACACCCAACAATTTTGGAAAAATTTACCAACCATTTTGTTTTTCTAGACTCTTTTTTGCCACATTGTTTATCAACAATCAATTTATTGATGCTTTTCGTTAAAAAATTATACACATTATTCCATTTGCAAAATTAAATTTAATTAAGTTAAAAAGAAGATCTAGATCTCTTGCCTCAAAATCAAATTTAATTGATTTTGTATTTAAATTAACTGCAGTGCCTGAAAACATTTTGTCAAGGGCGCATTGGAAAACTGTTACCATGAAATTGATTGCCTATAAACGAAAGCAAACAGAAATAAATTCTTTAAAAAAAATCTTCTTGCGCATCGATGACTGTTAATTTGGCTGCATCAATCGCGAAAAGATGTGAAACATCATATTTCACGATGAGGTAATTGAAGTCATGAATGCCAAAAACGATCTGTTAGAATTCACTCTTAGATTTAGAACAAGCGTTAACAATTCCAAAACTGTGTACAAAAATGACAGCTCGAAATAAAGGACAACGATAGTGAAATTACCGTAAACTGTGGACACGAAGGTGCTGGCGACGACGAAATGTAATGTATTATATTCTGATTAGATACAGCAGTGTACATTGAATGTAAACACAAGGCATATACAGTGTATATACTTTCAGGGGTAAGCCTTGTAATGATTGTATTTTTGTGATTTTGATGAAAACAAAAATATATCAATGCAAGGCTTACCATTGTAAATTTAGACAAAAACTAAAATATATAAATACAAGGCTTACCCCTTGTGATTTTGATAAAAACAAAAATATATATACACAAGGGGTAAGTCTTTTAGTTTTTTCTCCCTCTCTCGTCAATATCACAAGGAGGTATCCTTTTAGTTTATCCCCAAAGTCAAAATCAAAAGGTGTTTACCCTTGTAGGAAATACTTCTTAAAACCCACGTCTTCAAAATCACACGGAGTAAGCATTTTTGTCTTCAAAATCAGGAGTAAGCCTTGTATTTTTTCATAAAAGTAGTAAGTTCCCACTATCAACACGTAATAAGCCAAATCATCTCACTAAGCGGCAGTGAAGATAATTTCGAGAAGTCCCCCGTCTCCCAATCTGTTCAGTGGCAACAGAATAAGCACGACATGTTTTTCCATTAACAAAATCATCAAAATCGCAATGAATAAGCTTTAAAAAAATATTTCATCAAAATCACAAGGTGTATCCATGTAGTAGTTTGTCAGTATTTGTGGGGGAATGCAATAAAACAGCTGTATGTTAATTAATAAGGGACAAAACGTAAAGTGACATTGCTTGCGAGTGAGGTGAGAGACATAGCGGCCCCAAAACAATTGCTGCTGCCGCAGCTGCCATGTCCCTGAATTAGGTCTGTTCTAGGGCTTCGAACCGGTGCGTCCCAGCTCTGGAAGTCCCGCGATTGACACTTCCAGTAGTCCGGCCAACGTGCTGCGCCATCTGGACCAGAAGGGACTCGAACTGGGATCGCGTGCCCGGATATCAAGAGTGAAGAGTCTAATCCATTAGACAAATTCATCTTTGTACGCGATAGAAAAATGAAGGGGATGTCCAATAACAATGATTTCCACACGTACACATGTGTATAGTGAACTCTTTAACAAAAGGGACAATAGATCCTCGGTCAGAACAATTGAGGAGAACAAAAGGAGGTCCTTGGTCAACACCAATTAGTCTCGAACCATGATCCAACGTGATAATTCAGTGGAGCCCATGGTTATGGGTTCTTATCCCTACCGTACTACCCCTCCCCCCCCCAAAAAAAAGGAACAAACAAAACAAAGCCAAATAAAAATATAAAATTATCACGTTGGATTACGGTTCGAGACTAATTAGCGTTGACCAAGGACCTCAGTTTTGTTCTCCTCTATTGTCCCTTTTGTTCACTGTACACAAGTGTACGCGTGGAAACCATTGTTGTTGGACTTAAAAAGCAACCCCTGCAGGACATAACTGACAATAGAGAAACTATTGTTTCCTTTTGTTAAACGAATATGTACTGGTAACATGAAGAATTGAAAATGAATTAAAAAATACCAACAAAATCAATGAACATTCCCTTTATTTTTCCATCACATCAAATGATGATGAATCTCTTTTCATAGCAAACAGTCAGGTGGAGTGGGGATCTAATGAATTAGACGCTTAACATCCGTGCAGGCAATCCCGGTTCGAATCCCGCCTGCGTTTTTTTTTCTTTTATTGTGTAGCAATACAATTCAAACCCTTTATTTAAGTAGGTTTAATTTAACCTGTCTAATACCAACATGGTCCAGATGGCGCAGCACGTTGGCCGGACCACTGTAAGTGTCTATCGCGGGACTTCCAGAGCTGGAACGCACCGGTTCGAACCCTAGAACATACCTAATTCAGGGACATGGCAGCTGCGGCATCAGCAACGGTTTGGTGGCCGCCATGTCTCTCCCCTGTTCGATAGTTGGTTACGGTGCGGGAAAGTAAAGGAGCGACCAGGGGTCTGCCGATTCCCCCAGAAGGGTGCAAAGGTGGTTATCACGCTGGGTTCGCCAAGAAGATTCAACGCTCCCCAATGCCTGGTCATTACCTCTGACTAACTTTCTGCAGAAACTAGTTTTGAAAAAAAAAAATATAATAATTTGTATTACTATTATTTTATTTTAAAATTGACTCACTCACAAACCATGTCACTTAACGTTTTGTCCCTTATTAACATACAGCTGTTTTATTGCATTCGCCCACAAATACTGACAAACTACTACACGGCTTACCTCTTGTTATTTTGATGAAATATATATATTTTAAAACCTTACTCATTGTGCTTTTGATGATTTTGTTTAAAAAAACATGTCGTGCTTTATTATCTATCGCCACTGAATAGATTGGGAGACGAGGAACTTCTCGAAATTATAATCACTGACGCTTAGTGAGATGATTTGGCTTATTACATGTTGATAGTGGGAACTTACTACTTTTAGGGAAAAAATGCAAGGCTTACTCCTGATTTTGAAGACAAGAAGGCATACTCCGTGTGATTTTGAAGACGTGGGTTTTAAGAAGTATTTTTTAAACTACAAGGCTAAATACATTTTGATTTTGACTTTCGGGATAAACTAAAAGGATACATCCTTGTGATATTGACGAGAGAGGGAGAAAAAACTAAAAGACTTATCCCTTGTGTATATATATATTTAAAATAAATTAATTTCTTGAAGAAGAACCATGTCGTTTGTCACTATTTTTATTTCGTTATTCTGATCAAGTTTGCCAGATGTGTAGACCTTGTAATTATTCTACTTAATTTTTTTTACACATTTATGTTAATTTATAAACACCTTGAATTTGATATCTATAAAACAAATACTAACCTTTGTGCCCAGAGTAGACCACCGAAGGTATAGCCCACCATCTCAATCTCAAATAATTTGATGCCATTGAATATTGTAAGGTACACTGATACCAAGATAACGAGATAGCATAAACATATGGTGTTCTATAATGAACACCTACGCGGCGCCTTTTTTTTCTACGCGGCGACTTTTTGTTTTTGGGCGGCGACTTTTTTTTTCACTCTCGAATTTTTTTTTTTCCCTCTCGAATTTTTTTTTTCTCTCTCGAATTTTTTTTTTCTCTCTCAAATTTTTTTTTTCTCTCTCGAAATTTTTTTTTTCCCGCTTGAAATTTGTTTTCACTCTAAATTTTTTTTTTCTCTCTCGAAGTTTTTTCTGTCCCAAAAAAAAAAGTCGCCGCGTAAAAAAAAAAGTCGCCGTCCAAAAAAAGTCGCAAAAAAAGTCGCCAAAAAAGTCGCCGCCAAAAAAAAGTCCAAAAAAAAAAAAAAGTCGCCGCCAAAAAAAAAAAGTCGCCGCGTAAAAAAAAAAGTCGCCGTCCAAAAAAAATAAAGTCGCCGCGTAAAAAAAAAAAGGCGCCGCGTAGAAAAAAAAGGCGCCGCGTAGGTGTCCATTATAGAACACCATATAAACAAGCACCCCCTGAGAAAAAACAACATCAACAAATCTCATGTTTTTTTTCATAAATCTGCATGAGAAATAAATGATTTCCGGTCCCAGTAACTGAATCGAAAAACATGTAGATGTATCACCCACGATATTCGCTATTCTGCCGATATTGTTTTGTTTTTCTATGGAGTTTTGTTTTTCTATGGAGTGTCGCCGAGCGGTCTAGCTTACCGGACTTAAGTTTTGGTGTTTGCAGCAGAATGTGGGTTCGAATCCCGGCCGTGACACTTGTGTCCTTGAGCAAGACACTTAACCATAATTGCTTCTCTCCACCCAGGGGTTAAATGGGTACCTGTGAGGGCAGAATTGGTTGATTAGCCCTATATGCGCTGTAATGGCAGCAATTGAGCTGTATATTCCCCAGGGAGCTGAGATGGTTTCAGGAATGATTTATGAGCCTTATGAGCAGGGGTAATAATATGCGCCTTGAGCACCACTCAGTTGGTGGATACGTGCGCTATATAAGTCCACACATGATTATTATTATTATTATTATTATTATTATTTCTTTGGAACAATGAGTTTATCCGGTCCTTTTGGAAAGGAAAGAAAATATGTTAACTTTGAGTATTTTGGATACACTAGGCCGTAGAGGGCCTAATTCGATTTCAAACGTAAGGGCTTTTTCCATATCCAAAATAGATGTTTTTCAATATGGGCGTTTTCACGAGTGTAGAGGGTGGTTTTCATTCGGATGCAAATAACTCGACGGGCCTCTGAACAATCCACATTAAATTGGTAAAAAATAAAAGGTTAAACATCAATCAATATTTTGTCTTTTGGTTTTAAAATTGAAGGAATTCTAAGTATTTAAAAAAAATGATTTTTGAATATTTTGTATTTAGCATTGGTTGCTATTATGGGTGTTTATTTAGTGGTGTGCACCCATGATGTGAAAGCTCGATACAGCGCCACCTATCGTATCACAATTGGTTAAAAATACAATGGTTAGTCTATTTTTAATGGGGGTCAAACTAAGAATTTTCATCAGACATCGTTCGTCTAGTTTGTTATTGAAGATTAAATCTGTATAAATAGTAAACTTTTTAAAACAAAAAT
The DNA here is from genome assembly GCA_029582265.1 of Zoroaster sp. YZ-2022. Classification (NCBI taxonomy): domain Eukaryota; kingdom Metazoa; phylum Echinodermata; class Asteroidea; order Forcipulatida; family Zoroasteridae; genus Zoroaster; species Zoroaster sp. YZ-2022. The sequence continues at coordinate 28,759,262 of CM055822.1, forward strand.
GTATTTTCACAGTAAATATCTTGACAAAAATTATATTAAGTAGAGTGAATATTAATATTTATGGTTAGTTTTACCCATAGTATTATTGGAATGTTCTGTGTGTGTACGGAAGTTATTATATGCACACGTACACACACACACACATGTCACGTTAAATTGTCATTACGTTTAGTGCAGCAGCTGCATGTGTGCATTGACTACTGTATAACAATAGCGGTAATCAAAAGACACTGTCATCAATAATGCATGTTTCGACAATTTGCTAAGAATTCCTGCAGAATTAGCTTTTAAGAACCACGGAAAAATCATGTTGGGAATACGTAGAATATTCCTAGTAATGTTTGTGTGTTGTGTACTGTCCTGTTGTGCTGTAAAAGACGTATTTACTGGCCACGACCGGGAGAGGGTTGTGTGCCCGTTGAAGAGCCGAGTTTGGGGACCAGGACTTGAAGCCAACTTCGCCGTTCCAGCCCGGTTCTTTTTCATTCAGGCCGTGGACTTCGAAAACAACAGGTAAATGATGACAGATGTGATTGTTGGAGTTTTCTTAGGAAAATCGAAGCAAGGTTTGGAAACGTTCGCACAACATCCCAGTTTAGCTCAAATTTATTTACACGTAACGCCTAATGTAGGGTTTTCAGGTGAAAAATTATTCCTAAACCAATATGCTCAATATTTATATCAAATTAAAGGTCTTGATGAAAGAAATCTAATGGTTTTTAAATCAAGAAAATCGGACGAGTAGTTTTTGAGGAATCCTGTTTTATTTAATCAAGTATACAGCATTCGATGAAGCCCGACTGTCCATATACACTGTGTACATCCCTAATGGCACCAAAACCGTTGAATCAGCCTACACACACCGTGATACACACGCACAGCGTTCGTGCTCGTTTCCCTCATAAGTAGGGTTTTCAGGTGAAAAATTATTCCTGAACCAATATGCTCAATATTTATATAAAATTAAAGGTCTTGATGAAAGAAATACAAAGGTTTTTAAATCAAGAAAATTGGACGAGTCGTTTTTGAGGAATCCTGTTTTATTTAATCAAGTATACATCATTCGATGAAGCCCGACTGTCCATACACTGTGTACATCCCTAATGGCAACAAAACCGTTGAATCAGCCTACACACACCGTGATACACACGCACAGCGTTCGTGCTCGTTTCCCTCATAAGAGCTTTTGAAAGGGTGTAAAAAATACACTCTCCGCTCAAAACTAAACACATCTACGGCTCAAAACTTTCACATATGATAGAAAAGAGGTGTACAATTCATTCAGACATCGCTCTTACATGTACATTTCAACTTAAAAATTTCACCTCGAAAAACGGTGTTTAATTTTTTATCTCTTCATAACTTCGGTTGTAGAGTAGCTGTGGAGATTGAGCAAGCATGGGTATGTAAAGGAGCCCTTTGACTCTATAGGGAAACCCATTTTCATATCAATCACAACGTACTCGGGCGCGGAGACAGCTCCGAAGTGGATGCCCTCAGCAGAGCGTGGCAAATTTTACGGGCCGAATGCGCCCGATCTCGGAACACTTCGCTAAAGGCTGGGCGGAACGAGAGTGGTTCATTCATAAAAACCTAGCCTTTCGCACGTACTTCCGATTGCTATTTTATGTACATTGTTGGATAGCTGAGACTATAAGCTTTCCAATGAGCTAGTATTACATGTAAGATTTCGACAGGTAAAAGTAATAGAATTTTTTTATTTAAAATTTTGATGTTTTTTGTTGCGGGCGATGCGCTGTGCGTGTGGAGGGCTTCGGTCAAGCACGTACAAACTGAAAACCCTACCTAATGGGATTATAATACCTATGCTATGAATAGATAATACCAAGTACCAAAGGGTTGACTGGCCATGTGACATGAAATTGGCTCAGTTTGGTTCATCAGTTCAGTTTCGGGAAAGAATGCCCTATCCGACCGCCACTTTTAAAGGTTTTTTGGGGAATTTTTTTGCAGCCACTAACTAGTTAAAAAATTATTCAATCGATTTTTCGGGGTACAGAAAGCGAAAACTATCTTTAAAATCCACTTTTATGATGGTTTTCGGACTTTATTTCCCATCTAAAAATATCCTCCCCTTCAGAAAAAAGAAGGATCCTATTATAGTTGCCACTGCGCATGTACAATGACCGTGTTGTCATTAATGGGGGAGTTGACAAGATCAGACTGACATGACTGAGGAAGTCATCGTATACCACAAATGCCTGATTTTTCATGAAATAAATATCCTGGAATAATTTGAAGTATATGTCCATCATCCATATAGATGTTCTCCACCTTACTAGGTAGGTAAGATTACATTATTGGTTATATTGAATGAGAAAAAGTGGCGGTCGGATACGACATTCTACCCTTTTTTTCTCAATTTATATGTGAGTTAATTTTAAAATATATAGTTTGATTCATTTGTTTATGTAATTGTCAGTGTATATGGCCTAGGGCTGTAACGATACCACATTTTCGCAATACGATACATACCGTATTGTGATACTTGGTCACGATACGATACATATCACGATATGTATTGTGAATACTAAAAATGCTAAAAATGAAGTGTCAGTAATGTGAATTACTCAATGTTGTTATTAAATTAGACTTGGAAGAATTTACAATCATGAACAAATGTTTGTCCAGATTTTTGTTCTCTTAAACAATGTGTTATGTTTTATGTGTTCAAGAATCTATTGTAGAAACTAAATTTCGGCAAAAGTAAAGATACTGATGGAAGTTCAGTTATGTGTAAAATGTTGAGTCCAAAATTCTAACAGAATTTCATCAGCATAATAATGCACTTAAACACTGACTATTATTCACACCAAATCTGGTTGATACATAAGAAATTCTTACATGTATTTATTATTTAATAGCCCACCGAAGTCAGTAAAGTTTTTCCATAGAAAATTTTTGGTTTGGATCCAATGATGCATTTTTTGTATATTTTGATGAAATTTTGTGAGAACCCAAGAGTCAACAGTATCGCAATACGCAGTTTTGTATCGTGATGCCATATCGCAGCATTTTTGTATCGTGATAATCTATATCCATAGGTGAATCGTTATACTGATAATCAGGCCTGGAATTTCACGGAGGCCCTGGTCTTGGCCTTGGTGCCTCTTAAAAATGTTCCAATAGACATTCTGATATTCTAATGGAATACCTCTCTTAACCAGTTCGCATCGGAGGCCGTGTATACACACAATTTTTTTCGGCACCATGGATCGGAGAGCGTCTAAACACGCCATAGGAAACTCCGGAATATTTGTATGCATGCTCGGTTGACGTGGCAACGAGCCGAGCGTACAGTGATATGCTCGGTAGATGTGGCCACGTGCTGTGGAAGCTTCTATTAACGTGTTTGTGTGGGAAAAAGAAACCCGCACAGGGGCCCAGAAAAACTTTTTTATTCCCAATGCGAACTGGTTAAAATGTGGAAAAGTCGATCATTAACCCTCCTACTCTAGCTGCACTTTAGTGGGAAGTTGCAATAGAGGTCAAAACCAGTCAACTGCCTGTTTTGACTGTTGACCCAAATGTTCAGGGGGATTTTTGACTGGTTTCTACTGTCATTTTGACCACCCTCAACAATACAAAACAATGCTTTTACCAGTCAAAAACGGTCAACTCATTTTGACCTGTAAATGTACTTACTACAAGTAAGGTTTGACAGTGTTTGACTTTTAAGTGCACTAGATATACCTTGGCAAGTATATTAACATTTTGACTGTTTTTGAACCTTGTAGTGGTAGGAGGGTTAATATTTGCTTAGAGCCCCTCTTTAAAACCCTTGTATACATGCAGTCTCCAAAATGCCACAAAAACTTGTGTCTGCTAAATACACAATGCTTTTTCTACGCATGCCTTAAAATATTGCATACTGCACACAAGAGTGGTACATGGATACCCCAAAATGCCCCTGGGACAAAAACAAAGTGTTCTGACCTTCACACAAACTGAGTGTGCCCCAGTGTGCCACATGGTATTTTGTGGATAACTCCTGCTATATGTACAGTGTACATACCCCAAGTTACTGCACTGGTTTATTTCAAGTTAACCTTGCAATGAAACAAAGCAGGTGGCTGCTTCAGTTTACCTCATCTCTCTGAAGTGCATTGGGGAATGCCATTAATCTTCAGATAAGAAAGCGTGTGCCTCAAAATGTCACGGTTGTGACATTTTGAAGTATGGGCCGACTTTGTTAAGAACAACACTGATAATAGGAGGGTTAAGGGTCAGTGGAGTTTGCCGAATTATTTAAACCATAATTCTGTACATCACAAACAGACAGGACCATGGGGGCACTACATTTGTACCATACCCCTCCCCCCCCCCCCCCAACCCCAATTTAGTTAGAATGCTTGCTGTGCATAAATGTAGGAAATTACCCTTAAAAGGTTCTTCCTGCCAATTTTGAGTTCCACTTTCTTCAAACAAAACATTGTGTTAACCATTAGGCAAAAAAAAAGTCCTCAGTTTCTGGTCCCCACACACTTTGCTATTTTTAGTTTTCTTTTTTGTTTTGCTATGAAACAATGTCCAATTCCAGCCAAAATTGCTGGATTGCTTGGAATTCTGCTGTGCTGTGTTTTAAATGACTTTTTCACATAGGGTTATGAATGTTTGCCTGATTTGTGCGGCCTCTCTTAGCCACCATACTTCGTATGGGGAAGTTTGGTCTAGTTCCAATAACCATAGTGTGTACATACAAAAACAGATTCCCATAAGAAAAGTGGGTCATCACACCAATTCCGATTTTGAAGCCAGCCAACATACACGTAGGACCAGAAACCAGAGACTTATTTTTTTGGTAAAAAAAAAATATTAAGTACTGAAAATCAAATAAGACTTCCTCAATCACTAATCGAGCAAGGGCATTATGTATGAAGATGGTTCTTATCTTTGATTTATACATTGCTTCCTAGTTGGGCTACACATGTGGCAGCATGGGTTCTTGACTCCCCAGGGAGACTGGAATGGTTTTAGAAATTATAACTTTGGCTGAGTGTCAGAACTTGGTGGAGATCAGGGCAATATGTGTCCTTCTTATTTTACCAGATGAAATTACTGAAAATGTCTCCTTGGAGGAGGATTTTGAAATTAGTCCATTCTCAGCAGGGAGGTTACAGGTGAAGGGCATCCAGAAATACCCTACAGGTGTTCCCACACACAAACCTTCAAACATAGCTTCTACTGTGGTTGTTTTTAGTATTTTACCAGATGTACAGGAGTAGGCTATTTGTGTATTTTTATGCATTCTAATCATGAATAGAGGAAGGTTTTGATGTAGACCATGTCTCAGGATTGTTCCTGTTTGTCACTTGCCATGTATTGTGTACATGTATAGTAGGATTAAATATATTTTATGTGAGTGGACACCATATTTCAGTTTTTTTTTTAAACATGGACATTAAATTTAATAGAATTGAATTGGTAATTTTAGAAGACAGTTTACAGTATGCACATGTGTACACGTATATATTGTGTACATTTGATTAAATAATTAACCCTACTACACATGGAGGCCACTCCGATCCACTAAATTTTCAATATGTTTAGTACATACAAGCCTGCTGTCCTTTCCAAGTAATCTTACAATATCAACTGTGTGCTACCCAAGGCCACTGTAAATGTTTGAACATATTACTTATATGGCCTGCAATGTATCAATGGGAGACCACCTTACCCTGCAATCTCAGTGGTGTGACAGTACACAGAAGGGTAACCATATGAGGCCACTGGCAACAGCTAATGGCTTGGAGTGGCCTGAATGGGTTGTTTCAAAAATTGCACTGATTGTAGGAGGGTTAACCCATGACAATTTCAGCCGATTATGTACGTATACATGTTACATGTACACATGTACATGTATGTCTTTTGCTAAAAATGCATACTACAGTATATAATTGATTGGCAACGCAAACTGGGTATTGATTTAAATTTGGAATTTTGATTTTAGTACAATTTAAATTGTTGGATAATTATTTGAATATTTTTTATATTATTAAAATGATTGCAACTCGGATTACAAAAGGGATGTTTGATACGTGTATCTTCATAACCTTTACAACAAAAATACATTTTATTAACCCTAACCCTGCTCAACGCAACAGGGTGCAACAAGTGTACACGTCTGTGGGACCTTGTTGCACTGTGCAGCCAAGGGATGCTATACAATTTGTTGTATACTGTTGAGTCCAGCAGGGTTCAAGTCTGTCTACATATTTCACAGTGTTGTATTTTGATGTGTCTAGCAACCACATACTTAACATTTTTACTAAAACTGCTGGCCACTGTTATTGAAACTTTCTGGTTCAAGGAGAATGGTGGTCAGTATTAGGTTTCATATCTCATATTGCAGTGTAGGGGCTAATGGATTATTTCAAAGGTAAGAAGCACAAAACAAAAGAGCATGTAAATAAAAGAAAAAGAAAAAGTGCAGAAAAGAAGAAGCACCAAACAAAAGAGCATGTAAAGAAAAAGTGCAGTTAAAGAAATAAGTACAAAACAAGAGCATTTAAATAAAAGAAAAACAAAAACAAAAAAGGCAGTGATGATAATTTGTGCAAAGTACAAAGCATGTACAGCCAAAGATTCTGAGCCCCAAAAAAAAGTTCAAAAAAAAAAAAGTTGAAGAAAAGCTGTCACCCCACAGTAGTATCCCGTTGCATACTGTTACACTCAGCAGGCTACTTATAACGCCGCTGGACACACACTGATCTAGCCTGCTAAATTCCCTGATACTGTTGCGCCAAGCAGGGTACTTATAATACCACCCACACACACTACAGGGCTAGCCTGCTAGACGCAACAATATGCACTGTTGGATCTTGTTAGTAATGTTACACTCAGCAGCCTTCTCACTTTGACAAATGTTGTATGTTGTTCAGTTGAGCAGGGTGTCTAGCCAGAATGCCAAAGGGGGTTAGGGTTAATGTAAAACTTTGATCATTAAATGCTTCTTAGAATAACCAACTTGGCTTGAAAAAGAACATTGGTAATAAACAAATTATCAAATAAAAGAATTATAATCTTAAAAAACTTAATTATAACATTGGTACATGTACATGTATGTACACTCACGGAATTTAAAAACGCATCAACTTATATTTCTCAATAAATATGTATAACTTATATGCAGTGATAAATTGAAGCCATAATTGTACGTAGCACTTTTATTGTGTCAGTATGATGTGAAAATTTGCGCTCATGCTTGACTGAGAAAATATTGATTAAATATCATAAATATCTGCTGTTGAAAAAATGTGAAATATTGGGATGATGCGTTTTTAAATTCCGTGAGTATATTAATTACAGGCCTTGATCTTAACCACAGCCACTGTACTCCAAGTTGGCCATAACGCCCCCCCCCCCCTTTGGTTGGCCTTGAAATTTTGAGGCAGCTACATGTAAGGCCAAAGTGGCCATGTCCTCAATCCTTAAGGTCGAGGCCTGTCGTCATATTCAAAAATTATTTTGTCTGTAATCTGATTGCCAGTGTAAAATGTAATAAAATAAATAAATAAACAAACAGGAATTGTGATGTGAACTTACAAAAAGTTACTGGATGGAAGCTTTTTGTAAAACATAAAAATAGAATAAAAATGTAATTTAAGTCTTTCATTGTTTTCTCAGAAACGTGGGCACCTACATGATTGTGCTGAAATTTTTGCAGGTTACATGTACATGTAGTTTAATGATATATTTCTCAAAAACTAACAGGGTTGAAAATCAACATACATTACCAAATACCAATTGGGTTCAAAAATTAATGTACATGTACCATTTTTAAGTCCAGCATTTCCCAACGTCAACAAAATCTGACATTTGGGTTGGCTTCATGGTATGAATAGCAGACTGTGGTGTATTTGCTACTGTCTGTGCAGGAAACACATTGTGAGTCATGGTCAACCTTCACATGGCTTGGCTGCAGTGGTCTAGACAAGACATCAACAAGTATAGGGTATAATTTCCACTTCATTGGAATGGGCATGGGACTGCCAAACAACCCCACTCATTAGCCAGCAATACCTCTAGGTGTCTTATGGGTGCACTATTTTGGACGAACGCCCTGTTCAAATTTTTTTATTTTTTTTTATTTTTAATAAAATTGGACACCCTATTTCTAAATTGTGGCTTATTTTATATTGGGCATTCCTGTCTAGTCTACGTGTGTAATAAAGCGTGTTTTACTTCAGAGGGACTTTTAATTTTTTAATTTTTTTTAAATTTTTTGAGCCAGTATACAATTGGTAAAATGTATGTGAATTAAGATATATATAGAGTTTGTGGCGTTCCTTAATCTTTTATATCGGTTAAGTCTTCATACTCGAAAGTTTCCTTCCAGTCTATGTGATTGTACAATACACAGGGTCAATCCGTTAATTTCACTGAGAAAGTTCACTCACTATTTAGATCGGCGCTCGATCCCTTTCGTCCCAAGACTCACAATTTAACCGGAGTTTCACAACAAGTCTTGAGGGTATGAACTTCACTAATTCTGGTTTAACAGTTTGGACGATTTATACAATTTAATGGAAGTAAACGATAGGTAGAAGACGGTATCAGACCGTAAGGCTTCGCCACGTTTCAGTATGTTGTAAAATCGCCCCACAATTCCTAGCAAGCTTATTATGCTAATTATAAGGTCAAAGGCGCAAAGGTCGCATGCAAATAGACAGCTCGCATGCAAATCAATGAATAAACTAAAATAGCAATAAACACAAGGCGATCTTGGAAACTACAGAGTTATTAAAACCAACCTGTGGAAGATTCAGCTGGTGTTATTTTATTGTGTTTGTTAACAAGAAAGTAATGAAAATTACCCCTAACCACCCCAAACCATTCAAACTCCAACAGCAGGGTTTGTTTGATTTTGATCAACTGTGTACTGTATAGCCCAGACAGTGATACTTTTGCGTGGTGCCGGGTGTCCTAATTACAGCTGTTCTAATTATAGTTGCGTGGTAGTGTTTGTGCATGTGTTAAATTTTGGTGGATTGAGGAATGTTCTTAGCCAGCTAGGGTATTAGGGTTAATGCATACAGATTTTTGAAAATTCATTTCAATGTGAGAATACCAAAAAGGTATTATTGGCTTTAAGACAGAACATGTACAAACTGTCTGTAAAAGTACATTATACATACTTACAATACATGTACTTTAGAAGAATCAAGAGATCGCATAAACCAACCTGTGAAAGTTTTCAGCTTCTGAGGGGAAAATAGTGGAAATGTATTCAGTCTATTAGTATTCATTCTAATAGGGAAATCATCACTGATGATTCATTTCAGGTTTGAATTGTTGGTAATGTTAACACTGCTTTTACATGTACACTGATCGAAGACTACAATGAAAGAAACCCTCCATTTGTTGATGTATTTAGTTGAGATATGTCTACCAATCTCATATATTTGATCATTATTAAATATTATTTTGGCAGCTTCGCATATTCACCAGGGCCCAATGCCTTCCAAGTAACGATCAAGCCAACCAGTGGCAGAGGACGCATCTGGACACAGGTCCTTGACCGGAATGATGGAACGTTCCTCGTCCGATACCGCCTCTTCCAAACGTACCCAGAGATGCGAATTGATGTGATGAGCGGGGACAGACATGTGGGCCAGTCACCATTCATCATAACAGGTAATTTTTAAGCCACTTTTGGTCAAACTGAATGTTTGATGCATTCATACTTGATGGTATTCAAGAAATATGCAAAGAAATGAAAAGAAAGCTGCATAATTGTGGGGTGACATGGCCGAGTGGTTTAGGCCCCCCCAAAAAGTATCCGGTTTCTGGTCATAAGTTGGCTTCAAAATCAATGCGGTGACACTTTTTTGGGGGAAAATCTATTTTTGTGAAAAAGTGAAATATGTGACACATGTGTACGCAGTTATTGGAACCAAACCAAATTTCCCAAACACAAAGTATGGTGGTTAAGAGAGGCTGCACAAATCGGACAAACATTCATACCCATACATGTATGTGAAAAAGTCTTTTTAAACACAGCATGGCAGAATCGATCCAGTAATTTTGGCTGCAATTGGATATCGTTTCATAGCATAAAAAAGAAAACTAAAAATGCTGACATGTGGGTCTGAGGCGATGCACACGGAGACCAGAAACGGGAGAGGTTTTTTTAAATTAATTTTTTTAATTAATTTTTTTTAATTTTAATTTTTTAATTTAATTTTTTTTGCTTTAGTGCATTGCACTTGTGTTCTGATGGCTGAGCCATCAGAATGTGGGTTCGAACCCTGGCCACAACTGTGGTCCTTGTGTCCTTAAGCAATTCTCTTCACCGAGGAGTATAGATGGATGCCCGTGAAGTTCCAGTGACCAGGGGAAATAATGTGCTATAAGAAATGCACTAGAAATCCCTCCTATTACTACAATGGTCAAAATGAGTCAAAATGTTGATACTTGCCAAGGTACATGTATATCTAGTGCACTTAAAAGTACGTCAAACACTGTCAAACCTTATGTGTAGTAAGTACATTTACAGGTCAAAATGAGTCAACTGTTTTTGACTGGTAAAAGCATTGTCTGGTATTGTTCAGGGTGGTCAAAATGACTGTAAAAACCAGTCAACAATGCCCCTGTGTGCACATTTGGGTCAACAGTCAAAACAGGCAGTTGACTGGTTTTGACCACAACAGTTACTTGCCACTGAAGTTCAGCTAAAGTAGGAGGATTAAGAATGAAATGTTATCATTATTATTAAATATTAGTCCACATTATTCTAAGTCCATTTTTGTGCCATCTTTTTGCTTCTGTGTAAAATGGGTATTTATTTACTCGAACGCCTGAATGTTTAAAGAAGTTGCAGTTGTCTCTCATTGCTAATCCTATGTTTGTCAATATACTGTGAGTCAAAGGCCCAACTCATTTGAATTACCCCCAGATCCAATTTGCACATTTGTGGATGGTACATACATACTATTCACTCTCATTATGAGGCTACCTAAAGTTTATGCAATCCTGTTTATGCAAATTGGAATGTTTGTCCACTGCTGTCCTTCAAATGTTTGAAGTTCACTCATAGGTTTTCTCTTTGAAAGAATATTCCATCCTCATTACTGGGCCAACTCAAATAGAGGAGGGCCAAATTCGTGGTACAATCAAGCCTTTGAGAAGCTCTGGCAGACCCATGCTTACCTGGCCTCCTAATCTGTCTTGTTTGAGTCCTAATCCTGTAACAATACAGTACCTGACAATCAACATAACCTGGGCTTCTGGAGGGCCTAGCCCACTCACAAAAGACAGATTATGAGGCCAGGTAGCCTGGGCCTAGCCTGGCTTCTCAAAGGCTTGGCTGTACCAGGACTTTTGCCCTCCTCCCTTATGTGACTTGAAAACAGTTTGACAATAAAATTGCAGCACTTTATACACAAGAGACTCTTTTCAAGGTGCAATCTACATGTAATACTGGAGAAGCCTAATGAACTGATAATGGTTGCCTACCTGGCAACCTAAATTTTCAATGGATTAAAGTGGTAGCAATGGTTATTCGGTAAACAAATAATGACACCAAATTGTGTTGGAAAACGAAAAGGGCAATTTGAGATTCAGTTGGGAGGCAACAAGTGAATTGTCTATTTTTGGCCCCCCTTGTTTTTCTTTTTAACCAGTTCACATCGGGAATATATATTTTTTTCCGGTCCCCCGTGCGGGTTTATTTTCAGTGAAAAATCAGAAAAAATTTCTAGCCATTAATAATTTTTTTTTGTCAATGAAACTAAGTCCGGACACCCAAATAAACACCTTTACTCATTGACATTTCGAGAAATAAATGGCTAGTTTTTTAATTACGGTTGTGTTTGTTCAGCACAATTAGACCGTTGGCAAGCTCCGATGCAACGGCCTATTAGCGACCAGCGCCCGGTCGAACAGACGGCATACCTGGAGAGAGAGGAAAGGCCTCGTAAACAATGGATATAAATCCGTCTTTACAAATTCTTGGCTGGTACGTCAAAGGAACAGGTCTTGGATAAAGGGATTACGCAAAAATCAACAAAAAGAGTGAACTCGTTCAGTGTTTGCAGTGCCTTTTGTCCGGGGCCACCGAACCGTGACCCCCGAACCGTGACCCCATGGACTCCAAGAAACGATTGCGTGTATACAAGTCAGCCGCCACGACGGCACGCCACGTGTGGCGTGTTGACAAGTCTCCCGGTAACACACACAAAAATCGGAATGCGTGTTTAGACGCTCTCCGATCCCCGGTTCAAAAAAAAAATGCGTGTATACACGGCCTCCGACGCGAACTGGTTAAAGAAAATCTTTCTCAACCAACACCCCCCCCCTGCTAGGCAAATCCTGAATTACATTAAATGGGCAGAATGCTCTTAGGAGCTTTAACCCTAACCCTCCTAAATCCTCTATAATCCTCCGGAGGATTTGGAGGATTTTCGAGGAATGAGGCACGTTCGAAAATCACCAATTGGAGGATTATGGAGGATTGAGGAGGGTCGTGCATTTGATAGTGGAGGATTGTGGAGGATTGAGGAAGCATGGTTCAAAGAGATCCTGGAGGATTGTGGAGGATTGAGGGCATAATGGAAATTTACTTTGGATGAATGTGGGGGATTATGGAGGATTGACAGAAACATAATCTTGTATCCTCCGGAGGATTTGGAGGATTTTGGAGGAATGAGGCACGTTCGAAAATCACCAATTGGAGGATTATGGAGGATTGAGGAGGGTCGTGCATTTGATAGTGGAGGATTATGAAGGATTGAGGCAGTGAGCTTCATGCATAAACTCAAGTTGGAGGATTATGAAGGATTGAGGCAGTGAGTTTCATGCACAAACACATTTCGGAGGATTATGAAGGATTGAGGAAGGTACCTGGTAATTAAGGCTAGGGAGTTAGGTTTAAGGAGCTTTTGAAGGTGAAGGCAAACCTGGAAAAATAAACTTTGATGAAATCAAAGGATAAGAGCAGTGGACTCATATTTATAAACTACATGTAGGTACCACATGGCGAAAAACAGGAAACAACAGATACCAGAGGGTCACAAGGGGTCAGCCATGACCTCAAGGACCACAATGTGGCATAATAATACAATCTGAAAAAACTCTGCTGAACACAACAGAAAGCAACAAATGTAAAAACCAAGCATCAAATCAATTGTTTGTAACCCAATGCAAGAATTTCATCTATCACAGTAGTCACTGTACATGTAGCTGGCCTTTCGTCATCAGGCAAGCTTGGTGATTGAGAGGTTAAGACGTCTGCACTAGTAAGCCAGGCCTGTGATTTCTCAAGATTTTTCTTGATTTCAGGATTTTTTACAAATCTCCATTTTCCTAAAATTTTCTTGAAAGAAGAGAAGTAGCCACCAAGGAATGAAAGAAGTAGCCTGATGTCTTCAGAGTATACTGACAATCAGAGAATACAAATCGAGACGTTGAGTTTCTCACCACGGGTGAGATTGTTTACTCAGACTACAAACATTGTGATTAACATATTATGAACCAGACGAATTATGTACACTGTATGATGAGTCTGATTTTACATCTAATGTCTAAATTTCTCAAACTTTGAATTGTTCAGGATGAAATAATAGGAAGCTACACATTGTAACAGACTTCCGGTTGCATAGCTACATAAGTACACATGTTGTTTATACAATGTACATAGGTTGTAGGTGTTACAGTACTTTGATGTAAAATTGCAGTGACATGTATTTCATGTGCACGTCCTAGACAACTGTCAGGAAGTAATCTATTGCCCACAAGTACAGCAACCTTTTGACAAATGTTTTATGAGGTCGGGTCGGGTGTGCAGCAAAATTAAATATTATTAAAATGAGCTCTGGTCGTTAATTCTTTAAGGTCAATCTTGATGTTTAGTGCGGTATGGATATCTGAATTAAGGTTGTTCCATTCTTGGATCGTCTTTGGGTGGAGTATAGAGCAGATACATGTAAATATATGATGTAAAACTAACTAACAGCCTAAAAACTTACGTGGAAGTTTTTGTTAAACTTACAGAAGTTTTACCTGGGTAGTTACTTTGAATACTGAAAAGCCCATAGTGAATATCCATGCACTCAAGTGTTTGTACGAGATATACACATGATATACATTGGCCATTGAAGAAAAGGGACAATACACATGTCCTTGTTCAGAAGCATGTCATGTACAAATCCAATGGAAACTGTTTTAGCAAGTTGAAGCTCAATAACAATGAGGACAATGAAAGGGAAACCTTATATGTCCTTGGTTATGCTGTAATTCAGGAATGTGTGCGCCAACACAATTCTTCCATTATGTTATTTTAGTATAATTACTTTGAAGCTTTCTTGCGTTTTTCAGAAGGCTATGTATGTAAGAATTACCTTCTAAGAGTAATCGTTTACTCAAAGATCACCTGCAAACATGGCTTACAAACTTCTGTTTGTTTATATAGTGTTTGTAATCACCCATTTAGCTTATCAATTAAGCTTGGGGAGATATCAATTTTTTTTTCATCCCAATTTTTTTTTTCATCCCAATTTTTTTTTTCATCCACGGTATATTGGCAAACATATAATATCGCGATTTTCGATAATATCACAATTATTTTTTCATTCATGCATGATTGCTTGAGCCAATAACCACAGATATGTACCCCTCTACAAGCGCCACAATAAATCGCAAATTCGTTTGCAGAGCGTGTATGTACTTCTGAATTAGTTCGCATTTGTTTCTCACTTCTAAAAGCTGAAAGACAATGGCAATTTTTGACAATCGTGATATATTTTTTTAATTGCGATTTGCCATTACCTCGATAACTTAAAAAGGTTCTCGATATCGTAATCAAATAAAAAAAGGTATCGCGATATTATCGTGTTATCACTCAAGCTTATTTTCAATCAAACAGCACCGTTTTTTTGTAGGTTAACCTATAAGGATACACAATACCCAAGGGTGGATCTAGAAAAAAAAATGTAAAGGGGGGTAGGGGGAAAATGCTGGAGGGGTGGACTTGGGAGCATGAAGTGTGAAGCTTTTCACAGCGGGGTCCAAGGCCCCAAAATTTGTTGGATTCTAGAAATTCTCTGTTGCAATATTAGTATGTTCAGGACCATAGTTAAAAGTTACATGTATTCTGACTCATGATGCAACCTGAATGACGACGATATATATATATTTTTACCCTTTTTTTTGGGGGGGGGAGGGCTTTGGAAACTTTTTTTGGGGGGGATTGACCCCTTTGGCACTGCCCAGTGACAATATTTGACAACTGTTGCTATAACAATTTTTGGGGTCTAACTTTTCAGGGTTGGTCTTATAAATGTACGTGTACAAATTGTACATACATGTAGTATCCATAGGGTGAACAAAATCATACTTTTCCAGTTTATCGGGAAACCCTTCCTCTTTGATAAAATGCTGCACTTGGAGTACTTGTTCTTTCATGATCGCCAGCCTGTTGAACTTCACTCCAAGAACTGTGTAGCCTTTAGCCCAGATATTTTGTGAATGTGTTCACAATAGTGCTGTATACATACATTGTACTTACACACACACACTGCAAATATATTTATCATGTAGTGAATCTAGTCTATAAACATGTCGGAGTTTTATTATTATTATAATAATAATAATAATAATAATAATAATAATAATAATAATAATAATAATAATAATAATAATAATAATAATAATAATAATAATAATAATAATAATAATAATAATAATAATAATAATAATAATAATAATAATAATAATAATAATAATAATAATAATAATAATAATAATAATAATAATAATAATAATAATAATAATAATAATAATAATAATAATAATAATAATAATAATAATAATAATAATAATAATAATAATAATAATAATAATAATAATAATAATAATAATAATAATAATAATAATAATAATAATAATAATAATAATAATAATAATAATAATAATAATAATAATAATAATAATAATAATAATAATAATAATAATAATAATAATAATAATAATAATAATAATAATAATAATAATAATAATAATAATAATAATAATAATAATAATAATAATAATAATAATAATAATAATAATAATAATAATAATAATAATAATAATAATAAAAGTGGGTTCTCATAAATAGCGCCAACTCCATCATGATGTTGTGCTCAATTCACTTTACATTAATATTATCTCTGACATCATTCCTGGATCATTCTCAACTTGGAAAGTGTTCATCCGCAGCAGCGTGTTAGGCGCTAAACAATCTCTGCCCTCACAGGTCCCCATTTATACTCCTGGGAAAACAAAAGCATTTTATGGTTAAGTGTCTTGTTCAAGGACACAAGTGCCGCAACTGGCATGGATAGGGTTCAAACCCACATTCTGAAGAATTAGCCATCAGATCTCGAGTCCGGTGCACCGTGTACATGGCACAATAATTTTCACAACGTATACGTGTACATGTACATGTATGTACGTACTAAGCACGTATGTACTGTATAGTACATGTGACAATGGTCCATATTGTTGTAACAAGACCTTCAGATACATACATGTAAGTGTATGTACAATGTACATTATATTTTTTTGTATGTAAATTGTACATAAAACCAGATGACTGGACAGGATAGGACAGTGTAGGAAGTGTGCCATAACCTCCCACACCATAACATTTGAACAGGAAGTCATAAGGGTCATTTCAGATGTTCAAGATGATAAGATTTGTCAAAATAGTCGCAAAGCCTTGAGTAAGACATCTTGGTTCCTCTCTGTCAGTGCACAGTTCTACTCTCTATGAAAAGGTCATGCATTCATACTGTACAGTATGTCCCCAAAAAAGTGTCACTCTAACTATTTCTGAAAATATACCAAAACCCCAAAATACATTTTGGAACTTTTTCAATTGCACAGATACTTCTAATCCTTGGCCTAAACACCTGTGAGTTTTATGTAATTTCTCACAGGTGTTTAGGCCAAGGATTAGGAGTATCTGTGCAATTAAAAAAGTTCCAAAATGTATTTCGTGGTTTTGGTATATTTTTTGAAATACTTAGTGACACTTTTTTTGGGACATACTGTATACATGTATACAGAAAACATTAAAGTATGTACTTCTTGAAGATTATAAGTTTTGAGGCTTTGCATGGTGGAATATCGATATCGTTTCGGTTTGCGGTTAACACCATGTGTTTATCTCAACTAACGTGAAGCTGAGATACAGGTTCTGAAAAGAACCGTATCGTACAACTCGTATCTCAACCTTCGTTAAGTGAGAAAGGTTCAAGGAAACCATGGTTCTCCCTGAACCATATTAACCCGTGAAGTCCCCATGGTTCTCCCTGAACCATATTTCTCACTTAGCGACAGTAGAGAAAAACGAGTTGCCCGAAATTGGTTCTCCCTTGAACCTTTCTCACTTAACGAAGGTTGAGATACGAGTTGTACGATACGGTTCTTTTCAGAACCTGTATCTCAGCTTCTTGAAGATTAATTAAACAATATTGTAGAAACTAACCTGTGGAAGTTTTGGCTGAATTTGGTTGAAAATTCTTATAAATTCTTACAGTTTTTACCTCAAATCAATAGCTTCAGGTACTTCATAGCAAACGATCACCACACTGTTGGAATTATTGCCATAATGACTGATTAATTGAAACTTGTATTTTTTATGTCTTCTCTAAAAAAAAAATGAAAGCACTTCAAACAGAAGAATTCTTCTGTTTGAAGTGCTTTCATTATCTAAAGATAATGGTACAGTGCATGTACAGTGTGTACCTTTGCCAACTTTACATCAAGTAATCTTAGATAATAACCCAGTAATTTTGTAATCAGGTTACTGAAGGTGAATGCTATTTATAAAGGGAAGGAAAAGTAGGCCTACAATGTTGGTAATTTCCTGATTAGAAGGTTACTGAATTTTTAACCGAGAGCTAAATTGATATAAAATTGGTAATGTAACAATCATCCTACTCCCAAAATACTCAACATTTAAAAGAAAACATGAAAAAGACACATTTTCAAAAAGTTACCAGATGGCAAACCTTCCTAGTTGAATTTCAAATAAATAAAAGTACTTTTTTTCAGAATTTGGTCATTGGAATTTGGATTTCTTTTATATTACTAACTAGCTCCATGGTTGAGACGTGTTCCTTCCTCCATGGTTCAGGATGGTTGAACATAGACAGTTGATCCTGTTATGGAAACCATGTGGAATAACAGGTTCTGTAAAACAGGTGGTTTGCACCTGTTGTCACCATGTGTATGATCATACAGTGATAAACAATGTGGATAAGGACCCCCCCCCCCCCAAAAAAAAAGTCTCCGGTTTCTGGTCTCCTTGTGCATCACTTCAGACATGCGCATCAGCATTTTTTTGTTTTTTTTGTTGTTGCTATGAAATGATGTCCAATTGCAGCCAAAATTGCTGGATCAATTGGAATTTTGCCATGCTATGTTTTAAATGACTTTTTCACATAGAGGTATGAATGTTGGCCCGATTTGTAAGGCCTCTCTTAGCCATCATACTTTGTGTATGGGAAATTTGGTCTGGTTCCAATAAGCACGTATACGATACATGTATCACGTATTTCACTGGTTGGCAATAAAAAAAGATTACCAAAAAAAAAAAAGTGCGTCACCACCAATTTTGAAGCCGACCTATGACCAGAAATTGGATACTTTTTTTTGCCTAAAAGATTTTTTGCCGTAAAGGATTGTATATGTGACTGGCTCTGGCAAAACCCTAAACTTGGACCCAATTTTCAAAAGCGACATTTATCGTGAAAATTAACAATGTTCCCAACAACGTTTCAGGATTTGTTTTCCATCAAAATCTAGAGAACATGCTCTATATGGTGACATGAAAACTGGTCCCTCAAACTGGTCCCTGGGGTCAGTTTTTGACCTTTTCATGGCTGTTATGCATTATGGTAAATGTCAAGAAGTTTCGGGTTTTGCCAGAGCGGGTCACAAGGGGAAGGTGCCTCATTGCGTATTACCATATTATTAAATTATTATCTAAAAACTAATACTTGGCCTGAGGATGGTATACAGAGCACCCTGTGATGCCACCTGAACTGCTTTCAACTTCAGATGGAGAAGAGAAAACAGTTATTCTTAAATGTTAATTTTCTTTTTAACCCTCCTATGCCCAGGCTGAAATTTGGCCCAGTAAGCACCGCATCCACAGTCACTTGAGTATTTTTGGTTGCATTGCCAATTGTTCACACATGTGTATTTTTCTCTAAGAGTGCTGGAGTTAGTGGCAAAGTCAAACACACTTGTGTGTCCTACATAAGTTATGCAGAGTCACACAGAGCTGTGTATGTACTGCATAAGTTAGCAGCAGACTCGTATACAGTCGAGTGGTTTTGGTTTGACCTCCTACCATAGCCACATGTCCTTGCATTTATTTGAGTGCACTGCACAAAGTCAATGGGTTGGGAGTTACATACAAATTTTGAGTGTCTTTGATTGTTAAACCTATAGGAGGGTTAAAGCATGGAGGACTTCCTCCATGGTTAAAGGTAACAGTTTGTTTAATGTTTTCTCAAAAATGTGAACACCTACATGTATTATGATGAAATGCTTAAAGGTTAGTTATTGAAAACTAGAGGGATGGAATGAATGTACATTGTCAAATACCAACGTTATATCTTCCCTTTGAAATGGAATGGTCCAGGGTCTAGAAAGGTGGGAGGAGGTCACATGGGCAAAAAGTAGGAGAACACTGCAATAAAAGGGGTTGTACTCCAAAATTGTAGGGTAAATTCACATTTTGTGGTGATAAAAAAGGAGGGTATATTCTCCTTTTGCCATATTTATTGAAATCCTCATGAATTATTAAAAAACAGACTTTATTCGCCTCATGCATATCGTAGCCCTCTAGCGGCGAAATGTACTTCAGCTGCGAGCTCCTGGCTTTATGCGGTTCCATTTACATCCTCTTTACTGTACAAACATATCACAACAGTACGATCGCGGCAGCGTCGCTTGAATGATTAAATAAAGTCATTTTATTTGCAAACCGGAAATTCTCACTGCTGAATTCCACCCTCTCATCCACTACTGTACTTTCCAAATCTCATACCTTTTCCTATGTTTTTTAACCTCGTGCTTCACTTATCATTAAGAGTTTTTCTACCTGAAAAAAGGAGATCTCACCGGCCATTTTGTCAAGATTTTCAAAGTGAAAACTGTTCCCTGGTAACTGTTAATACTAGAATGGAGCCAGTAGCGCGAGCGAACTGGTTAATCAGTGATATGCTAACTTTCCTACATCACAGCCATAGTTACTATGGGTGGCTGTCAGCGCAAAATAAAACAGAAAAATTCAATGTTTGTTTTAAATACTGTAATTAGCGAAAAACACTGATGAAATAAACATACTTTCCCAGGATATATTCCTCTTAAATACCTCCGGTGTAAAATGTTTAATTGTGGGCAGAATCTCTTGCTAACCATGTTTAAAATTTCTGCTCACTGATGGCCGTCCATATAAAATGGCGCTCAATGCTTACAATACAAAATGCCCTCCGCGAACTCCTGTATCATATGTGATGGCGCCCTCATATGGCCATGGAAGGGGCCAATTCTTTAAACTTGTACCAATCAGTATCTGGGGGTATGCCTTAATGTTCATGGACTTGGACATGTGTGTGCATACTGTAGTACCCTACTGTATAGATTGACCTATTTTATGGTTCTTCTTGTGACAAAGGGTTTAAACTTCCATTACAAGTAGCATGTAGGATGTCACCATTGTCCATACTGTATCAAAGTTGCTAAACACAGCTGGGTATTTTAAAGGGAAGGTACAACATTGGTTTATCACAATATTATCCTAAAGATTTTCTTGGTGTATAAGTGGGTACTCATATCAATCTGCCCGTAGAAATGATTCTGTCTGAAGTGCTTTCACAAGAGAAAACATGAATTGTTATGAACAGTGTTCAACGATGTGTCATAATTTAATTTATTTAAACTAAATACATTTACATACATGTATATATGTACATGTGAACTAATCTTTTGAATTCAAGTAATTATAAACATATACTTACTTTCTCCTAGAAAAATATCACTGTTGTGATTTTAAGGCAGTGTACGCTATAGATACTTGCCTGGAATTGTTTTATTTGTATGAATTACTATTTCAAATCTTACTTTGTGTTAAGATTGTAATGGTACCAAACATCCAGTGAACTTATCCCATCTGAAATGCTGTCTCTTTTTTTCGCCGAAACATAAAAAGTATGTAGAAAACTGTTCAACTAGGACACTGATTCCATGCCCTGTTGAAAGTCTGCATATATATTTGTTATGATTTGTTTGACAATTTCTTTGTACCAATTTTTTATTCTGCCCAGAACCTATGTATGATGAGAAATGTTACTGTCCAGAACAAGACCAAGACAAATGGCTGCATAATCTACGCTGCGCATCAGAGATCCATCCACAGATCATCCAAGATCTCTCCATTTTTCCCACTATTGATCTGGGCCGGCTAGCCTCAGAAGCAGTGAGCAGATTCGAGCAACACCACAGCATGTGCCATTACAGTATAATAAACAATAAAGTGAGTATATAAAGGCTAGTCTTTCTTGGAATGCCTACACTGTGATTATGTTGATTTCTAAGTCGCTCAAAATACCTGCGGCTGAAGCGTGGGGGCAAGGGGGGCACTTTGACAAGGGGTCTACCCACTTTAGAAAAGGTACTGATTTTGATTCCCCACTTTTGAACCACTTTTATACATGAGTATTTTTGTTTGTTACCAGTGGAGTTAATGATTCTCTAAAATTAAATCACAAAAACCTCATAAACTGGCCCAAAATTTCCTTAAATGTTCTAAAATTTCCAGAAAATGTTCATAAATTTTGGCAACATTAACCCTAACCTTCCCAAATCCTCCAAAATCCTCTTTGCTAAAGTGAAGGATTTTGAAGGATTGAGGTTACATGCTACATGCTCTTTGCTAAAGTGAAGGATTTTGGAGGATTGAGGTTATTAGGCATACTTGCCTTTCCATGGTACATGTACATCCATGTTTGTTGTAGTGATTGCAAGGTCAGTGCTTGGGTCAGTGGACACTGTTGCTCCATGCATGCAGGGAGGGTCCCTGGCCATGTACATGTATCACATATTGCTAGAATAACATTAAATAATAAAACAATAATGTGTCGCTCTCTGATGTCCCCAAACCAATTCACCATAACCAAATGCACTAAACGAAAATGTTAAACTCTTTTGGAAAAACCCTGACTAAAAATCAATTATGATAACATATGTGTTAGCTATGGTGATTATATTACCGAAAATCAAAATAAGCAGCATTTTAACAAAAGGTAATTTCAACAATCCAACATATGTCAGCCGTAATTTTTAATTTGGAGGGAATTCACACATTACAAAAAAAACGTACCACCGCACCGATTTTGATGCCGACCTATGACCAGATACCAGAGACTTTTTTTATTTGGCCTTATTTCTTGAAATTAGGTTGGAATGAATGTACATGTACAATACTGTACGTTTCCAAACATCAAGTATTGTGATTTATTGTAAGGTGCTAATTCATTTCTAATTTCTGCAAAATGGAAGTCAAGGTACAACATTTGAAGTTATATAAAATATGAAACATCATTTTACCTAGACAGTGTGTACCAAGATATCAATGGTACCTGGCTCCCAATGCTCCAAATAAACCAGTGTGACAAGGTGCTCTACAGGGTCAGTACTGCTGTAACCAAACAAAAACAAAGTCTCCAAAGGCAATAAACAATGCTGTGTACACTTTACAATGAAGTTAATGTTGTGGCTCCAGAATGGGTGGATATTGAAATGAGTTGTAGTTGTTAAATGTAGATCTCAAAGAAAGTTGGCATTCATACTTGAGCAACATTACAAATTGACCTTTCCTTTTAAAATTAAGTGGAAAATAAATCCAAAAGGGGGATGGGTTAGAGTCGGAAGTGAAGAAATAAAGTGGACAAGATCGAGAAGGATTATAGGCTAGCAGGTAGCATGCAGGGTGTTGGGGGTGAAAGAACATAGGCCTGCAAAGAATTGGTTACAGGGCAGAATCACTTGAATTCAAGATGGGGGTAATAGTGATATATGTATACTGCTGGGGAGAAAGATAGAGGTGGGAAGGAATTGGGTCAGTTAATGCAGGCGTCAATTTGAAGCCTGGACCCACCCTCCTCACGTCATCACCTTTCTTCACCTGAGCCAATTATGTATAAGGTCAGGATTTCACCACCACTTCACTCTATCAGCAAATGTGTTAGTCCAGGCTTCACCCTTTGAATTATTTCCATAGGTGAAGCTTCACTTTTTCAGTTTTCGCCAGGTCTGACGCTTCACCACTGTTTCACCATATTGGCCATTTGCATATAGTTCAAGCTTCACCTCTATTAAAATCAAGCTTCATTAATGTTTACTTATAACTAGACCATGACTGCAATGGTTAAATTTGTAATTCCACACTGCTAAAAAAGTACCAAGTCAACCAGGTTTCAATCCAAAGATACAGTGACATTTATTTTGTAAATCCAATGTTTCTACAAATAAATTTTTGTTGTTGTTATATAAAACTTAAAAAGCATGAAGTTTATTCAAAAGTTGTTTTAACTTTGACACTTGTTTACTAACTCTAAATTGTACTGAAATTGTACTGGCAAGTGGCAAGAATTCTCATCATTTGTAACTAGATTTTGAATGCACAAATTTCCACTTCATATCAAAACCAATGCATTTCATAGCTATTAACCCCCAAAGAATTGGTCGTTTTGAGCACAAATAATATAAATAAACACAAATATATAATCCTGCTGATGAATTGCCTATTGCTGTATATTTTCTATTCTTAAACCCACATCCCATCAAAAAAGCACACTACATTGTGTATATTAAGATATATTTTTTTGAATAAAATATAAAAAAATGAATTTCAAATATTATAAACCAGCTGACTGCATGTAACAACCTAATTATTGCAAAACTGTCAAGCAGAGTCTGAGTTGCTGCACAATACTGACACATTATGGTTTCAGTCTTTTAGAGAAACTAGATCAGGACTGGTCCTCGGGTTTATGACATTACAAACATTGCTAAAATATAAACAAAATACAGAGCACACATATGGACTACATAAATAAAATAATCTATAAAAATAATATAGTAAACTTCAATGTTATTTTCACACAAGGAGTGTGCCATTAGATATTGGGGGGGGGGGGTGAGTTTGTTGAAAACAAATAATCTCCCACTGTTACAGATGACAAAGTCTAGAGCCACTGGTGAGAACAAACTAAAAAACTCTGAAGGAATAATATAAATAAGAGATCGGTCAACCTCGTCCCCATGGTTTACTTTATTTCCAACATGTTTACGGTCAACCTCGTACTGCTCGACACACCCTGGGGACGAGGTTGGAGATCGGTGGCAAACGTGCGCAAACTTGGCAACGTTTAAGTGAACGCACCCCAGGATACAGTTTGCAAGGTGGTGCGGGCGCGCGATGTTTTAGATTGTGTGTATTTGTGTGGGCAAACTTCAGTTCAAAATTGCGCCGCACATAAATTCCAAGTTGGCTTAATTTCAAAAAGGCCATCTTCAAAGATTGCATCACAACAGTTGTTTGAAACGCCACGACTTCGACATATTTTCGACACGACCGATGTAGTGGATTCGATGTCACATCACCAAACACAAATAAGGCTCGTCAACGCTTCACCCTTTCATCAACTTTTATAGGTAACGCTTCACCCAATTATTAAAAAAAGAACGTTACGGCTTCACTATAACAACAAATTATTGACCTCAGGCTTCGGCGTCGAAGCGGCGTCGATATTTTGCGACCTCTGAGGAGGGTGGGTCCAGGCTTCAAATTGACGCCTGCATAAAGGGACAGTATCATCACAATCAGAGCAGACTTTCAACAGGGCATGGGATTGGTGTACCAATTTAAGATGAACACAGTGACTAAAAAGTACAGTTCATTTATGCAGCAGTAAAGGTACATGTAATATGACCTTATCGTGTGGGGTATTATTGTCTGTCACTGAGTTAATCTTAAGCTCACACTCTGATTCCATGCCCTGTTGATCGTGATGACATTGTCTCTTTAATTAAGTGAAGAAGGATAAATGAAATAGATGGACATAAAGTGAACAAACAAATGAAGAAGCCAGTACTAGGGCTGTGCGTTTTCGGATATTTTTAGAACCGGATACCCGACATCAGGAAACTTCGGATACCCGGATGCCCATTTTAATTTTTGTTGAAAACATGCCTCCGGTGGTGTACAAATACATGTACTGTAAATGGTAACAAATTGACTTTTATAATACAGAGGATACCATACTTCTCGATCTTTTCTTTATTGGAGTGTAATCTCTTGAATTTAAAGATAATTGTCTGTAACAGTGTAAACATTTCATTGTTCGAGAGTCACAGATTTCTGTTCGCACCACTCAAATGTTAAGTCCGAATTTTAAAAAGTCGTTTACGGGTAATTGGAACCGAAAAATGGAACCGGGCAATGACCATTTCGGTCAGGTATCCGGATACACGGCACAGCCCTAGCCAGTACTGATGAACACAAACATTCATGTAGCATCAGTGAGGTAAACAACATGCATGCTACAGTGTACTTAATTTGCCTAATCCTTTCTGTTGTCCACATTGTTGTTGTTCACTTCTGACTCTGCCCCATCCCTTTGCCTTTCTTTTTCACTTGACTGATTGTTATTCTCTGTGCAGTTTGTATTAGTCTATAACAGCCTTTGATAAAGATTCTGCCAGGGTCAGTGACATTAACTACATGTACTTTTGTTTGTTTGTTTGTTTGTTTTTAGGGTTTCGGCCTGGTCGCCGAAACCCTATTCTTTTCGTTTGATTATTTTTCTTCTTGTTTCCACCAAAACCCCATAGATTTAACACGTGAAAGTTGTCGATGGATGATGTCATACTGAGCATCATCACATCAATACAAAACATGCACCATATGAAAGCCTATGATGTGAATTAGTGTCTAAAACAAAGTACGTCATCATAACGTCAGTAAATATGTTATTCGCTGCGGGGGATAAGACGTCTCGACCCTTGTGACGACTCGACCTATGCAAAACTCGACCTACGAGTCATACATGTACTTCGCATTTTCACATTTATAAATACAAAACATGCAGCATGAAAGCTCGTAATGTGACTCAGTTTGTAGAACCAATTACCCTAACCATTACATCAGTAAATATTATTTTATTAACATTTTAGTCTAATCTGCAGGACATATAGATAAGATTGGATGTAGTCAATTTTATGATGTAGTCAAGATTATGATGTAGTCAATATAAACTTTGAAATGTTATTGCTCGAATTTACCAACTATGGGTAGAATGTGGTACCTTCCTTTATCACCCTTTATCACAATAGCAATAAAAAATAGTGCACGTTCTGTTGTCATTCAACTCTTGTCCGATGGTGGTTTTGCAGAAAGGGAAATTTCCATAGGGACTGTGCACGTTGGTATGATTACGTGACGACGTAGTGTTTGTACATAGCTACAGGGTTTATACACATGGGTTGATTCTGTTGTTTAAATAGTTTGAGAATCGTTGCACATATTTAATGGAAGGGCATTAACTTGATTCGTTACATCCTTTGCATTTATCCACATTTATACAAATTGTCTCAAACGTCTAGGGGACAAACAATGAAATTTGTGTGTACAATGATTACAGTTCATGCATTTTAAGTTTATTTCAATATATCGTAAATTTACTAAACAAAGAACTCAGTGTCCCAATAATTATCAATATACATGTAGCCGAAACCCCTGTGTTCGTTTTCATCGAACACTTTGTTGCAATTTTGTACTATTGTGGTAATATCTGTACAGATAATACTGCAAACAATAATGTCAATTTCGAATAATAACAAACATCTCATCAGTCTCCTGCCACCCACTGTCCCAAAAAACTCCCACTCACAGTCTCATCTATCCAACCGTCCTGTCGATCGGGTCTTGCCTAAAATTATGTTTAAGTAAGACTAATTGCGGTGACACCATGTGAAATTCTCAATTGAGTAGTAATTACGTTTGACGAGTTATTACTACATGTACTTGGATGCCTAAGGAACACACAATGCAACTTTTGTATACAATGACTACAATTAATGTGCATTTTCAGCTTGAACAATATATCATAACTTTCTTAACACTAAACAAAGAACTTCAGTGCCCAACAGTGATATAGTGCCTTGATGCTGAGCCTTGGCCTTAAGGCTGCCTGAAGGCTTGATTTTAGGGCCTTGGCCTTAGCCTTAAGGCTTGAGGGTCAAAGCGTCAAAGCCTTGCAATTTTAGGACCTTGCTCTTCAAGGCCCATCGATGTTTTTTTTCTTTTTTTTCTTTTCTTTTTTTTCAGGTAAATTTGTTTGAAATTTTGCTTTTCTGCAAACATACAACTTGGGGTCAGCTGTCTGCAAAGTCTGCAGTATCTAATTTAATCATGTTTTACCACGGAGGAGGGAAAACACCCTAGATTTGATGTTGACACACTTTCACTTTTACAGCATCACATTTTGTTACCATGATAGT
Source organism: Zoroaster sp. YZ-2022 (assembly GCA_029582265.1). Classification (NCBI taxonomy): domain Eukaryota; kingdom Metazoa; phylum Echinodermata; class Asteroidea; order Forcipulatida; family Zoroasteridae; genus Zoroaster; species Zoroaster sp. YZ-2022. The sequence goes on from CM055822.1 coordinate 28,786,844, forward strand.
ACATTTTGCTGCTTCCCCCAAAACAAAGCTATAATAATTTTCTGTATACATGTACATGTACTTGTGGAGCCAGGGAGATATAATTATACTTAACTTACATACAGTTAGATATGGGGTAGATAGAACATCATCTGATCTGTGCTGTGGACTGCTGATCATGCTCCGAGTATACTGCCCTCAAGAACTGATATTATTTATGCTAATTAGAAGGTCAAATTATGGGTCACTTTCCACATGGTTTGATCTTGAGCACATGTCATCATACAGAATTCATTGTACTTGTCACCTATCACTGGATTTTTTATCACTGTGATAAAGAACTAGTAGGCTGGCATTGAAATGTCTGCCAATTAGCCATAATTAAGTTTGGTTTTAAGGACTACAAGGATTTTAAAGCTTCAAATGGGAAGCAGTAACAAACGGCTTCCAGTGCTCCTGTGGAGCGCATCTTCAGTCAAGGAGGCATCATAATGCACCATCATAATGCGCCCTCATAGAGCACGACTGTCTGCAGCTATGCTTTCCACCGTTATGTTTCTTAAGTGCAATGAGCACATATTAAATGTTTAACATCACAAACAACTAAACAAAAACAAAAAACCAAGAAAAGAAAAGCAAGAATTTCTACTTTATGGTCTGTATTTAGTCATTTGAGATATTTGTAGAGGATTTTAAGTAAAGCCACACAAAGTCTTAGTAAGCTACTTTTTGATGGATCAATCTGATTAGTTTTATGTGTCGCCCTGATAACCACTGAGGATTTGCATGTAATGCTAATATTTCTAACCTTTCTAATAGGGATTTGCCGGATATCCGGGTATCCGGATACCCGACCGAAACGGTCATTACCCGGTTCCATTTTTCGGTTCCAATTACCCGTAAACGACTTAACATTTGAGCGATGCGAACAGAAATCTGTGACTCTTGAACAATGTAATGTTTACACTTTTACAGACAATTATCTTTAAATTCAAGAGATTGCACTCCAATAAAGAAAAGATCGATTTAAGTATGGTATCCTCTGTATTATAAAAGTCAACTTGTTACCATTTGCAGTACATGTATTTGTACACCACCAGAGGAATGTTTTCAACAAAAATGAAAACGGGTATCCGGGTATCCGAAGTTTCCTGATTTCGGGTATCCGGTTCCAAAAATATCCGAAAACGCACAGCCCTACTTTCTAACCATGTTGGCCCAGAAAATAAAATTACTTCCATGTTACATAATAACGAGGTAACATCAGTTAAAAACAGCCGTTCTTAGATCCCCCTTTTGTTATACTCGGTTTAGATTAATGTACATCAGTATGGAAGCAAACCATTCTTTTTGTTATATTTAAATGGTATCCACGAAGACCTGAACTTCTACTCAGTCATATATTTGTACGTGAATACTTTGATTGCAAATAAAGATTTATGTTTTTATTCTTACTATGAGCGATTTGTTATGATGTGACATGTTTTATATTAGTAGTAATTTTACACTAGAGGGCCTTGGCCTTAGCCTTAAGGGTCAAAGCCTTGGCCTTGAGGATCAAAGCCTTTGCTCCAACACTGGTAGAAATGCAAAAAAAAACAAAAAAACAAAAAAACTAGAGGTTACATGTAAGCTTTTGATGAAAATGCTGACATGGGTTTCGGATGTATTGATAATATTGGGCAGTTCTACTACATTTCAGTTTGGTTGGTAAACAGCTAGTTTTTTATTTACCTTACTTACATGTACATAATAATAATAATAATAATAATAATAATGTGTGGACTTATATAGCGCACGTATCCACCAACTGAGTGGTGCTCAAGGCGCATATTATTACCCCTGCTCATAAGGCTCATAAGGCTCATAAATCATTCCTGAAACCATCTCAGCTCCCTGGGGAGTATACAGCTCAATTGCTGCCATTACAGCGCATATAGGGCTAATCAACCAACTCTGCCCTCACAGGTACCCATTTAACCCCTGGGTGGAGAGAAGCAATTATGGTTAAGTGTCTTGCTCAAGGACACAAGTGTCACGGCCGGGATTCGAACCCACATTATGCTGCTAACACCAGAACTTGAGTCCGGTAAGCTAGACCACTCGGCCACGACACTCCAAGAGTGACACAAAAATATACTTTCATGTTGTTCGCTTTTTTATTCAATTAACAAGATGATCAAAGTGTATACTGACAATGTTTAGAATCCATGTTGATCACGTTATCTCACCACCAGTGCTTCTTAGGAAAAAAAAACAACTCTTGAGAGATTGTTACATGGTGCTACCACAAACCTTACTCCTAATGTATTCCAACCAGCCAGCTTCAAATCATGTTGTTAAACAAGAATAGTTGACTGAAGACTTATAATGGAACAAGCACATGTATATGCAAGAAACTTCCTGAACTTTCCGAGACATAATTTGAGGATTGGAAACTCAAATCTTAAACAGCAGGCGTTATAAATCACTGTTCAGAGTTCAGACCAATACTTGAATATGGCTAAACTGTCTGGGATCCCTATACAGAACTCTCATTAAGCAATTAAAATTGGTACAGCATTGTGAGCAGCAAGATTTCCTCTGAACAATGTATGTACCTCTAGCATTTTGATGGTCTCACATGGCAAACCCTGGAAGAAAGACACAAGATACTGTATCAAGATTAACAATGTTTTACAAGATTCATCACAGCTTAGTTGGTATCAACATGCCATATACAGTACACCGAAATGTCTTGCACAGAGATGCCAACGTTTACGATTTGGGCGTAATTTTTACGATTTATTGAGTCCAGTTACGATTGTATGATCCTTGTATCAATTTTTGGCCAGCCGCGAAATCAACGATGTAAAGAACCACATGTTTTACGGCACGCGGACCGCAGTTCATCAGCCGTTTACATAACGAAAACCTTTCGTTAGGCGAATTACTCTTTTTCAATTTGAAATGTTGGCATCTCTGCTTACAGCACGTAAACAAACAGAAAATGCCTGTGCTACCTGTTTATATTCGGGCATGTGATTTTTAAGAATTTTTCCTGATTTTAGGATTTTTACAAATCTCCCTGTGCCTCAGGATTTTATTGATAGAAGAGAAGTGCAGGTATATAGCCACCAAGGAAAGATATATTGGCTACCAGAATCAACAAGGGACTACCATTGTATGTCATTCTCCCCACGTACTGCTAGAGAGTTTAACCCTCTGTGGGAGCCCACAGTGACAGCATTAACCACAATAGCACTCTAAAAATGCATTCATTCTTCCAAATCTTCCCTTCACTAACCCCTGTATTCTAATCACTCTACCATAAGAGCACTCTCCCATAATGTGCCCCAGTCTTCAGTTACATTGTAAATGAAGTTGGCGCATAACTCAGAAGAAGGGGTAATAAATTTGCCGATGATAAACTGTTTTCTGTTTTGCAGATTTATAGAAAAACACACGGTCAACATGTTGGCTTCAAGATGTTTTCTGATGCATTTCTGCTATCTATGGCACGGAAGGTAATTTAGAATGATAAAATTCATGTGTTTTTTGCATGACAATGAATCTAATCTAAGGCTAAAAATCCTAAAAAGACAAAATAGAGGAGCTTTAAAAACCACAACAAAATCGTGCTCTGTCATCAAACACTTATGAAATCAAAACAAATACATGGCATAGCTTAATTTAGATTTATGACTGCTTGAGCTGTGTCCACAGGTAAGATATGGGTCTATGTAGTTTTGGTCAAAGCTTTAGGGGCAGTTCATTATTCTATTGGGCATGCCATCAGTGGTCCTAAATCATATTAATGACTGGAATGTCAAACTTCTGTTTCTGTTGTACATGTCCACCATAATTTTCTGTTCCAGGTATTTAAAAAGGACAAAAAAGAAACCATTTTTTTAAATTTGGAGCCCTAGAAAACCTCAACTTTTCAAACAAGTTGAATACAGTTGGGAAGTACAGTGTATGTTTACCCAAGATATGAAGAATGATACCATAAATCTACATTTTGAAAGACACCCCAAGTAAACTATAAACAGGGAAATGCCTTCAATGCTTTTTGTATGAGACAATATGTCTGAAACGGTACAATGAAAACATTTCAAACATTTTAATGTCTGAAACCTAAGATTTCAGACATAAAATGTTTTAAAATATAAACATTGATTAGGTTTCAGACATTCTACCCACAAATGTGCCTGAAATATCTGAAACATAATCTTTTCATTGTGTTAGGATTAAGAAAGGTGTTAGCTGCCTTTTGTGAACAGAACTCTTTGAAAGGCAAGATTGCACCTCCATTAATCCCACCAAAATGCAGGATCAGATCCTGCAAGGCGATCAAACTGATCGCGACGCCGTCACAGGAGTCTGATCGCATTGATCCCCTAGCCCGACCGTCGGTTCAACGGAAGTTCCACACTGCTCGTGTGACAGGTCAACTGAGCAAGGTCATTGATTGTGCGCACACGCAGGCACACGCGTGCCCGGGTGATGCATGCCGCCATCTTAGCTTATGCTTCGCTCGCTAATTTTACAGACACAGTTCGACCATGGAGGAAGAAAACATTTTCTTCCTCCATGGTTCGACCGACTCACTACTTTCACCGTTACGTTTGATTTTTCCTCATTAAATTACAGTTTTTTAATGGATGATCAGTTTGGTTTATTTATGTGTTGTTGCCGTGGTATTATGATAAAAACACGAAAGCCTGATGAGAAGGAAACTGGTCGATGCAGAGGTAGAAATGGTCGCATGTGGTTCACGCCACGCGGTTGTTGCATGCAGAACAGGGATGCAAATGCCAAGTACCATTCAAATCGTAATGTTCTTTTGTGCACAGAAATGCTGTGTTACGTGTTGGAACCAGTGTAATAAGGGGACGCCTCATTGCATAACCAACACTGGTTGTTTACAAGCGCGGTTTATTTTTTTCAACTGGCGCCCAGTCTGTTTGATTAGACCGGAAGTCGGTGGGTCAAATTGCGGGTCTGATCCTGCGCTATGCTCACACTCACGCTTTTGATCCACCTTGCAGGATCAGATCCTCCTTTGATCCCGCAATAAAGGGGGATCAAAAAGGAGGATCAGATCCTGATCGCTCTTGCGTTCACACTAGCTGTTGATCGCCCTTTGATCGCCCTTGCAGGATCTGATCCTCCTTTGATCGCCCTTGCCGGATCAAGTGTGAACGCGGTCAATGAAAGGCAAGATTGCACCTCCATTAATCCCACCAAAATGCAGGATTATATTTCAGACAATTTGATATCTCTTTCTTGGTAGAAAGCTAATCCGAGATTACATGTCAGACATATGTTAGTGTCTGAAATATAATCTGGTTTAGCTTTCGGACGTTAAAATGCTTGGAACCTAAGTTCCATTGTACCGTTTCAGACATTTTTCACTAACAATAAATAGCTTTACAGCCATTTTGCTGTTCATATGTAGTATTCACAGCTTTGGCTTATAAAAAACACACATTAATGATCACAATTTTATGTCAAACTTGGTGTAAAGTTGATGGAATCAAGCATTCCTTGAAATCTATCAGTCTGAGGTGTTATGATGTTAAAATGAATAAAACCTACATTTTTAAAGAAAACCCCAGCTCAAAGCTCTCCATCTTCTAGATAAAAATTCAAAGTTGGGATGGAGACAAAGTTTGTCTTTACTTACAAACCAAATTAAGCGCCTTTTTCACTAAATGTATTTTCTCAGACACTTAAAACGAAACGACTGTTTAAACTTGCACAAGAAATTAAGCACATCTGTAATAAGCATTTTTACCAATATTCCCAATGTTGTATCTTTCTTTAAAGGTAAGCTATAACATTGGTTTTGTGTAACGTACATCCTTTTCAACCCTCTAGTTTTCAGGAAATATATCGTAGAACTAATACTTTTAGGCTATGTGCAAATTTCATCACAGTAGGTGCTCCAGTTTTTAAGAAAACAGAGAAAACTGTTACATGTTTTTTGTTGTTGTTGTTGTTGTTGTTGTTGTTGTTGTGAATTTGACAAAACAACTCGGGACTGTTTTCTCCGAGATGAAAGAACTTGCATAAAAAATAATTTTTTTCATGATGCATGATACATATAGTAACTTTAGACCAAATAAGTTTTTAGATAACAATTTGATAATCTGTAAATTACCAATGTTGCACCTTCCCTTTAAAAGAAAGAGTACATGCTTTAAAAAGGTCCTACCCTCCCTCACCCTATAGCTCTCTTGTTTTCACAGGTGCGTCTCCCAGACATTGAGTTCTTTGTCAACCTTGGTGATTGGCCTTTGGAGAAGAGAGCAGCTAGTGACAGCCCTCTGCCGATTCTGTCCTGGTGTGGCTCTGACGACACCAGGGATATCGTCATGCCAACATATGACATCACTGAATCAACCTTGGAGACGCTTGGCAGGTGGGTTAAAGTTGGTTTCAGTTGGATTGCAGTATGTGCCAAGATCTTTAAAAGTGCAACTTTTTGTAAAAGATATTGCCTGTGTTTAAGTAATTTTTTCGTGTTTTGTTTTAAGGGGGTCTTTTACCAACATTTTCATTTTAAATTGAAGCATGACTATTTTCTAAGAAGAAAGGCAGTGGATAATTTCCAATAGGACATTTTACATAAATGTTCTCAAAAGTGTAGAGCTTAATTTGTGGTATGAGTTTCATCACTTCATTCCTGTTGAAGGAAAGCTGCAACACTGGTAATTACCAGGTTATCATATGAAGTAATTATTGTCTGAAAACTAACAATGTACCTGGTGTTAAGTCGGTACACATATCAATCATCCATGTACATTATTAATGCCAGAAGTGATTTCATCAGATAGAAAACAGGAATTGTTGTGTCAAATTTACAAAAGTTTTTAATTATTTTCTCAAAAACGTGACGTGATGACTTAGTTTTATGCTGTATTTCTTGAAAACTAGATTGAATGTAAATTACTAAATACCAATGCTATACCATCCCTTTAAATACAGAAGTACCTGCTGCTAACTGCTTAAAACCAAAATGGCGTGTAGTCTAAATGCAAACAAAAATTAGTTTTCTAATCTTTATTAAATGTCCAAATCACATAAAATCATATCAATCATCCTTTAGAAATGATTTCATTTGAAGCGCTTTCATCTTAATAGAGAAAAAAGGTATTGATGTGTTGAATTTACAAGAAAAATCCAAAACAGAAAGTTTTTGTAAAATAGAAAAACAGAAATAGCATTAGCAGTGTTTTGTTGATTTCTCAAAAACATATTGTGATGAAATGTTCACAGGTTAGTTATATGATATATTTCTTGAAAACTGGACGGTTAAAGTAAATGTGACCTGTCACCACAAAATGAGCTTAAAGTTGGAAATTTCAACAATTGAGTTATTGGTATTTCTGGATTCAGTAGAACAAGAGCTTTCCAATGATAACACTTGGGGTTACTTTGTTTCAAGTTGTTTGTCAGAACACGATAAAAGCTATCAACGAAATTGGCCTGAAATTGAGGTTTTTAATTGTCTGATCGAACTGAAAATTTGGAATTCGATATAAAGGAGATTGACAAATTGTAAATTGTAAACATCCCCTCCAATTTTTCAATGTTCGCGCTGTACTGTGGTATAGTGTGACTTTACACTCATTTCTTTGTAACAGGTCACAAATGTACATTACAAAATACCAATGTTGTACCATCCCTTTAAATACAGAAGTACCTGCTGCTAATTGCTTAAAACCAAAATGGCGTGTAGTCTTAAATGCAAACAACAATTATTTTTCTACCCTAGTAGAATCTCTATCACAGGCAAAATGTCAAAATAATTGTTTTGCATAATCCCATTACAGATTTCTCTCATCCTGTGTTTACCGAGTTGCTTCTTGTTCCACTAGGGAAAAAGCACATCCTTTTGGATGTGTAACTTTGTTTACATTGTCAATAAACTTATCAGATTGTGAGTTAATCCTGTGTGGGCTTCATTACTTAGGAGCTTGCTAACAGTTTTCAGAGGAAAATAAACACAAGAAAGCTGTTGAAATACATCCCTACCATGTGAATATTGAAAGTATTGACAAAAAACTATTACATTTCAAACTTTTAATCATGAACAAAGACATGAGTATAGGCTAAGATCTTGCGAAATACATCGCAGACCTGCTGTGCATGTGGTGCACGTGTGGTTATAATACTAATAGTAATAGTGATACAAAAATAGATCCAACAAAATAGCAATAATTTTATTTAACTATCTGTGGCTTTTCATATATGTGAATATATACACATTTAATTTAAATATATTTTTCTATAAACAATTTTTCGAGGCAGCTTCTATCTCGATTATAAAGGTGTCTTGGTACTAGACTATTATTCTTAACTCTGTGTACAGTTATCGTTTATACCGGTACCAATTTGTATGTCTTTTGCATTGTCTTTGGGTTGTTGTAGATGCCCTTCATGGGCGGATCCAGAACATTTTTTAGGGGGGGCGGGCGGCTGAGAATCAAAAACAATTATTTTTCAGTACTACAAAAATTACAATGAAATAATCAAAGGGAGAGAAAAACAAAGCACACTGTGGAAATGGGAGTGCATTCTTCCCTCCCCTCCCCCCCCCCTCTCTCTCTTTTTCTCCTTTTTTTAAATTTAAATTTTAAATTTTTTTAAACGATTTTAGGGGGGGGGGGGCTACAGCCCCCTTAGACCCCCCCCCCGCCCCGATCCGCCAATGCCCTTATAATGCAATACAAATTGGGTGTGAATGGCATGATGTTTTGTGCGTTGGTATACATTTATGCACATGTTGTATTGGAAAAGGGCAACTTTAACATGGATGAATTAATTCCCTATAGCGGTAAAATTGTTTTTCTGTACATAGCAACAAGACTTTCCATATAGTGTTTTGTTTGTATCATATGATGGATACTGTTTGAATTCAAACTTGATATCTCAAAGGTTAATCAGTAGACGTAATGGTTGCCCTTGGTAACTGGCTCGCTTTATTGCATTTTGATTGTATATCACCTGTTGAATGGATTGCAAATATTACTGGCATAGTCATTGTCGTCAATAAGCAAGACTATAGCACTCCAAGAAGCTCCATTACTGGAATTAAAATGAATTATTTACATTTTGTACTGCTGGTGATGTGAAAACCATTATGGCTATAAGGAAACTGTCTATCATGTAGACTAATGCAGTATGCTGTATATTGTGTAAAGCTTAATGTAGCTGAGAAGATTGGCAAGAGCTAAAGTTATACTATTCACCCAAATTAAGTTTTCTGTTTGATCTGTATCCCTCCCTCCCCCTGTAGTGCTGGTCCTCGCTTCTTCATTTGGGTAACTAATTCTAGAAGAGCTAGTAGTTAACACATGAATGATGAGGATACATAATAATGCAGCAGAATTGTGTTGTTGTCAATCAATGGTTTCCTGAATTGTATCCTCATTGGGAGAATATGGTGTCAATCAGGATAAAAGTATCACCCAATCGGGATAGAGTAGTTGACATTAACCATGTGAGCTATAATGCATTGATCATGAAATAGACCCTCTATTTGAAGACCACAATCATTATTAAAATAACAAATTTGACTTTGAGAGACACATCAGCTGAATATGTACATGTACATGTAGCTTATTATTAAGTGTTTTGGTACTAGACCACTATTCTTATTCAGTGTCTTCATTCCAGTTCATACTGGCTGATACCAATTTGTACACAAAGTATGTATGTCTTTTACATTATATTTGGTCTGCCTTATAGATTGGTGATCACTTACTGTAGGGTGAAAGGTTGGTGATCACGTGTGTACATTTTGTACTACAAGGAGTGCCATGGTCGAGCGGTTTAGTGCATCGGATTTGTGTTCTGATGGCTGAGTCGTCAGAATGTGGGTTCGAATCCCAACCACGACCATGGTACTTGTGTCCTTGAGCAAGACACTTTACCATAATTGCTTCTCTCCACCCAGGAGTAAATGGGTACCTGTGAGGGCAGAGTTGGTTGTTGTTTGATTAGCCCTGTATGCGCTGTAATGGCAGCAATTGAGCTGTATACTCCCCAGGGAGCTGAGATGATTTCAGGAATGATTTATGAGCCTGATGAGCAGGTAATATAATGTGCCTTGAGCACCAGTATGGTGGATATGTGCGCTATATAAGTCCACATTATTATTATTATTATTATTACAAAAGGGCAACAGACTGAATGAATGGAGTCCCTTACCATAGAGTTTTGTTGTATCATGATGGTATAAATCAGTCTCTTTTATTATAACTTTATAAGGTCCACTGTTTATCAATTGACATAATGGTTGTCCTTGGTAACTGGCTCGTTTATAGCGTTTAGATTGTATCATATGATTTATATCACCTGTTGATGGGTTGTTTTATTGCTGGCATAGTCATCAAGCAAGTATAGCACTCCAGGATGCTCATTACAGGAATTAAAAATGAATTATTTACAATCTGATGTGAAAACCATTATGGCTGCAATAAGGACACTATCTATCATGTAGACATATATCAGATTGCTGTATATTGTGTAAGGCTTCACGAAGCTGAGAAGATTGGCAAGGAGCCAAAATTAATTCAGTCTAACGGCGGCGGAAATATTTTGAAAGTGGGGGCTAATCCAAACCAGCGAATGCTGGAACTTTACACTTAGAAACTAGAAACTTTACACTTAAAAAAGTGGAATTAAACATTAGGCATTATAATTTTATCTATTACTTTATTTTGGGGGAGTGGGAACATTTCCAGGTTTTGAATAAGGAAAACAGAAATTGGTGATACGTTTACAATCCCGCAACCCCTCTACACACCTTGTAGAAAATCAAGTATCCACTTTCAGAAAAGAAAGAAAATGGGCATCAAAACTTGAATTAAAAAATCATATGTGCAAATTGTACTTGGTATCCCAATCATTTTTATATGTTTATACTGTAGATCTACTTCTGTGTAGGCCGAATAATTATTTGATGTTGAAGTGTTCAAAGAACTCTTCTTGAATGCATATGTAGTTCTTGTAAAAGGCCTGTGAGATTGTTTGGAAAGGAGATTAATCCATCATTTGGGTAAAGGATTACTAGAGGTATCATGCTGGTTACTTGGTAAACAATGAAAAGGACATGGAATCTGGGCTCTGAGCTTGGGTGAGAGGAATCCGTAATGCTTCTCATTGTTCTCCAATTGACCAGGGATTTATACTGAATTTACAAAAAGGTTGTTGGACACAGCAACTTAAAACATAAAAGTAAATAAAAACGGGTAATAGTTTTTGTTGTTTTCTCAAAAAAGTGAGCACCCATTGTGATTTAATTTTCAAAGGTTATTTTTATGATATATTTCTTAAAAACTAAAGGGTTAAAATAGGATAATTATTAAAGGCAAAATGTCCAAATTAATTTTGCATACCCTCTTTTCTTTGTTTTCCGATTGACCAGGGTGTCCTTAGACATGTTGTCTGTCCAGGCCAATACTGGCCCTAAATGGGTCAACAAGACAACTAAGGCATTCTGGAGAGGTCGAGACAGCCGCAGGGAGAGGCTAAACCTGGTGAAACTGTCCCGTAATCAACCTGAGCTTATCGACGCAGCACTTACAAATTTCTTCTTCTTCAGGAATGAAGAGGAGGAATATGGACCCAAAGTGAAGCATATATCATTTTTTGATTTTTTCAAGGTGAGTTTGAAATTTGAAAGACTGTAATAAAACATTTGTTTCTTTCAGATTATGTTTGGAGAGTAGTCTCCATTGTACAAAATTATCCCAGACAAATCTCAAAAGCCTTAAACCAGATTTCTAGTTAGTTGTGTTACATCAAAGAATTTACCATACCCTTCTTATTTTGTGAGCCATAATCGCTTGTAAGGCAAAAAAAACACCCTCCGGTTTCTGGTTTCCACGCACGTCGCCTCAGACTCGCGCGTTGACATTTAAAATCTTTGTAGAGTAAACTCGCTGTCTCAACAGGAGTTTTTTGCTTGCAAAGCAAATCGGAAATTGTACATTATCATGAGTCTGCATAAGGGCTGTGCCTATGCCTACATCTGACACATCTGAGGGATCAGGCAGGTGCAAGATCAGTGCTAAGGCTATGCGATTCTTCAGAGCTTTTAACCTTCGCTCATGCGGATCTTCCCATACAATGTGCTTAGTGCCTTTGTCCTTGGTTAAGTCAGACATGTAACCACAGAAAAGTTTGCAATAAATCCTACAAATCCTAGAAAGGAATGGACTTCTTTTTCATGCGTCAACGATTGCCCTAACTATGTCTGGCTGGGGTCGTATTAAAACCCTCTCCTACAATATATCCAAAGAAATCTGGTGCCTTGAACCCTTGGTTGGACAGATGGTTAAGCAAGCCATCCTAAGCCTAGACATAACCTCTCAAAGTAATTTAACATGTTCTTGCCACTTACATGAGTAAATTAGGATGTTATCATTACTGAGACCACTCAACAGTGCATCATCCTACTTAAAACAGCAAGAGCATTGACAATTCCAAATGGTAAGACAAGAAATCGGTAAAGACCATCTGACGTTTGACGTTACAAATGCTGTCTTGTCTTTGTTGTCTTGAGCGATGGGACTCTGCCAGTAACCATTTGACAAATCTGTCTTGGGGGAATAAAACTTATCCCAGTTTGGCAATTAAAGTCTTTTGTGTTAGAGATGGGTTCTAGGTCAAACTCTGTCACTTTTTTTAATTTATGAATGTCCATACAAAACCAATTTGTCCCATCTTTCTTATGGACTATGAGGATGGGAGCAGCAATCATGCCAAGTCTCTTCAGCCTCTCAACTTCTTTATGAATGACACACCTTGGGCAGCGGGCGGGAATGGGTGTGTCTGTTTACCTGTGTGTCTACAAAGTGTGTCTTGCCAGGCATATCTGTAAACACATCATTGTATAACAGATCTTACAATGATCTTTCAATGACTGTACTTCAGACTCACTTCATCTCTCCCGAATATGAACATCAGTGACATATTCGTTCTTCTTTAGTGGCAGTAGTTCACTGGTGTATCATCGTTTAACTCATCGTCACCAGCTTCTACAATACCAGCTTGTGCTAAAGACAAGTGGTTGACAACAGACATTGTAGCTGTTTCCTCACCCTTGCATAGTGTTAGCCAGCAATACCTTTGGGTGTCTATTGGGCAACCTGTTTGCTAACTGGACACCCAGTTTTATTTATTTTACAAATGCAAAAGTATTGTAAGTTAAATATTTGGACACCCTGTTTTTCAAAGAACAACACATTTGGACGCCCCTAATTTCTGGCTTACAATCTGTACCCTTGCATCTCATATACTTCAACAGATTAGTATGGTAGGTCTTCTCCTTGTCATGGGCATTCATGCCTGTAACCATTCATGTCAGTCTTCTTGACTACCTTGTTGTGGTCTGTTGGAAGAAGAATCGGGACCTCATCACCAACTTCAAACTTCTTGTCAAGACTTCTGACATAATATTTGCGATAACGCTTTGAAGCTTTACTCGGTTTTTCTTGAGCCATGTTACAGGTGGCTTCCATACATTCGTGAAGATTGACTACACATTGGTTGGTAGGTTGTCTTTATTTATTCATCTTCTTAAGTATGGCCATTGGTCCTTGAAGGTACACCCATATAATAAGATCGAATGTAAGGCAGGTCAGTATCTGCCACAATCTTTTGGGCGTTCACTGAACATGCGTTGTAGCATTTGCTTGATGGTGCCGTTGAACCACTCTACGAGCCATTACATATGGGATGGTATGGTGTGGTAGTGAGTTGTTTCATCATGATGAGTTGTCCAATTTCCTTCATTAGGTCAGAGGTAAACTGTGTCCCCATGTCGGACAAGATCTCTTCTGGTACGCCGATGCGAGAAAACATCTGCAGAAATGCTTCAGCAACACTCTTTGTTTCGATCTTCTAAAGGGGAAGGGCTTCTGGGTACTGTGTTGCATAGTCCACCAACGTGATGATGTACATGTGTTATCGGCCCAATCAGATCAATTGCGTGTCAATCAGCGGCATCTGCCCTAGAGGTGCTCTTGTGATGCTTCCTTTTGCTACCATACGTTAACATAAGCATATGCAGGATACGCAGGATATGTGAGCATCACTGTATACACCAATAAAACTTTAATAAAACTCTGTCAGTGATGTGTTTGGACCCCATATGACCAGACATGAATGCGACATATTCTACCTGAAGAATATAATCTCTAAATTGTTCAGAGTGACATGTGGAGAAACAAAACACAAACTAAAGGTTTTTACATGTACACTACCTAATTTTTAAATCTCCTGCAAGATTTCTATTTCAGCAAACCTTTAGTCTCACATATAATAATTGTGTATAAATACCATTGGTTTTCTTATTATGCAGTTCAAGTACCAGATCAATATGGATGGGACAGTGGCAGCGTACCGGTTACCTTACCTCCTCAGCGGTGACAGTGCAGTCTTGAAGCATGAGTCTGTCTTCTATGAACACTTCTACAAGCAACTCCAGCCGTGGGTTCATTACATTCCCTTCAAGAAGGACCTGAGCGATATCGTAGAAAAGATCAAATGGGCTCAGTCACATGATGAAGAGGTGATAAATGATTGGTCATGAAGGGGGACAAAGGGATTGGCTCTTGGTTGGGTTTGAATCCCCTTACTCCAGTGACACTGCAAAATGATATGTAATGCAGATCTAATACATATATTTGCAGATACATGTATCCATATTTCTTGACACTTTAAAGCACCTATGAAATAGGAAATATTTAACTAAAAAACATTAAGTATTATTCTGTATCCATCACGTTTGTCCCTTTTAGTCACCAAATGTGTTTTTGATAGGTTTTGTTGCACTTTTGGTCTATATGTTAATAGCAATTTGCATATTCATGAGCAAATCTGTGATGTCACAGCAGGATCAGATTTGTGCATGAAAGTAAACTTGTGAGGTATATGTAATTACTGTTTGTCTGGGCTTTTGATTGTGTGCACTTTTGGTGCTGCTGTGATACAAAGTTCCTGTTATGTTCTCACAAAACAGCACCCTCTTCTGTCATTTATAAACATGAACTTTAATGCCTGATAAGGACACCAATGCCAAACATTGTGATTCAATTTACAAGGTGTGAAAGTGAAACAAGCATGTGATGAATGTTTTTACTTTCAAACTTGGAACAGCGCAAAAAATACTACAGTTACATATCTCAAAACCAGAGAACCGAATCTGTTAAGAAAACAAAATTCAGAGTAGGCAGATAAATCATTAGGCATCATATTTTTGGGCAAAAATCGGTTGTCCAGAATGAATATTTTCTTTTTTCTTTTTTTTTCTTTACAGTCTCAACAGATAGCACACAATGCCCAGCAGTTTGCAAGGGAAAACCTTATGTCTAATAATATCTTTTGTTACTATTTCCAGCTTCTACAGGTAAGGTACCTTCAAATTCAAATATGCTTTTTTCCCGTGTATTCTGCTATTTCACCGGCAGTTTTGTTGTCTTTAAAAAAGGGAAGTAAATCACTTTTCAATGAAATATTTCAGCACTATGGAGATGTAATAGTTCGTTGTTCTTCGAAGAACCGTTGGTGAAAAACTCAACAAAGACAATCAGAGTATACTGATCAAAATGTTGAGTTTCTCACCAAACATTCTTCTCAGAACAACCAGCTGTTCCATCTCCTAAGAGATTATTCACATGGTGCTACCACCAACCTAATACTTCTAATGTACTTCCACCATGCAAAGCTTCAAATCCTACATGAAATATTTCACACTTAAATGAGTTCAAAAATCGACTTTTTCTTTTCAATGTCAGGAATACTCAACAAGACAGATTGGTTCACCAAAAATCCACGAAGGAATGGAACTCGTAGAACAGCCCTCAGAGACCACACAGTGTCAATGCAGTAGAACGGTACCAGTGAGTTCATTGTAGATTGACACCCTTATCTTAGGTGTTATGGGGCAGAACTAGGATTTGTTTACAGGGGGGTCCAGATGGTTGGAAGTTATTTGTTCCAATGTTATGTTGGTCTCGAGAGACAACAGTCTGCTTGTTGATGACACAGTCAGTATGAGTATTGTGATGTGCATTGCTGGTGGCGACTTTACAATCTCATCCTAGAATGGCAGGCTCTTCCACATCATCGCACAGCAAGTAATCAGAGTGATCATTTGCCTCCATTGTGATCTCTTGTGGGATATGAGCTTAACATCCTCAGATGAGATACTGAAGTCAGGGCAGATTTTCCCTGCTCTGTGCCGATGAATTGTTTGAATCGTGATTTTGACTGCCAAATAACTCGAGTAAACCATGTCCAATGACTCGGACACAAGGTACCATGTCCAATGACTTGCATTTGACCCTTGGGACTCTGACTTAATAATATCATTACCACTGTGATAAATATATTGTACTAACTTTCTCTTTCTTTTCTCTTTAATTTTCTACATTATTCAGGCACACGAAGAACTCTGAAACAAGCAATACCTACGCAAACCCTTCCTTTTTTATACATGTATATTATATTTTTAATCCTTTGTTTATAACCGTCATATATTATAACCTTAACATTAACTGTGCTGTGTACTAAAAATTATCCTCCGAAGTCTGTTAACAACCTAGACACGGCATTGTACTGTAAAAACAATGGATTTGGGCCGTTCATGAAGTAGTATTCCGCAGACTATTTTAACAAAGTTTCAAAAGAAAGAAGCAGATCATTATAGGTGATCAGCCAGTGAGCGCAAGAACTTTTGTCTATGTGCATTTTATGTGTGCAGCCCATGTGGAGTGCCATGGTCGAGCGGTTTAGTGCATCGGATTTGTGTTCTGATGGCTGAGTCGTCAGAATGTGGGTTTGAATCCCAACCGCGACCGGGGTATTTGTGTCCTTGAGCAAGACACTTTACCATAATTGCTTCTCTCCACCCAGGGGTAAATGGGTAACCTGTGAGGGCAGAGTTGGTTGTTGTGTTTGATTAGCCCATATGCGCCGAAATGGCAGCAATTGAGCTGTATACTCCCCAGGGAGCTGAGATGTTTTCAGGAATGATTTATGAGCCCGATGAGCAGGGGTAATAATATAATGCGCCTTGAGCACCAGTTTGGTGGATACATGCACTATATAAGTCCACATTATTATTATTATTTAAATGCACTGGTGTATTGTGCTTCTCTTTTGTAGCTGAGTCGGGCATTTAGTATGTGTCAGTATAAAGTTCTGAAACTAACTAGCAGGACTGAGCGCCTTAATAATAATCATCATCATCATCACTTTGGAGTCTTATTTCGTGTGATATTTAAGCTCTTTACATTATTACCCCTGGTCATTGGGCCAATATAATTCCTTAAACTTTCTCAGCTCTCTGGGGAGTGTACAGCTCTGTGCTGCCATACTCGGCACTACAGTGGCTGTAATCAAACACAAAAAACATCCCTACTCTCACAGGTACCCATTTGTACTTCTTGGTGGAGAGAAAGCAAGTAGGGTAGTGTCTTGCACTAGAACACAAACACCACGGTCACGGCCAAGAGTTGAAACCAAATTCTGACGACTCGGCGATAAGATAACACGTCTGATGTGCTAGACTGCTCGGACATGGTGCCCATATTAACCCATGATACTCCAAGGCAGGGTAGTCAAATTCCTAACCATGCTCATTGTGCAGATTCGCATTAGGAGTGCAATGCCTTAGACTAGGTACATGTATTAGTAGGCTGGCCCCCTTCATGATCGCATTTAATCAGATTGGCTAAACTGTCTTGGGCATTTATGAATATGCGCATATTTTGCGTGCGCAAGGCCGCTCGGCCAATCTGATTGGTCAGTAAAGGAATTCTGATTGGCCAATTGAGCTGACTCATGTTACGTCTTCAGTAACTATGGGTGTTACTTACAGACTATTTGTAGGAGTTGTCTGCCATCATCTGTTTGCTTGCTGTCCAGTAGTAGTCCATTGTTTTTTTTGTTTTGTTTTTTAATCTTCAAAATCATGCAAGAATATGGAGTATGAAAATCCATCATCACAGAAATAAACAACACGTTTTTTTATTGTTTTTATTATTTATTTTTATATACAAATAAGTCATACAGAGAATCACAATGATATAGAAATTTGTTAATTGCTTTGTTTAGTGGATTTTGTCAACTCTTCATTTTGAAAATATCCAAGATGGCCGATAAACTAAAAATAATCCCTCAACATTAAGGTTAATATATCCATGTCAAACCACACATAATTAAGAATTCTGACTTTGTTTAAACCACTATTTTAACTCATTATAAAACATTGTTAAGGTTCACATCTTCCTCCATTGGACACAAAAAGTTATGTATTTATGTTAAAAAGAAATATTCATTTGAAACTCATATTTTCAGATAAACATTTATATTATTTTTTACAAATGAAGTAAAACTATGATAATAAGCTGTAGGATTTGAGGCTTTGCATGGTGAAGATAGATATAATTGATTTCTTTCGGGTACACCATGTAATGATCTCTTCTTGGTAGAAGTGGTGGCTCTGAGAAGAGCTGGTTGGTTTGTTCTCAACGTTTTGACTAGTGTGCTCTAGCCGTCGTCAGGCCACCGCTTCTTCTGAGAAGAGATTATTACATGGTGTATCTGAAGGAACTCAATAAGATATTAATTAAGCATTGACTATGTCTTTACTTGACGGGACCAAAATAAAGTGTTTAAAGGGAAGGTAAACCATTGGTATTTGGAAACGTACATGTAGCATTTCAACCATCTAGATTTCAAGAAAAATATGCAATGTTTTTGAGAAAAAAAAAAAAAATTAAATTTTTGGTAGCTGGACCACAACTTTTTAACATCAGACATAATAATTACAATTTTTTTCTCTAAGTTGAAGCAATTCCAATGGAATCATTTCTCAAGATGATTGATACTTGAACAATCCTTTCACCGAGTATGAAGATTTTAGGTAGTAATTTGATAAGTTGATATTAATTACCAATGTTGTACCTTAGTAAATAAATGACATTGGCAATCTCTGAAGAAAAAAAATGATCAAAAGTTTGATAAAACCTGATTTTTGGGTAAATTTGATGATGGGTGAAAGCTATCCATCTGAGGTGCTAGTTAAAATTATGCCTCTGATTTCTCAGGATATTTTCCTGATTTCCGGATTTTTACAAATCTCCCTTTGCCTCTAAAGTTTCTTGAAAGAAAAGATGTAGCCACCAAGTAGCCTGTTGTGTCCAAACCTCTTGTTTCTTGTTTGTGGAGATGTGGAGAGTATGTAAATCCTTTAAAATTAAACATCCAGGAGGTTCAGGGGGGCTTTGTCCTCTAGAGCAAAGGGACCCCCAGACCCACTACTCATTTTTCAGGATTTTTTACTTTTGTCAAATCACACCCCTGTAAAATTAATTCCCAATTATTTTTGACTGAATGAAAATCTGATGGCAGACACAAATCCTATGTTAGGAGTATGATGTTTGTGTTTTACCGATGGAAAAATCTGGAATGCATCTTCATTATTTTATATTCTATTGTTAAAATCAATAACTTAAACCATTCATTGGTTGGTTTGTTGTATAATCGCAAGTACCATATCACAATACCAGTGTTATACAGTGTGTCTAAAAAAAAATGCAAACAAAATTTAACGGAATGCCAGACGTAGAATGAGTAACCAACATAGATAATATAGGTATGGTTTGAAAGATACACCTTTCCACTTTAAAATGAGACATCAAACGTCCAAATCTGATGTCTCATTTTAAAGTGGAAAGGTGTATCTTTCAAACCATACCTATATTATCTATGCTGGTTACTCATTCTACGTCTGGCATTCCGTTAAATTTTGTTTGCATTTTTTTTTGAGACACACTGTATCTTCCCTTCAATAGAAATGGGTAGATATTTGAAATGAAAATGTCTGGCTTGCCTTGATGACAAGATGTGATTGCTATATTATGGTAAAGACTTTGCATGTTGGAAAGTGGCAAATTAAGTTTGTAGGTTTTTCGGTGACACCAAATGAAAATACTCTCTCAATTATAAAATTGTCATTTTGATATATGTGCTCTACCCATACTCAAAAATAATCTTATTAATTTGTTGTTTATTTGCACAGATATAGATACACACACTTTTGATTTTTGTTCAGTGTGTTTCCGTAGAGAACAATAAACTCAAAACGTTTAAGCTGTCAGTCTGTCTCTATAAAAAGGGTTTTCCAGAAATAATTCTTTATTTGTTGATATAAGATTCAAGTTTATTAACAATTCTGTTATTAGAAATACAATCCCTAACCTCTATCAAATGGCCATCAGATATGTTTAATTTTTTGTCTATTTATTTTTTTGTTGTAATTTTTTCCGAATTTCACAATAAAAACATTCCTCATAGCACTCGTTGAAATTACATTAAGATGTTCTTAATCTCAACCTTGGAGCAGCATAAATAGGACTAGTGTACTTCTTCCCCTTTGTTTTCAAGACTCAAATGTATAAGGTGTGAATTTCAAAGAGCATGTTGTACCTGTTCTGAATTTTAAACTTTGGAAAAGCCCAACAAACAATAGTGTTACAAATTTGCCATTGTTTTCAAAACTGGCTAACCAAATCCAATGACATTTTTACAGATAGAAGAGAAATAATTGGTCATAATTAGAGTTATTGTAGGTTTTTAATAATGTTACAAAAAAGAGGTAATATTTATTGGACACCCAGTTCAACAGTGTTCTGATAATATGCTCAACTTATGTATCAAAGTCATGATTTACAATATTTTTTACCTACACTGAAACTTTTGTAAATCTGATAGTTTGTAGATTAAATGGTCAGTATTATGTTATTACATATATATTTTTTGTTTTGATACTAAATTTGGCTAAATTTACTTATTTTTTTAACTATACCTTTGTTCTGCAAATTTCCATCTCATTAACTCATTAACCCTAAATCCCTAGACAACAAAGGCAGTTGGAGGATTTTGAAGGATTTTACTGTGATATTTTTACGTGAGCAAACTACTAAGAGTTGGAGAAGAAATTAGTTTTGTTATTTTGTTTTTGTGTCTGACTCATATTTTAACGGCTTGTTTTGTAACTCATTTGATTGGGGTCTTTTTATCATGCAATGGTGCTGAATTTGTGTGAAATAAACTAAAGTAAAAGATAACAGCATATTTGATAATTGTGTGTCAATTTATAAAAGGTTTTATAATGAGTAACTACCAACTAAAAGGGCATGCAATCCTATAGTATGGCCTGAATGCAGGAATGAATATTTTTTATGGCTTCATGTTTTAAGCCTTGCAGAGTTGATATCAAAGTCTGTCATGAAGAGCCAGTATCATCATTGTCACCCCCCCCCCCCCCCCCCGCAGAACAGATCTAAATAAATTATAAATATTAAATTAATACATTTTTTTTGGAAAATGTTTTATTCATGAAAGTCGTGTTTTATAGGCCCTAATTGAGGTAATTCAGTTTGACAAGAAAAAAATGTAAGGCTAAGAAAAGTCCTGAAAAAAAAAAATTATTTTATTTCAGGAAAACGAACAACAATTTATAGACGATAACATTATTTGCTGCAAGTGATTTCTCGTAGCCAATAATTTTGTTTGGTATTTAAAAAAACAAAACTTTTCTAATGACTTAGACACCACATTGAGCTGAAATTTCACAGGCTTGTTATTGTATTGTATATCTTGATTCAAAAAAAACATCAGCCAGAAATTTGCCAAGGAAGGGGCGGTGAAGACGTTTTTGAAAAAGTAGCACCAGGAAATATCTCCTTGGAAATGTTGTGGGTTACGTTGAGGTCACATAACTGTTCACACACCCTCACATAGTACACACCCTTTTACTGGTAAAAATGGGGTCAAATATATCGCATCGCAGTGGGGCAGTTTCTCTGTTTTAAATGTACATCAAGTTGGTTCTAAAGGGGAAGGTACAACATGCGGTATTGGTCACTGCCAAATTACAAAAATAGCCAGTTAGAGCATTCGTCATTTGAATGCATGCTCTATCTCCAAAACTATAAGGAATACATGCATGTGTATTAGATACAATGGTAGGTCTCTTCCTGAATGTACTAATGGGCGGGAAAACTTAAAATTGAAAAAAGACGGATTGGTCACTATGGCAAATTAGGGACAAATTGCTGCCATAACAGCGCATATAGGGCTAATCAAACACATCAACTCTGCCCTCACAAGGTACCCATTTACCTTTGGGTGGAGAGAAGCAATTATGGTAAAGTGTCTTGCACCATGGTCGCGGTTGGGATTTGAACCCACATTCTGACGACTCAGCTATCAGAACACAAATCCGATACACCAAACCACTCGACAGTGGTTTTTATATTATTATTATTATTATTAAATAGGCTGTTTAATTCACCTAAATTGTCGAATGGTAAAGCCTATTATGTAAAGGGCACCATGTTCGTATCTGCGACAATTCATTTTTAATTTAATTTAATTTGTTTTTGTTTTATTTTTTTGATTATTATTTACTTCTTCTTTTAATTACAAAATTAATTCAGAATCAAAACCTTTCTGTGTGAAGGATTTAAAAAAAAAGGAAAGATAAGTCCAAAATTAATTTTAAGAATACAAAATAAATTACGCATATATACAAAATATGCATAATTTATAATATGGATGATTCTAGAATGCAGAAAAAATATATATCTCGAGACCCGGCCGTGCCTGCCTGCCGGCCCCGCCCTGGCCGGACGCGTCCCAAACGTACGTACACTACACAAAGGCTATAATAATAAAGTCGGGTGCCACATTTTTGGATCACCATTGCTAGTGCTGCGTGTTTGGACGGGATGGGAGCAGGTGTTAGATTGGGATCCACGCAGATATTCAATTATCGGCCATTTGTCGTCAGGTTTACGTCGTCCGAAGTGGTAATTTCTCGGCCTTTTTACTTCATAAATTAGGCTTAGTAATACTTAAATTTACGTTGAATGTGTTTATTATTTGAGGTTATGATCTCAGGGCAAGAATGCAACATACTGCCGCCACTTGTAAGTTGTGTATAGCTCATGAAAATGTTCGACTACGCGCCATATGGCGAGGGATTAGGCCAAGACGGCAAAAGAATGAAAGTCATAGATTTGCGTCCGGGAAATTTCGAAAACACATGAGGCTTTTTTCATTATTCATTATTCATTATTTCCATTGATCATTAATAACAGTGCAATCACAAGATGTTTCTTCTAATTTGACGTGTCGCCCGTATGTATGGTTGCCTGTGTACGTACGTGCATCATTATACGTGCGGGCCGCACACACAGGCATAAGATACTGTACACTACAGTTGCAGGTACTAGTGCGGATCGGACGAAGTTTACCATGTAGTTTTAGTGCGATGCGACCTTTTTTGTGAACGACGTACGCGGGAGCTACCTCCATGGCGGGACTAAGACAGTGGAGGTAGATATCTACCTCCATGCTAAGACTAAGAGTAAGAGAACATGTGCTTATGAAGCACACATACTATACTGGTGGAAATTTGGTAAAAACTTCGTTTTACTGATGTGGATGATTTGGAACTAAATTTGTTTGGTGGAAATACCTTTTTTGTGCAAATAATGATTTTTTTGGCAAATAATGAAAAATTTAGGCGGTAGCTTTCGGGACATGCGGGCGGTGGACGCAAATCTATGACTTTCATTCTCATGGCCTTAAGGCAATTAAATTAAATGTTGTGACAACTCGACCTTGTAAGTTGAAGACAAGTCGACACTATTTAATGTGACAACTCGACCAGTGTTACTGCCCAGTAAGTTGGTATTACTATGAATTGTCAGTTTTATCTATATTTTAAATTTTTAAGTTGATTGTTGACTTCTCTTTCAAAGACTTTTTGGGGTATTTTGGGGGAATTTGTAAAACTTCAATTTCAGTAGGCCTAAATGTATAAATAAATAGGCCTACATACATGTATATCCTCAATTTACCCTAAAACGATGCACCTAAGGTATCCTCTATTTACCCTAAATGACGCACCTAAGGTTATATAATCAACTGGACGGTAACTTACAAATGAAATTAGCAGTTTGGTGTTTCAGTTTGTTTTAGTGAAGGATTCTCTTGTAAAATGCAGAATTTCAATGCATGATCATACGCGTGGACGATTTGAGCGCCGTTTTTTGAGACGCACAGAATTGTAGTCATCAGAAAATTGATGTTGGTATAATGACTCACCCCCAAACTGTTAAAGTTCATGGGGGCACAGAAAATGTACCCAAGAAGAACAACAGTTGAATCATGTTTCATCTTATTCCAGATGGTTGTAAAATTGTTTTTAATCTTGAAAATAAATATATTGTTTTCGATTTTTTAAATAAAATGGTATAAGTTGGAGAAGCTCTCAAAACTTTTAATCAATATTCTTGAAAGACCAATAAAATGGAAGTAGGGTTTTCAGTTCGTACGTGCTTGACCGAAGCCCTCCACACGCACAGCGCATCGCCCGCAACAAAAAACATCAAAATTTTAAATCAAAAAATTACATTACTTTTACCTGTCGAAATCTTACATGTAATAGCTCATTGGAAAGCTTATAGTTTCAGCTATCCAAGAATGTACATAACATAGCAATCGGAAGTACGTGCAAAAGCCTAGGTTTTTATGAATGAACCACTCTCGTCCCGCCCAGCCTTTCGCGAAGTGTTCCGAGATCGGGCGCATTCAGCCTGTAAAATTTGCCGCGCTCTGCTGAGGGCATCCACTTCGGAGCTGTCTCCGCGTCTGAGTACATTGTGATTGACATGAAAACGGTTTCCCTATTGAGTCAATGGGCTCCTTTACATACCCGTGCTTGCTCGATCTCCATAACTACTCTACAACCGAAGTTACGAAGAGATAAAAAGTAAACACCGTTTTTTCGAGGTGAAATCTTCAAGTTGAAAGGTAAGAACGGTGTCTGAATTAATTTGACACCTCTTTTCTATTATATGTGAAAGTTTTGAGCCGTAATTTTGTTTAGTTTTGAGCGGAGAGTGTATTTTTTACACCCTTTCAAAAGCTCTTATGAGGGAAATGAGCACGAACGCTGTGCGTGTGTATCACGGTGTGTGTAGGCTGATTCAACGGATTTGTTGCCATTAGGGATGTACACAGTGTATGGACAGTCGCGCTTCATCGAATGCTGTATACTTGATTAAATAAAACAGGATTCCTCAAAAACTACTCGTCCGATTTTCTTGATTTAAAAACCATTGTATTTCTTTCATCAAGACCTTTAATTTGATATAAATATTGAGCATATTGGTTTAGGAATAATTTTTCAACTGAAAACCCTAATGGAAGGTGGTTAAAATTTTTGCAAAAAGTACTTTAAAACTTTGAAATGTGTAAAAATGCTGTTATTTTGTCAAATAAAAGATTTCTTTTCATAACCATGATATTAATGTTTCATTTTCTCAATAATTTTCCACTACCGTCGAAATAAACACCAACGAATTAAGTAGTCTTTGTTCGCTTCTTCTATAAGGAATGTCAATGTGTCCATTTTGAGGATCAGTATTTCTTTAAAAAATCATTGCAAATGCAAAGCATTCATATATTTTGGTTTCCACAGACAACAGCTTGTTGACGGCATAGAACAATAAAATTACAGATGTTCGTGAAAACAAAATTGAGGTCATGTAAATCTCTTACTATTTGTATCTAGTAAAATCAGTGGTTAAACAACTTTTTCCACTTTCACAAGCACTAACTTTCCAGTAAATCATACAATTTCACAAATTTTTATTTCTGTAACAAGCACGACTTAGATAAGTTTATGCAACCAGTAATACGCCATAGTTTTGTAAGTTTTCCGAGAAATGCTAAGCCAAAAGTAGGTGCGTCATTTCACAAGTGCGGCGAATTACGTACATGGACGATAGATAATCAACTGGACAGTAACTTACAAATGAAATTAGCAGTTTGGTGTTTCAGTTTGTTTCAGTGAAGGATTCTCTTGTAAAATGCTGAATTTCAATGCGTGGACGTCTTGAGCGCCATTTTTTGAGACGCACAGAATTGTGGTCATCAAAAAATTGATGTTGGTATAATGGCTCAACCCCCTAACTGTTAAAGTTGATGGGGGCACAGAAAATGTACCCAAGAAGAAAAACAGTTGAATCATGTTTCATCTTATTCCAGATGGTTGTAAAATTGTTTTTAATCTTGAAAATAAAAATACTGTTTCAGATGTTTTTAATTTTATGGTATAATTTGGAGAAGCTCTCGAAACTTTTCATAAATATTCTTGAAAGACCGATAAAATGGAAGGTTGTTAAAATTTTTGCAAAAAGTACTTTAAAACTTTGAAAGGTGTAAAAATTATGTTAACATTTTGTCAAATAAAAGATTTCTTTTCATAACCATGATATTAATGTTTTATTTTCTCAATAATTTTCCACTGCCGACGAAATAAACACCAATGAATTAAGTAGTCTTCGTTCACTTGTTCTATAAGGAATGTGTCCATTTTGAGGACCAGTATTTCTTTAAAAAATTGCAAATGCAAAGCATTCATATCTTTTGGTTTCCACAGACAATAGCTCGTTGACGGCACAGAAAAATAAAATCACATAAGTTCATGAAAAAAAATTGAGGTCATGTAAATCCCTTAATATTTGTATCTAGTAAAATCAGTGGTTAAACAACTTTTTCCACTTTCACAAGCACTAACTTTCCAGTAAATCATACAATTTCACTGTGATTTTTATTTTTGTAACAAGTATGACTTAAATAAGTTTATACAACCGTTAATATGCCATAGTTTTGTAAGTTTTCCGAGAAATGCTAAGCCAAAGGTAAGTGCGTCATTTCACGAGTGCGGTGAATTACGTACATGGATGATAATGTTAGGACCCTGGGCCTAACGTTAGTAGGAATGTTAGTAAACTTTTACTAGCCTAATGTTAACATGTTAGTTATTACAAAATCTGGAGATTGTGCTGCTGCAAACCTAACGTTAGCTCTGGTCAGGCCATGTAAAAAAAATAATAATAAAAAATTGGTTAGCGTCCCCACTCGGCCCAGTTTTTATTTTTATTTCTTTTAAATTTTGTTTTTGAATGACGGGGGAAAATTGAAAATCTCCTGAAGCCAATTCATTTCAAGTTGCCTTGTAACAAAAATAACAATATAGTTTATCATCTGCTTATTGTATTTGTTAAAATGTTTGTATCTAAATGGAGTGCCATGGTTGAGTGGTTTAGTGCATCGGATTGGTGTTCTAATGAGTCATCAGAATATGGGTTTGAATCCCAACCGCGACCATGGTGCTTGTGTCCTTGAGCAAGACACTTTACCATAATTGCTTCTCTCCACCCAGGGGTAAATGGGTACCTGTGAGGGCAGAGTTGGTTGTTGTGTTTGATTAGCCCTATATGCGCTATAATGGCAGCAATGGAGCTGTATACTCCCCAGGGAGCTGAGATGGTTTCAGGAATGATTTATGAGCAGGGGTAATAATATAATGCGCCTTGAGCACCAGTTTGGTTGATACGTGCGCTATATAAGTCCACATTATTATTATTATTATTTCACATTAGCACAGCATGAAAAGAAAGATCTTGTTTTCCTTTCTGCCGGTTACACCTCGAGTCAAGCTACGTCCCGTAGCCTTAGATCTCGAGTGTCTTTCGCAGAATCCTTGCTGACCCTAAGAGTGCTGCCTTCTGTAGTAATTCTACTCTAACAGATGTTCCTATCTCCTTGAGATGTTTCTCCAACGCCTTCGGAATTGTACCCAGTGCTCCCACTACCACAGGAATTCACCTTTACATGCCACAGCTTGCGGAGTTCTCTTGCTAAATTCTGATATTTCTGTACCTTTTCCTTATCCTTCGAAGCTACTCTACCATCACCCGGCACAGCTATAGCAATAAGATGACACATCTTCTCATGCTTATCCAAGACAATAACATCCGGCCGTCTATGTTCTATAACATGATCTGTCTGGATGTTGAAGTCCCAGAGAATCTTGACATGGTCCGTTTCTTCAGCCTTTTCCGGCACATGGTCATACCACTTCGATTGCACCTTGACACCGTACTTCTTACACAGATCCCAATGGATCACCTTGGCCAACTTGTCGTGTCTGCCTTTGTACTCTGTCTGAGCATGCACTCTGCATTCGCTGACAATGTGAAATAGTCTCCTCTGCCGCATTGCACATTCTGCACATAGAAGAGACATCTGACTTCTCGATCCTTGCCTTCATCACATTCGTCGGCAGAGACTGGTCTTGCGCTGCAGTAATCAGACCCTCAGTTTCGTTCTTTAGTTCTCCTCTCCTCAACCATTCCCAAGTCTTGCTACTTGCTACTTCTTTAGTACATCTCAGGAATCGGCCGTGAAGTGGTTTTTCCTGCCAATCTGGTGTTCTTTCTTCTCTTCTTTGATTCTTATACTCCTTTAGACCTAATTTGTCTGCCTTAATGTATTTCTGTGCAACCTTCAACAACTTTTCCCGAGTACTACTTACATGACACTGCAAGCTCCTCTCGATGTTAACGCTGTCTGATACACTAAGTAATCCTCTTCCTCCCTCTGACCTCGGTAGATAGTCTGCTGACATTCGACCTTGGATGTAACATACCGTACATCGTCATCACTTTCCTCGTTTTCCTGTCAGCAACATCTAGATCTGCCTTAGTCCACTCGACAATTCCTGCACTGTACCTCATCAGCGACACAGCCCAAGTGTTGATCGCCTTTATCATATTCCCTCCATTCAGCTTGGACTTCAAACACTTCTTCACTCGTTTTATATACTCTTTCTTAAGCCTCTCTTTTGATTCCTCGTGCAGTACGTGATCTGCTTCAAGCACTCCAAGATACTTATAACTTTCTTCTTCACTCAACGCCCTCAATTGCGTGCCATCTGGGAAAGTAATTCCATCCGAATGTACCCTTTTACCCCTCTTCATGGTCATCGCAGCACATTTCTCCAGACCAAACTTCATGCCGATGTCTGCACCAAGGAATCAATCTCTTTCTCGTTCTTCGCAAACAACTTCAGGTCGTCCATGAAGAGCAGATGATTAATCCTGCATCCATCCTTCGTCATCTCGTATCCCGCACTAACCTTCTGCAAAATTATCGTCAAAGGGAACAGTGCCAAAACAAACAGTGGAGACGGAGAATCACCCTGGAAAATACCTCGTCTGATGTTTACCTTACCAAGACATTCATCACTGGCCATCAGATTTGTTCTCCATGTCTTCATGCTCTCACCCAGAAGACATTTCACCGCATCAGCTGCCCTTATCATATCCAAACATTCCATAATCCACGAGTGTGATACCATGTCGTATGCCTTCTTGTAATCTATCCATGCCATGGCCAGATTAGTTTTCCTGTTCCTACAGTCCTTTAGCACCGTCTTATCAATGATGAGTTGGTCTTTTGTTCCTCTTGACCGCTTCTTGCAACCTTTCTGCTCATCTGGAAATAACTGCTGATCTTCTATGTGGCTATACAGATCTTCTGCAATGATACTGGTCAGAAGTTTATACATCATGGGTAGACATGTAATAGGTCGATAGTTACTTGCAACGTTACCCTTCTTAATGTCCTTCATGATGAGAACCGTTCTTGCTTCAGTCATCCACGTCGGAACGTTGCCACGCACTAAGCATTGTTGCAGCTGCTGGGCTATTCTTTCGTGAAGACTACTGAAGTTCTTTAGCCGGTATCCGTGCACTTGGTCTGGTCCCGGGGCTTTCCAATTCGGCACTTTCCTCAACTGTTTCTTCACCTTGCTCACATGAATCTGAAATCCCTCTTGTTGTTGTACATTCTTTAACTCTTCTTTCACGTCGGCTAACCATTCTGCTTGTCTGTTATGATCACCAGGCTGATCCCAAAGGCCACCCCAAAAATTCCTTGCCTCTGCTGGCTCTGGGCCCACTTGTGAGTTGTCACATTTCCCATCCATTTCTTTGAATAATTTACGTTGATTTATATTGAATAGGCGATTTTGATGAAACTGCCTGACTGTCATCGTACCTCTTTACTTTTGCAGCCTTCGCCTTAACCCTTTGCTTTATTTCCTCCTTAACTGCACTCATCCCCTTTCCTTTTACTTGATACTTATTTATTAATCTGTTCCTCATATCTGAATCTTTCATTGCACCTCTATCCATTTGCTCTATTCTACTGAGATCTTTGCGTAACTCGTTAATTTGGCCTTCAAGTCTGCGTTTCCACCAAGGTTTATTATCTTTATGTTGTGATTGTGAATGTGAAGATTTTACCCCTGATCTCTCCGCTACTACAACTGCACCTGAAAAGACAAGATCGTTAATTTCAGAAAGATTAGTAGTACTTACCGTCCCAAGGATTCTACTTACCATAGCTGACACATTTGTCATTTGTCGTCGTCGTCGTCGTCGTCATCATCATCATCAAATTGTTATAAACCATGGGTTCATGATGGCTAAAAAAAAACTTCCCGACCGACCATGATAATTGTGGAAGAAAGGACGCTAACCAATTATTTTTATTTATTTGGCCAGAAAGAATGTCGAACTGGGTAGAATGTCGTATCTGACCACCACTTTTTCTCATTCAATATCCAGTAAGGTGGAGAACATATGGATGATGATGGACACTTCAAATTATTCCAGGATATTTATTTCATGAAAATCAGGCATTTTTGGTATACAGTAACTTCCTCAGTCATGTCAGTCTGATGTTGTCAACTCTCCTGTTAGTGACCAACACGGTCATAGTATATGCACAGTGGCAACTATAATAGGATCCTTCTATTTTCTGAAGGGGAGGATTTTTTTAGAAGGGAAATAAAGTCTGAAAACCATCAGAAAAGTGGATTTTAAAGAAAAGTTCTACCCGATTCCAAATTGAGAATCTTTTAAAGAACCAGGTACTTCAAATACCCGGTTCCCAGAGCCGAGTCCCAAAGCCGGCTGGGAGCCAAGTCCCAGTCAGAGCCGAGTCCCAGTCAGAGCCGGCTCCAGCAAAATACCCGACTCTGAGGACCAACCCGGCTCCAATTGAAACATGCAGTTGTCTGAGCTCTAACTCTGGAGCCGAGAACCGGCTCCAGTCAAAATACCCGATTCTCTTTGATGAGTGACCAACAAAATGTAACTCTAGACTGCAGCAAACATGTGAAGGCGCCACACATGCGACTGATGCAAACCGCAATGTCTGTGCGTTAGTAGTATCATTGTGCGTCACTGAGTTGTTTATAATTTGGCCCCATAACATGGATACTTTGGTTATGGAACTGTTGTTAAAAATGTTGACAGCACGTGTCTTGTGAAGTAGAATGATCAAGGTGGCCCTGTAATATGGATAATCTTGTGACGAATTAGTCATATTGCTAGTGTTTCTTAATGTACTTTCAATAGGCATGGATGGTAGTACGGTACCTTGTGTACAGGGGGTGGTATAATTGCTTAATAGCTCCTCTATGATTGCTCTAACCCCTGAAGCATGTGCAATGGCATGTACATGTACAGAAGGGCTTGTAACGTTGTTTGCTAACTGTAGGATAATGAAAACAAATCTCTTACTTAGCTTAACGTTTCCTTAAAGTTTCTGAAACATATTTTAAATTAAACAAAATTATCATCACTGCATTTGCGGTTGAAAATCTGATACCTTCGTATCGGAGACGCAACGAAGTTTGAATAGACCGTATGTTTTATTATTTTCTGTTATCCTTCTGTTTTTGTTTGAATCTCTTGGAACCGGTTCCGACTCGGAACCGAGGTTTTTTTGTGGAACCGAACCGGTTCCAGAAATTGTGGAACCGCCCAAGCCTATTGTATTCTACATTCTTTGCATTTGGCCTCACATAGCCCTAGGCCTAAGTGGGTCCCATTTGGCTACGGTCTTTTCCATAGATGTTGGGAAAAACAGACCAAAAACATGTGACAAAAACATGCCTTTAAATGCATGCAGGTCCCTTTTTTTAGTACATAGCTCCAAGAGTATGGCACGGACCCCTGCTGGATTTTGACACTCATGGGGCTAGCACATAGCATACATGTAATCCTGAACCTTTACCAGTCTACTTAAAAAGACAAAACAAAATAATTATTTTTAAATATTTTATGACATGAGTATACTCACAAATTTGACAAATTAGAAATTTTGTTGACTTTTTTTCGTTTGTTTTGTTTTTTGAGAGACAGTGTTCTGGACATATGCTTTGTACAAAGGGAACTGGGGGCACTTTTTTTATTTGCTTCATTTAAGTATTGAGGTTTATCAATGGTTCAGAAGTATTTACAATCACTTATTACTCGACATGATAATGATGAACTACTGTACCTTCAAATCCTACTTGGTCTAATAATAATTACAGTTAATGGAGTGTTGTGGCCGAGCGGTCTAGCTTACCGGATTCAAGTTCTGGTGTTAGCAACATAATGTGGGTTCGAATCACGGCCGTGACACTTGTGTCCTTGAGCAAGACACTTAATCATAATTGCTTCTCTCCACCCAGGGGTTAAATGGGTACCTGTGAAGGCAGAGTTGGTTTGCTCTATATGCGCTAGAAATGGCAGCAATTGAGCTGTGTACTCCCCAGAGAGCTGATGGTTTCAGGAATGATTTATGAGCCTTATGAGCAGGGATAATAATATAATGCGCCTTGAGCACCACTTAGTTGGTGGATACATGCGCTATATAAATCCACACATTATTATTATTAGTTACATGTAGTTGTGGTAATCATAACTCACATTACATGGAGTGTCATGGTCGAGCGGTTTAGTGCATCGGATTTGTGTTCTGATGGCTGAGTCATCAGAATGTGGGTTCGAATCCCAACCGCGACCATGGTGCTTGTGTCCTTGAGCAAGACACTTTACCATAATTGCTTCTCTCCACCCAGGGGTAAATGGGTACCTGTGAGGGCAGAGTTGGTTGGTGTGTTTGATTAGCCCTATATGCGCTGTAATGGCAGCAATTGAGCTGTATACTCCCCAGGGAGTTGAGATGGATTCAGGAATGATTTATGAGCATGATGAGCAGGGGTAATAATATCATGCGCCTTGAGCACCAGTTTGGTGGATACGTGCGCTATATAAGTCCACATTATTATTATTATTACATTATTACATGTAGAGTTACAAGCAGTAGTATACATTTTTCAAACAATTGATGAACTGCCAAAAAATACTTGTGTATGTAGGAAAAAATTATAAATTTTTGTACTTTAAAACCCCTACAGATCCTTTTTAACACTTACTGAACATTACTTTTATTTATGTTTGTTACAGCATAGTGCATTCAAGGAATGGAAAAACATTAGTAGATGGTGATTAAGTGGTGGAGACCCTTAACACAGGTTTTTTCAGGTTGGTTCATTTTAATTTGTCTTTCATTATTAACCCTAACCCCCTAGGTATTCTGGCTAGGAACTTCCTGAATCCTCCAAAATCCATCACTTTTGGAAACATGCCCAGATCTTCAAAATGCATCATGCATTTTCATTGATCTTTCATATTCAGCACTTATGGCCTGTGCTTCTTGCCATGTAATAATTTTGCCCCATGTGTGAGCGCTTAACAAGCAGCCACTCGTAACAGCTCTCCAGTTTTTGTGTTAAATAAGTGTTTTGTAGCTACTAGTGTGTCTTCATTTTTATACTAGTGGATTTGTTATTACACCTGGAATCTACTGGACGTTTTATGTGAGTATTGGTACATTTGTCTTATAATAAGTGAAAAACTGCTGTATTTTTTCTGTCTCTGCTGTAAGATTTTACTGTTTAGTTTATACACATCTTGTATCTTCATTTTTTTCGTGCAGTCAACCCTGACTTGGATTTAAACCTGTAGCTTGAGATTATAACCTGTACCTTGACCACAAGCCTTTTGTTTGGATCAATTACTTTGTGATCAGACAATGGAGGTCTACATCCTGTTTATCTTACTCTTGCTATCTGGACCATTGTGTCTCAATGACTCATCTTTAGAATATGACTACAGCATGCAACCTACAGCTTGTATGCTGCATAAAATATAAAAAATCCGCCATCTTAAATTTCTGAGTTGTCCTATATCATATTATGATAATTCATCTGCCACCTTTCACCTGGAACTCTTAATTTCTGGTGACATAAACCCAAACCCTGGACCTGAAACACTGACAAAACACACCCAGCAACGCCACTCAGCTCCATAAAATTTCCTACAGCCGCAATGAACTACTCAATCTTCGCAATGCTCCATGTACTGATGCGGCCTTATCTTATTCAGCATTGAGTCAATTAAACAGTTTAATAAACTGTCTTGGAATACTTGCCAATCAACCCCAAACATACCGTCGCACACACACAGGTAAAAAAGCTGGTCGCCGTAGAATGGACAAACTTACACAACTAGCACTCCGGCCTGACCAACCCCCAACAGTGAACTTAACCACATCAACAAGCGACATTGGCATAACTTCAACTCCAAATGTTCATGAGTCTAAACTACAGCTCTGTGTCTTGAACACTCAATCCATATGTAACAAATTGGATGAATTCGTTGACTTTATACTTAAAAACAATTTGGATCTTGTTGCCATATCCGAGACATGGTTTAAACCGGATGATGACTTGCTACCCCGCGAGTGCACTCCTGCTGGCTACTCTCTCCATCATATCCCCAGACCAAAAAAGACCGGTGGAGGGGTTGCACTTCTCTTTAGGTCTAGTTTATCTGTCAGTATGAAAAATGTTAACATTGACTACCTGACATTTGAATCTCTGCATGCTGAGGTACATGTAACATGCAACCCTAGATCTGTTCGCCTTGTTAATATATATCGACCAGAAAGGGATGTTGACGGTAAACATGTAAATTTCTCCATTTTTCTCCAGGAATTTGAGAAATTAATTGTGGATTATCTCTTGCACCCATCTGACATTTTAACCGGCGATTTTAACATTCATATGGACATCACTTCAAACAATTATGCAAACCAGTTTAAAGATCTGTTCTCTGCTCATGGACTTATCCAGCACATCACAGCACCCACTCATCAATATGGTCAGTCTTGACCTCATGATAATGCGTGAAAATACTTCTCCTCTCATCTCAAATATAACTGTCCATCCCGGCTTATCAGATCATTATGCAATCATGGCAGATATGAACCTTAAAAAACCTCCCATACCTACCATTTCTGTAACTACTCGCCAATGGAAAAATGTAAATATCCAAGATTTATGTCATGATATTGAATCTCAACTGGAAAATGTAAACCTTGAAGATGGTGAGCTGGATTCTTGTGTCAATCTATTTGAATCTACTGTCCGTAACATCTTGGACGTTCATGCTCTGCAAAAAACACGAACTGTTAAACTACAATCTGAATCCCCCTGGTTCAATGATGATATTCGTGCTGCAAGGAAAATCTGCCGTCAACTTGAGCGAAAATGGCGTGGCAATGGGAAACTTGGAGTACATCGGCAAGAATACTGTAACCAACGTGATATTGTGAAGAACATGATTAACCAGGCAAAAATAGCTCACTACTTATCTCTTGTGGAAGAGAGCTGTGGCGATCAGAAAAAACTCTTTAACATTGTTGAAAAGCTGCTTCATAAACCCAAAACTCCAGTGCTTCCATCTACACACTCCGATCAGGACCTTGCAAATGCATTTTCAAACTTTTTTGTCACAAAAATTGAGAATATCCGTCGTTCTTTTCCCCCAGTACCTGCCATTCTATCACAAACACTGCCACGCAAGGATCCACATTGTAGACTGTCTATGTTTGAGCCTACATGTACTAGTGTTACAGAGATCAAGAAAGTCATCATGAAATCGCCATCAAAATCATGTAAACCTTTTTCAAGGACCAACTTCGCTAATAAAACAAAATATTGATGTGTTTGCTAAGTATATCACAATTATTGTAAACAGATCTCTTTCTTCCAGTTGTTTCCCTGATAGTCAGAAGGTTGCTCATGTTAAACCGCTCCTGAAGAAACCCAGCTTGGACAAGGAAGTTTTCAAGAACTACCGACCGGTAGCGAATTTAAAGTACCTTGGAAAAACAATCGAGCGAGTTGTTTCATCACGGATCTCTGACCATGTTCGCGCTAATAACCTGTCGGACACATTTCAATCAGACTATAAACCATTTCATGGAATGGAAACTGCTCTTCTCCGCGTCAACAATGACATTTTATCTGCCATGGATGATGGAAAAATCACTGCATTAGTTTTGTTAGACTTAAGTGCCGCTTTTGACAGTCGATCACAAAATCCTTCTCTCCCGCCTTCAATATCATCTTGGAACATGACACAGCCCTGGTTTGGTGTAAGTCCTACCTTTTAAATAGGCCTCGGCATGTTTGTATTGGTAACGCTATCTCCGAGCCTGTTATTCTTGACTATTCTGTACCCCAAGGCTCTGTGCTCAGCCCACAGTGATTTACTGTTTATACCTTTCCAGTTGGTGATATCATTTTGAAGTATAATTTAAATTATCATGTCTACGCTGATGATACGCAGCATTACATTACTTTTAAATCTTCTCAAGAACCTGCCGATTCGTGTATTACAACGCTGGAGAAATGTATTCAAGAGATTCGTAGATGGATGAGGCAAAACTTCTTGAAATTTAATGACAAAAAGACAGAATTTGTTCTATTTGGATCACGTCAGCAATTACCTAAAGTTTCTCTTCCATTTATTACAATTTGTGACTCGCAGATAACCCCCTCATCACAAGCACGTAATTTGGGTGTTATATTTGACTCGACAATGACTTTAAAACCTCATATCTCCAACATTGTTCGCATATCATCATTTCATATCAGAAATATTAGCCGAATAAGGAAATACTTGAATAAAAGTGCTGCTGAACAAATTGTACATGCGTTTGTCACATCGCGGCTTGATATTGGGAATGCTCTCCTTTACGGTCTCCCGCAGAATCAAATATCTCGTCTTCAGCACATACAAAACACAGCAGCTCGTGTTGTAACTTTGTCCAGAAGGTCATGCCATATCACGCCAATCTTGAAAGAACTGCACTGGCTTCCTGTTTCACAGAGAATTGTTTTTAAACTTATGCTAATTGTTCACAAATCTTTTAATAGTATTGCTCTAATCTATATTTCTGAACTGCTTAAAGTCTACACTCCATCACGCAATTTGCGCTCCAGCAACATGTCACTCCTAAAGGAACCAACTTCAAAACGGAACTGGGGTGATAGGTCTTTTTCTGTCGCGGCTCCGAGACTCTGGAATCATCTTCCAACTAAACTCAAATCTTGCCATAGTATAACTAGATTTAAGTCGCTGCTTAAAACTCATCTTATGTCACAATTCTTCAAAGATGATGTATATTTGTAATTGCATTGTAGGTACACGTATCTCGGTACATAATTTTTTTTCTCCTATGCTATCATTGTATATTTGTATTCATGTGTTGTTTTGTTTTTCTTTGTTTCTGCGCCTTGAGTGCCCAGCAGGGTGGATATGTGTGCGCTACAAATCTTTATTATTATTATTATTATTATTATTAGAGGTGAATGTACCAGTTTATAACTGCTGAATTTTTCCAAAAAAGTGCCCCTTGGAGGATTTTGATGGATTTGGGGTTGTTAGGGTTAAATATAAATGTATTGAGGCTGTGTCAGGAAGATTTCCAATTTTGGGTATGCGGTTCCTGAAATAACCAAAAACGCACAGCCCTAAAAAAAATGAACTTTTACCCAAAGCTTAAATTCTTGTCATAAAGAGAAGATACAAAAATTGTTAAATTATGGAAGCGTACATTCATTTCAACCCTAAGGTTTTCATAATAATAATAATAATAATAATGTGTGGATTTATATAGCGCACGTATCCACCAACTAAGTGGTGCTCAAGGCGCATTATATTATTATCCCTGCTCATAAGGCTCATAAGGCTCATAAATCATTCCTGAAACCATCTCAGCTCCCTGGGGAGTATACAGCTCAATTGCTGCCATTTCTAGCGCATATAGAGCAAACCAACTCTGCCTTCACAGGTACCCATTTAACCCTGGGTGGAGAGAAGCAATTATGATTAAGTGTCTTGCTCAAGGACACAAGTGTCACGGCCGTGATTCGAACCCACATTATGTTGCTAACACCAGAACTTGAATCCGGTAAGCTAGACCGCTCGGCCACGACACCCCACATATGCAAGATACATATCTTAAAACTAATCTGTGAAAGTTGTATCACAATAGGTGTTCAACTTTTTTATAAAACGAAAATCTGTTGGTTTACAAAAAGTTGCTGGACCCGGAAACTTTTTTGTAAATTCAACCTACATGTAACAATTTGTGATTTCTTTATAAGATGAAAGCACTTGAGACGAAATCATTTCTGTTAAGATGATTGATATTGCTGCTTATTTTACCACAAGTAAGGTTCAATATAATATTTTGTTAATTTGATAACATGGTAATTATCATTGTTGTACCTTCCCTCGAAAGGGCCTGTGAAATATTTTAAAGCTTGAAAACATTATGAACAACTCAGTATCCATATTGACATCACTTTTACTCTTTTTAATTCCTAATATGTGGGTGTTTTGATACATATTTAGGCATTTTTGGTCTATATGCTGATGATAATATGCGCATCTTTTTTACACACAATTCTCTCAATTGTTTGCGTTGTCTTGTTAACAGAGTGTTTAGTTACAATCAGTAAACTTTTGGGGTAACCACTATTTTCTGGGCAATGTTGCGTTCTCACAAACATCGCCCTCATGCGTTCAAGGATAAGCATGAACATTTTTACAAATTTAAACAGTATACTCAACCTTCACTTTGTGAAGAACAGACTTCGCATTTTGTTTAAACTGTCTAGAAGCTTGAGTATTTTCCCAAATATCTACATAAAAGTGCATTCCATGGGCCCTTTAAGTGAAACCAAAGTTTTTTTGGTAATTTGTTTTCATGTTTCAGGAAGACAGAACTGGAACTCATCAAAATGGACGGCTGGATAAGATATCAGTGGATTGAGACAGTTCTGAGCAATTTCAATCGGGATGCAGAAACACCAATCATGGAACTTCAGGAGCTGCTCCCATGCCAGGTGTTGAATGTGAAGGTAAAACGAAGGAGTGAAATTTAATTAAGGGAATAAACCTTTTTTTTTGGTAATGCAGGATAAAGACCAATGTTGGCAGAGCCGGCGGTGATAATTGTCTGAGCTGAAGAAGCCAGGATTTGGAAATAGGCCTTCCAAATTTGTTACTGAGTTTGCAACAAGATGCAACAAGTTACATTTTGTTTTCCTCAACAGAGAACAAAAGAAACATTGTTCCAGATGGTAGATCTTGTTGCATTCAGCAGCCTGCACACTTTTCTGTTATATTGCGTTACATTCCACAGGGGGTCTGTAAAATGATGTATAGACAGCATCCGGCTACTACTGTTTTCCGCCATTACTGCCTTGGTACCACACTGTATGCATGCGTCACACATAATACGCGGTACGCTAGAGTTTCATCAAATAGAGTGCTCAGATTGGCCAAAGAAGCACCGAAATGCATAGGAATCAAATGCTTGACACATAATGTAGGTACTACCGCAGTTATGGCGGCGCCCAGTGAACTGGTCAACGGATTAGTCTATATGGTGTAAGCTTTAAAATGAAAGTACAACTTTGGTAATAACCAGATCGTCATATTAACTGATTATTATTTAAAACATAGTGTCAACAATGGTACATGTATTAATCCTCCTGAGAAATGATTTCGTCTGAAGTGCTTTCATCTTGGATTAACCCTCTTACTTTAGCTGAACTTTAGTGGCAAGTAGCTATCGTACTGTCATTTTGACTACCCTCAATAAAACAAGACAATGCTTTTACCAGTCAAAAAACAGTTGACGCATTTTGACCTGTAAATGTACTTTAATACTACACATAAGGTTTGACAGTGTTTGACTTTTAAGTGCACTAGATATACCTTGGCAAGTATATCAAAATTTTTACTGATTTTGACCCTTGGTCTTCAAATTTGAATATACAATTGTTTTCCTTCACTAGGTCTATAACAAAGCAATCAACGGTGTTGCTGGTATGTGCGAGGTGCATGACAATAAACTCTACATAAAAGCTCTCTTCACTGATGATGCTATCAAAAGATTTGAAGCGTAAGAAATAGTCTTCTATAGTAATAGACCACTCATAAATGCCCAAGACAGTTAGGACAATCTGATTGGACGAAACATGATCACATTGGGCTGTAAAGACTGGCTGCCTATAGATGCATTATCGCTGACTAACAAGATGCGTCGACCACCTGCTGTCATTAAGTGTGCCATGTGGGAATGAACCAATCAGTGTAGAAGTTTGTGTTTGCGTCACACAAACTTACAGGCCAAGTTGGATATATCGTATTTTCTCAAACATTGGATTTGGCAGATTCTTTTTGGCTCAAAAACGAAATCAAGATAAAATCAATAAAAGTTTGACGCTTGGTCTTTTCCATTGGATAAAGACCTTGGGGTTGTTTCCACGGGCGATATAAAGGACCAGGCTTCGGCTCAGTCCTTTATCCCCTTTGGCCATGACCCATCATCTTCATCCTGCAGTAAAGACTGCAGGGAACTTTTATTCCCTCATTATCATGCTGCAGCCATGTGTTATTTTGTTCAGTGCCAATCCACATGACCATACCAAGGAATATTAAAAGGAAAAATAGGCTTGCCCTGTTCTTGAACATGTACGTACTGTTGTCCTTACGTACTGTATTGAGTAATTTATGTATTATAATACATGCTGTGCCATGGTCTAAAAGTGTCTTGCTGAAGGAC
Source organism: Zoroaster sp. YZ-2022 (assembly GCA_029582265.1). Taxonomy (NCBI): domain Eukaryota; kingdom Metazoa; phylum Echinodermata; class Asteroidea; order Forcipulatida; family Zoroasteridae; genus Zoroaster; species Zoroaster sp. YZ-2022. The sequence goes on from CM055822.1 coordinate 28,827,587, forward strand.
ACGAGTACCACAGTCGCAGCCAAGAATTGAACCCACATTCTTACGACTCGGCCATCAGAACACAAGTCGCTCGGCTATGGTATCATATGTTATGTACATGACACAGTTAATGGGACAATTGTTTGACGGGACAATTGTTTGACGAAAGCATTTTTGACCAGTGTTTTGAGACCAGAAATAATAATAATAATGTGTGGACTTATATAGTGCACGTATCCACCAACTGAGTGGTGCTCAAGGTGCATTATATTATTACCCCTGCTCATAAGGCTCATAAATCATTTCTGAAACCATCTCAGCTCCCTGGGGAGTATACAGCTCAATTGCTGCCATTACAGCGCATATAGGGCTAATCAACCAACTCTGCCCTCACAGGTACCCATTTAACCCCTGGGTGGAGAGAAGCAATTATGGTTAAGTGTCTTGCTCAAGGACACAAGTGTCACGGCCGGGATTCGAACCCACATTCTCCTGCTAACACCAGAACTTGAGTCCGGTAAGCTAGACCGCTCGACCACGACACTCTGAAAAATGTCATTCCCATACTCACAAATTTACAATTTTTGTTTGTTTGTTTGTTTGTTTGTTTGTTGATTCCCATCCTGTTTGTATTGACTGATAGCATGTTATTATATTTGCTTTTAGGAAGGAGGAACTCACTACGTGTGCAGAGTTCACTGACCTGAAGAACAGCATCCTGTCAATTACGAAGTATCACATTATGACAGATGTCTTCGAGAAAATTGTAAGCATTGTTTTTAAAGCAAAATACCTCACCTTCAAAGAACCTTTAAAGGGACAATATCATCACGATCAGAGCAGACTTTCATCAGGGCATGGAATTGGTGTCCTAGTTTAAGATGAGCACAGTAACTGAAAATTACAGACTCATTTATACAGCAGCAACAGTAATATGACCTTATCATGTTGGGTATTATTTTCAGTTGCTGAGTTAATCTAAAACTAGATTATTGTCCCTTTAAAGATATTGTCCCTTTAAAGATATTGTCCCTTGAAAGGACATGTTGGTACACTTAAGTAAGACTAATTGCGGTGTCACCGCAATTAGTATTACTTATCCTCTTCACCGTGCAAAGCTACAAGTTTTACTTGGTACACTTTTTAAAATGTGATTACGGTAATGCATATTTAATAAAAGTGTAGAATTTAATTTAATTTGATTTTGTGCATGTTTTGTGCTGCTGTGACACTGAGTTCCTTTTGTGTTCTCACAAACGTCGCCCTCTTGTGTCAGGGATAAGCATGATACACTAAATTAAAAAGAATATTCGATCTTCACTTTACATCAAAAATAGACGATTCCTTTTGTTTAAACTGTTCAGAAGTATGGATAGTTGCTGAAATATGAATGTACACAATTGCATTTCATAGGCCCTATAAAAAATTACGTTGCATATGCATATGGGGAAGAAACTGTCCACACACCATTTACCAATGTATTGCAAGATTGTTCAAACAAAAATGGGATTCATTGCTGGATAAGGCTATTATCAAGGTTCATGGATATTCCATGTATTTGGAAGAAAACCGAGATACAGTTGCTAAATAAATCATGAGAAAGGTATTATAGATATGTGTGCAGTGAATGATTTCGCTTGTATTTCTCAACAAAATGCTACACAAAATTCACAATTTGCTAATAAAAATTATTAATTTTCTATTCAAAATAATAAGATACATTATACATACACAAATATTTTTGCAATTTTGTTTAAAAATTAGTTCCTTGCACTGTGTACATGCACCGAGTATATTTACAGTGTATGTAGTGTTGACTAACTGTGGTCAGGATGATTGTTACAATATAATGTATGTTCTTGTTTTTGTTTCTCAGGAGCAGTCGGATATTGCCATCTGTGTGGAAGAATTCACCATGGATGTTTACAAAGTCTCACCTGGAACAAGAAGAGTTCCTCTTGTACGAGCTCTTGACCATCCCACTGTAGCTCATGACTTAAGACGTATGTGGAGGTAATTATGAAATAAAAATATCTAGTTGAGGGAGAGTCATTTTTGTGTAACACAGATCACTGGCATGCTTTAGATGTAGCCATTCTGGTGATCACCTCATTAGAAGAGTTGATATGAACTGAAACCTTGTACATCTAACTTGAGTATATGGATGCGTTTGCAGACATTTAACCAGTGGTGTACAATTCCTGAAAGTAAAGCGACTGCATTTTCTGGGTTTTCCTAACCAATTCATCATTAAACTAGTTTTAGTTGCTATTTTTAGCATGTACTTCCTGTCCATGCAAAAATGTAACAAAATTGTTTCCTGTGGGAGATTAGAATACCATTTGATAATTCCTTGGCAAACTTTCATACATGTACATTCTGGGTGTTTGTCCAAACACAGAGCCAAATATAGGCCAGATGAACAGGATACATGCTTCTCTGATGCTGAAGACCTCTCACAAGAAAGTCCTACAAAGAGTGCCCTCTCTCAACTCCTTGACGCCATGGAGAATTCCTCAACCAACTCCCAGCAGCCATCGCAACCTTCAGAAGGTGAGCCAGAAGACGATGCACTTGTCCCAGTAGCAGGTCCAAGCCCAGACAAGGAGAGCCTTCCTTCCAAGAATGTGTTCGAGATGGAAGTGGACAAAGGTACTCACCTGGATGGCCTGAGTGATGTCGAGGTCCTGAAGCAGGTCTTGGTGAAGGTCAAGAGGACGTTGATATTGGTCAAGAACTTCCCAGAGCTTACTACTAACAAGATACCAGAGACCCTTAAGGATGCACAAAGTTTGGTGGTGGAATGTATACCTGCAAATAAAGTTAAGGTACAAATGCTGGGGTTTTAAAGTTTTGTTAATGGTTGGGAGGAAAAAGAAATGTCCAGGGGTGATTTCTTCTGAGATGATGAGACCTAGACATGTCTTTGTAATAGCAGTGTGGTACACAACACACGCTTGATCGACACAGTGGTTAACAGCAGTGAATGATTTTGCAAAAAAGCTACACACAAAATTCATAATCTTATCAGAATTCCAGATTTGATTTTCAAATTTAGAAACTCTAAAACATTTCTTTCTAAAAATGTTGCTTCACAGAAAATCTTTGATTGAAATTATTTCCTGTTCATAGCACAGAACACTGAAAATATCATTTTGCTTGTATTGCATAGCCAAAAAAGCAAAATTCACAATTTGTTTCTATAAATTTACAAAAATATTTCTTCTTAAAACATGTTGCTTCGCAAAAGATCTTGATACTGAAAAAGTTGTCAAATCTACATTTTAGAGAACTTACTGAATTATTTTTCAATATGTTAGAGCTTTACCGGAGTTTCCATAGATCCTGCTGATTGTGACATCCCTCATGATATTACGGAGAAATTAAACTCTATAGAAGGTGAGGTCAACATTATTTTTGCTTTAGTATTGGACTTTGATCAAGCCCTGTTTCTGCCGTCATTGAATCCCTCCATCCTGTTTCTCTGAAAGCAATTGTCATCCAATTTGCCACAATGGTAAAAAAAAACAGTCAACTGACTGGTTTTGACTGCATGAAAAACTTGACCCTGGAGGGGTAATCTTTTGTCTAACTGACTGGTTTTGACCTGTGTGGTCATTTGACTAATTAGATCTTCCTAGTGTTTAAGGGCATGGCATGGCTGGTGCAGGAAATGTTTTACTCATTGAGTCAATAAAGATAAAATAAATTAGTAATTAAAAAAATACCAAACCGTAGTGTCAAGAAGGTAATTGTATCAATCTTCTGCCCTCCATGATATTCCTTAACACAAATTATTTGAGGTGTTGAAATTCTTTATTAAAGCCAAACCTTTGCAAATAATTTTTAGTTAGTCTGAAAGACATCATTAGAATGAATTCAACAAATCTGAAAGTATTTTCACTATTTTCTTGTGAACACGATATAATGAGCTGAAACTTTCATACGTTGGTTTTTTAATGTATATTTTGATTCAAAGTAATAAGCTGTTAACTTTCACAGGTTGGTTGTTTAACCAGCTCGCGTCGGGAATAAAAAAGTTTTTCTGGGCCCCTGTGCGGGTTTCTTTTTCCCACACAAACACGTTAATGGAAGCTTCCACAGCGCGTAGCCACGTCTACCAAGCATGTCACTGTACGCTCGGCTCGTTGCCACGTCAACCGAGCATGCATACAAATATTACGGAGTTTCCTATGGCGTGTTTAGACGCTCTCCGATCCGTGGTGCAAAAAAAAAACGCGAACTGGTTAATGTATATCTTATTTCAAAGAAAGCAAGCATTTCCAATGTACTTTCCCTTTAACCCTCCTACTATTGTAGTGGAAAGTTGCTATACAGAGGTCAAAACCAGTCAACTGCCTGTTTTGACTGTTTACCTAAATGTGCACACAGGCGCATTTTTGACTGGTTTTTAATGTCATTTTGACCACCCTGAACAAAACCAGACAATGCTTTTACCAGTCAAAAACGGTCGACTCATTTTGACCTGTAAATGTAATTACTACACGTAAGGTTTGACAGTGTTTGACTTTTAAGTGCACTAGATATACCTTGGCAAGTATATCAACATTTTTTTCTTCAAAAACACAGAATGGAAAGTAGGCTACATACCTCCAAGTTCTCAGCCTACCGTCAGTAGCCCCTCCAACGAGGCTATTAGTTTTATGACCGAGCCCTCGGCCGAAGACCACAAGGAAGATGATGAGCAACAGGCACAGGGCAAGGGTGCTCTCCAAAGTTGTAAACGGAAGCTCTCATTTGACCAAAGTGCTCAGAGTCCCTGCAAGATAGCCAAGAACTCGGAGTGCAGTGGTAATGATATCATCAATGTACAGGACAACACAGCTCCTTCATGTATCAAACAGAAAGAATCCTCCAAAAGTACTCATGAGGAGTGTGTCCCAGAACAGGATGATGTAGCACAAATGTCCGAGGCAGGAGGAGGTGGGGAGACCACATCTGAACTATATGGAACAAATGTTGAGGGGATGCACTCAAGGACTAATGAAAGTATTTCAGAAGAAGATGGGATGAAGACCCTTTGTGATTGCCTGACGCCAAGCCAAGAGCAAGAAGGTGTTGAAACGCAGAATCAGCAAGAGCAGTTTCCTGCAAGTGACTCCTCTAAATCGGACTCACTGGTGGTTTCTTGTGAGGCAATAAGACACGACTCCATGGAGGACAAACGGGGAGATGAAGAGCGGAACCAAGAGCAAGAGGTTACACATACTCAAAATCACCAGGAGGCAAACTCCTCTCTCTCTTTGTTGGCCTCTTGCAAGATAAGAATACAAGATTCCATTGTGGACCAAAGGGTAGAGATAGAGCCAATCCGAGAGCAACAAAATACTGAAACTCAGAATCATCAGGAGTCGTCGTCTTCAAGTGATGCCTCTAATTCTGACTCGCTATTGCTTTCTTGTGAGGCAAGGGGACAACTCTCAGATGAGGACCAACGGGGAGATCAGGAGTCACCTGAAGAAGCAAAGGGTCCTCGGTGGCCGACTGTAGAAATAACCTCAGACGGCACAACAGACTTTCAAGACGAGGACAGCAGGCTGCTGGAGTCTGAGCAGGTCTCTCCCACATCTTGCCAACAATCAAGGACTTCATCTACATGCACAACCGCACATGACAGCAATCAAAACCTGCAAACAGTTAACTTTCAAGCTGCAGGAAACTGCCCCAAGGTTGTTTCAGCCGATGTCGTACTATCAAAGACTGCACTAGAACAGACTTCTGATAGGCATACATCAAAAACCAACTCTGAACTGATAGGCGATGCCAAACTGCCAAAGCCAGAGCAGAAACGACCACCACCATCATCATCAGATACCAGAAAGCATGGTGTGGAACCATTAGGCAAGACAGCCCATAAGATCTCCACAACCAAATCAATTCAGGACGTATTCGTGTCTCATCCCAAAGCCAAGTTACATTCCCAAAGTGCCCTCGGATCCATAGCACTCCCTCTTCAACCACCAGTGACCTTTCAATCATCCAGTACACCAAGAAGTGAAGCCTCGTCATCGAAGAGTTCTGAGGTAAGGTATTTCTGTAATTTTTCTTGGGGAATGCAGGGGCGTGTTTTTGCAACCCTGACCAGAAACATGTTTGGGCCTCAGGTTGGGACTAGTAGCTATGCCGTCTTGGTTCTGGTCAAGAATTTGACATCAGAAACGAGTTTCTATTCGTGTTCGGCAAAACACTCTCCTGATGTTGACAAAAGAAATCGCAGTTTGTTGCACAGTCTATACTGCAGGACAAAAACTGATTAGAGCTTGGACACAGGCTAAACCAAGGTACACGTGTATTATCTCCCCACAACCCCAGAGCTCTTTATCCTGCCATAAAGACCAAGCGTTGAACTTCGGTTCACATTACAGAGGTCAAAATTAACTTGTATTCTATGGTAGACATCAGGACCAGTAACAACTGAATTGTATTAGTCCTCCTTAGATTTTATTAGCCCTTTGAAAGGTCATTTAATATACATGCAAAGAGCGTGGAGAAATTAAAGTGAAACAGTTGATTGTTCTAGTTCAAGTGAATTTTAATGTCTCTATTATACATATATCACAGCCCAGACAATTGAGTTCAACCATGCTGTTGTTACTAAGTCTTATTAATTATTTGCAGGTGTCTTGATGTCTTGAACACTTGAATCATACCAATGGCTACATTCCCCCTCACAAAACCCCCACCCCGACCTAAGACCCTCCCCTAGACAGGTATTTCTGGAGCCCAGTTTACCCCTCCTCCACCCCAACCTGTGTTTGACCCCTCCCTATTTCTGTGACCCCTCCCTATTTCTGTTCCCCCTTCCTAGTCTCTCCCCTGGCCCCACCCACCATGAGCCCCACAGTATATGTGTAAGGACACAATACTGGCTGACAAAAATGGGACACAGGGGGTGAAGAAAAATATTGGTGGAAAGTTGTAATTTACTTGGAAGTCATGAGAATGGACACCCTTGTACTTGAAAATAGCATTGGAGAGATAATGTGCCAAGTAATGTGCCAAGTAGATTTTCCTCCCTCTTGTATTTTCTCGATTGGCGTGCGAAAGTTAACGTAAGTTACATGGTGTCCACTTTTCAGTCTAGTACCCAACAATAAAAGTCAAAGCAAAAAAATGTTTACACCATGATTATGTAGCTTATTCCCAATAAAAAATGGCTTAGTTTGGTAATGATGAGTTTAAAAAAAAAAAATATCTGGCCGTTTTAACATCGTATGATTTGGTGACACGATGTGTAACTAACGTGAACACAGATTTAGCGATCATTTTTGAGGTTCGTGAAATCTTTTTTTTTTTTTTTTTTTTTAGGAGCCAGTTTATTTCTTCATTAAGTTACTCAAGTTATATGCACATCGTGAGGAAAATAAGTAAGGGATACGTAAAGTGTTTGATTTGATGAACTTTTGTTCAATTAATGTCCTGTTTTTAGATGCCATTTTGGAAATAAAATCGGTTTGTAAACGTGAATTAAAAGTGACACAACACGTATTCACACTTTATTTTATCTTTATTTGTCTCTTAAACATATATACAAATATTATCTAAAATAAAAAACGGTTCAAAATAGTCAAATTATTTAAGAAAATCAAGATCATTTTGTGCACCATGAAAGTTAGTCAGTATTGTGTCCTTACACACATACATGTATATGGTGCATTTGCACGTGTATATTCAACAAAGGAATTTTATACGCATCCAGCAGCAAGCCATGGCGGCTTCGCTGTTCTAGTTGAACACCAGCCCCTGGACTATCAAACCTAGCAGTTAATCCACTAGAAGGGTAGCGTCAATATCGACCCCTGTATTATTAAATGCCAGTGTATTTGTTTAGCATTAACCCTAACTCCCTAGACAACAAAGGCAGTTGGAGGATTTTGAAGGATTTTTATTGTTCACTAACAATGCTTAGGGAGTTAGGGTTAACACTCAGCTGCTCATGCAGAGCGGAGTGGATTGCCTTAGCCCAGTTCTTCAAATTAAATTGTTTGAATTTCAGAAATTGCCAGATGGATCTGGGGACGATGAAGATGATCGTGCTAGCCGGCTGAGGAAGTTTAAATTAGAGGAATACTTACTGGAATGGTGTTCTTCGTATTTTGAAAGCCTACATCGCCTCCAAGAGTAATGACATCATTAGTGTTGACTACGTCCTGCAGGCAGACAGCAACAGTGGGTACTGATAATACTATCAAGCAAGTTCTCATCAAAGGCAATGTGAGCATTCGGTGTTAACATTTAAATAATTTCAAAGAGTAATTTGTTATCCGGTCAGTAAGTGTGACATCATTTCAAATCATGAAAAACATACTGTTAGTACGCATGCGTATGATTGATTTACATGTACTTACCACCAGGATGATCAAAGTAATTTTCCCTTGCAGGGTTCAAAATTCAAATTGTACTACTACTGGACCAAGTCTAGCCATTTTAAGCATCATTGCAGTAGATTGATGACTAACATGTACAATGTAACTAGCCCTGCAATCAAGGTTTTTTTTCTCTCTGACTGACATTTTCTACTGTTAAGTAAAGTTTTTCCCAGCAAATTCATTGCTTTCCTTTTAATCACAAGACTTTTTAAACATTTGTGGTAAAATTGGGAAAAATATGCGCGATGCATCTTTAATTTGGACACTTAAAAAGGATATCCTAGTGCTATAGTTCTTTTAACTATCCCTTCTGATTATTATAAACATATATGACATTACTGTTACTCAACCATGTAAAGCCTCAGATATTTTAGTGTGATACTTCTCTCTGGTTGTACTGCATCTAAGTTATTGCAGTGCACAGCTTAAAGGATAAAGAATGTACACATGTATGTTACCAAAACAAAGGGATACTTCTTCTAGATGGATGTCAATCACCTAGGACATGTATTGGTCATACTACACAAGGCCTGATATTTTTGTTTGAAATATTGAAGCAGATGTGGCATTTGGTGGCTGGAAATTAAATCTACTTCTTAACCCTCCTACTTCTGGTACCTTTTTCATACAACTTAAGTTGATCCACCATTTGAAACCATTCGCTTTTGTGGTTTTGAATGGTGAAATAACTGTACAGTATTGATTCCCCCAAATGGTTTTGAATGGTAGGTCAGCTAATACAAAACCTTGTTTGGATACTTCTAAGTGGTGAATCAATGGACCCTCTATGCATTTGAATGGATTTGAATGGTAGTAAAGCTTGCTACCAACACTGTTCAAATGGTATCACCATATGTGTACAAAACCAATGGGCATTTTGGTAAGTGAAAATTTTGAATGGTTTCAAATGGTCAAACAGTAGGAGGGTTAAAGAAATATTTCCATATCAAAGATTCGAAGATGTTTTTCATTTGAAATAGTTGTGCATACTTGAATCGATCTGTTGACAGATCATGAAATCAAGAAATTCATGTTGACAGATCATGGATACCAAAAATTATGTAATAATTCAGTGTGGCATCATATTCCATCTCTATGCACTAAGACCCACTTAGTGCCAGTAGCTATTAAAAAGAACATCTTTTGAAGCTCTTCAATCAATTATAAAGATGATAATTTGAACGCCTATAGTTAAAACTCTGGTACACTATTCATACACTGTAATAGAACAAGTAGACTGCATCATGTTTGCATGTTATTTATTTCAGTAACCATCCTAGAAACCCCAACCCTTCCATCCAAAAACAACAAATTTGTATTGTGCAGCACATGTCAGAGAAATAGATGATTTTGGACACCCTGCCAACCTTCTCTGTGAGGAAACCCTTCAAACACTTCGGAAACAAATAAACTGAAATGGTATCATGGCACATGCTGTCATAACAATAAAACTCAGATGGTCAATACTTCCATCACTCTCCTTATAGTATGTGAGGAAGGTTTAAGATGGTTATTCCAGTGATATGACTGGGCAGTCATCTTGCACATCTCTTAGAAGTCTGCAACAACAAGATATTCACCATCTCTCAAGGATTCCCTTTAATCAACAAGGAATTGAGCCTGAAGCTGTTTATTTATTAATGCTAGATTAATTTTTTGGCACTTTCATTTATAGCGTCGCACAGCTGTTTTATGTAATTATGAGCTTGCCAATATCTCCATTCAGTATTAAATTTCAGCCTTGGTTATTATTGCTAAGAAAACGGGCTGTTATTTCAGGGCCATTTTAGTTACACTTTCTTGCAACTGACCTCTCTCCTGTGATAGTTATAATTGGCAGGTTCTTCCTCACTTATTACCTTAGAAGTTAACTTAAGTATAAAGTCTTTTGGGTTGTCTACCTGGTCAAAAATATCCTGGTATGTTATTTTACTCATGACATGAATCAGAGTCTCTGACTTTCCTATTAGAATGTCCCCCGTTACTTGAGTCCAGGTCAACGTTACACTTCTTAGAAAGTGTTCATTGAGTATGCAGCAACAACAGCTGGCGGTCTTGAGAAGGAGCCGTTTCTTGAGTAGGCAGGGCCAATTTTGACAGGTCTGCGAGAGTTGAAAAGAAGAGAAAAATAAGGTGGTGATGGGGTCGACTGTTGTTCGCTAGCAACCCGCCTGCTGAGGGTAGTCGTAGCGACGACTTTGTCTTCAAGTACAACTTCCCAAAATCTCTTTTATCTATATTGTGGAAATATACCTTGAGTATTCTCTCACTATGAAAATCTCGCTTGGTTAAAATTTCAATAAACACGGTTAAATTAGTGGTGCTCTTCATTTAAACGTTAATTTAACCGTATTAATGTATGGTTAAATCATGTGTAAAAAATTATGTCTCTGAGCTTATTATTAACACATTTACATGTAGTAAACATCACCCTTAAAAAAAAAAATGTTGTGATCTGACCAGCAAGTACTGTACATCATCAAACTTTGTTATTTTTTTAATCCAAGTTTGGCTTAATTTTCTTTAAAAAAGAGGGAATTTTAACATGTATATTCTACTACTTTTTTTTCCTTTGTTAATTTGATAAATCGGCGTCAAAAATCTAACAATTGTGACCTGTCACCACGAAACCCGGACAAAGTTGGTATTTTCATATTCTCCAGTTCATAAGCTTTTGAATGATTATAAACTTGTAGGGGTAACCCTTTCCTGTAATCCCCTCAGGAGGGGATTAAGCCCCCCCCCCCCAACATGCCCAATCAATAACAAGTCAATCAGAGAAAAGAAGGCTTTTGTACAGGAAGTCCACGCTTCTTGTTCACCAACATTGCTCCGAAAATAGGGTAAAAAAGTATTTTACCTCAACAGATTTAATTTATTTTTAAAGTAAAATGATAGATGAATATGTAAAGCATACGGTCATCCCAAAATCCAAAAATTGACGATTCCACCCTGAAATGACTTTGCACGCTGTTTACTCGAAATGGATCGGTGCGACTTTGTCCGGGTTTCGTGGTGACAGGTCACAATTGTGAACATAAGTGAAAAATCTCCTGAAAACTAATTTTGCAAAATCAGAGGTCTGATACAATAAGTTTATCAACACTGCTTGTTTATTTGTTAACAATTATGAATATCCAGATTTTTTCATCTTATGTAAAATCATTCTTCTTCAACCACCACAACAATATTTTTTAATAGCAACGTGATTATGCATTAAAATGTAGTAGGCAGTGCAGAACAAGTTTGGTTGTACATGTACATGCTGATTTTTCCTTCACCTATTCAACAGTGCTTAGATATTTCCTGTTTAAGTCTAAATCCCAAAGGATCCCTCTTGAATCTGTAGCAGTAGTCAAGGGTGGAGAAAGTAGCGTGAATGGTACTAGTGATCTTTTATAGTACTGCGCTGCATTGGTAATCCTCCAAAGTCTTGAGATGTCAACTTTCAACTGGAAGCAGTTTCCATTCGGCCATTGCATATTCCTGTTGGCCGCCACCATCTACCTGGCACAGAAGGAAAAAGAGTGCTTGTCCAAATAAAGTACTCTTCACCCAATACATTGGCTCAAGTACCCCCTGCCATGAAAAGATCGGCAATCATTGACGACACCACTGCCATTTGTGTCAATTTCATGACAGGTGTACCTTTGTCGTCTTGGATGTTCCCTCTGTGCCAGGAAGAATTTCTATGCCATTTCTGAGGTTGATACCCTTTGATTGCAGATACTGTGCTGCTTCCATACCAAGTTTTACTTTTACAGTTGGCCACTTCCCATGCAGTAAGTGGTTCTACTCAGCTATATAATTACATCAGAAACAAACATGGTTGGAACAAATTTCCTTTACTTAATACATTTAAAGTCAATCATACATTTTTTTTATGAATGGTAAATGGGACAACATATTGATGATAAATAATAGTAAATCCAACTTTTTTTAAAGAAATGTCTACGGTCCAGACCAGAAATAATTCACAACCACTGATCATTTGTGCAGACATGAATATTCATTTACATTGAGTTTGCTACTGGCAAAGCCACATTGCATGTACACAGTGAACTGTACAAGGTGAACCAATAAGAAAAATCATTTGCAATAAGGCATGCAAGGGACCAGTGTTTTATTTTTCACTGAAAAGAATGAAACGGAAGACATTTTGCAAAAAGTTGTATGAAATGTACTCTGGCATACATGTATCCATTGATTCTTCCATTGTACTAAGGACCATCAGGGAGTTACTAGTACACACATTTCCCTTAGGCAGATGGCCAGCCATTGTCATAAACTGGCTGAACTCGTACATCTGTAAAATGTATTTAAAAAATAACAATAGCAATCATTATTTCAACATTCATTCTTATGGCATTAATATATAAACAATGTGATCTATCACAAGAAATCATAAAATCTGATATTTTCAGATGTCAGCAGAAAACTTCTTTTAAAAAAATTGATTAATTGTTAATATAGCCCTCACATTACATTTCAAATCTTATTCACCTAAAAATAAACAATTGTTACGAGTACAAAGTGTGAAGTACAAAATGTACAAACTCTGCATACAAATACACAGTTTTGCCGGTGGTAAATCACCCTGGTAAAAGTACTCTAAAAGTCACTCAAAGTGTAATATAGGTTTTCCCAGCTTATTTAACACATTTATCGATCAAATTCATATTTAGTGAACTTCAAATTCGTCCCAAAAATGTGGTTCGTGCATTTGTTGTTTTCAATTTCGTCAATGAGCATTTAAATTAAAACATTGGTCAAGCAATTTAATATTTAGTTGCTAAATTTGGAATAAAACATTGTTCAATTTCGTCGTGACTGCGTACAGTGGTCAATCGGTCAAATAAATTCGTCTTTGTGCAAACAAATTCGCATAATTCCCATTTAATTTAATCTAATGGATATATAGGCCTATTTGATCTTGTTTTGCTCCTGTTACTTTTCTTTATTTTTGTTATCATTTTTTATTGATATATATATATAATAAAGAATCTTTCTTTCTTTATTTCTTTCGTTCTTTCTTTTTTGTATGTAATTCTTTAATGCGTGTAGTCATGATGATTTACATTTATGCATAAAATTATCGGTATCTTTGTTTCCTTTAAATCACTTTCCTTTTTAAACAAAAACTTTTTAAGCTTTTCCAGACATACATTTTGATTCTAAAATATAAATACCAGTACATGTACATAGGTATAAAACAATTTCAAGGCAAATTAAGCAAAAGTATATGTCATGATATTTTCAAATCTTTTCAATATCCAATTATCTTCTTTAATGCAGTTGCACCGATCATTTTTGTATCAGTCTGTATGTCTTCGAAAAATGATAGGGAATAGGTTTGTGGAAATAACCAAGCACAAACAAAATCTATCTCCAATAAATTAACAAGTACTGCAAATTTAGCATTCTACAGTTAGGCTATGTCCATGAACATGTTCATATATCATATAAATCCGATTCTAGCCATCAATCTCTTGGCGTGCAATGCACCGAGGTAGATAGGTTTGTGCATGATTATACCACCGTGCGCATTTCTCTTGAGTTAACACGTCAACATGTTGCTGGGCCACCTCTTCCAAAAGCGTTGCCCTCCAAGCTTGCATATTTAGGCCGGCTTCTCTAGCTTCTCCCAAATCCCCACCCTCGCTTGCCATTCTGGTTGAGAAAGAGTGCGTTTTACTGCGGCTTTAAAAGCCGAGTGAGCCATCTCTACCGGGTTTAGAAAGGGTGAATATGGCGGTGTTCTTCTGATGGCAACATTGTTAAAATCAGGTGGGATGTGTGCATTTATGTGTGGTCTTGCATTGTCATATATGAGGAAAATCTGCTCTCCTGCAGGGAACATCTCCCGAGCATCCTGGCACGTCTCTTCAAGAAACTGCTGAAAGCTCTGCAAGGTGGTCGTTGCGAGTCTAATGCTGTGGTGGACTAGGCCCACCTCACTGGAGATTGCGAAAGTCACATTGCAGTTTCTTCCGCGTTGATTGTTGACAACCCTGCGAACTGGCTGACCTATTGCAGCTCTTCCAAATGACCGACGCGTCCAGATGTTGTAACCGCACTCGTCGATGAAGACGCAGTGACTTATAACAGCTTGTCGAAGAAACCATTGAGCATAGTCCACTCGTTGTTGAAGGATTCTGGCTTCATTACGACCCCGAGGAACATCTTCTGCAAGCTTCATTGTGAAGAGCATTCCATCCAGAGCACGCGCGAGTGCTGCGAGAAATGAACGGTTTATCGGGAAGTTGTCTTCTCAGGTCAGCGTTTATTTGCTCTAGAGTCAACAGGGATTGTCATTCACAATGCGTTCAAGTGCATTAATCATGACATCATCAACTTTGTGTCGCCGGGGTCCACCACGAGGAACAGCGTCACGTCTATCTTGTTGCAAGTATATTCTTACAATTGATCTTGCCGTTTCCCGTTTGACGCCAAGGGCTTCGGCTATTTGCAAATAGTCCATGGCGTCATTTTCAAATGCGTCTATAATGCGATTGCGATCTCGGTTGGACACTTTGTTGTAAGGGCCTCTTGGACCTCTGGCCGCAGCATTTGCTCTAGCAGCCATTTTGTCTTCAGACGAGTGAAACCTCAAATTGATATCACGACCTGTTTGCTTGACCAATGGCGAAACGTAAATGGGCCTACAGACCGATGCAAGCGTTTTATAAGGCAGCAGCATGATACAATCACACGTTAAAATCACCTGACGAATTTGTTTGAGAATAGATTTAAACGATTTTATCAAAGACGAATTTGATTTCTGAATAAGGCCATTGAAGGCCTTAACATACAGGTGGGACTAATTTGATGTGCACCGGACGAAATACAGAGAGCAAAATTATTAAACCAAGCAATCAAAGATTTAATTTAAATGCTCATTGACGAAATTGAAAACAACAAATGCACGAACCACATTTTTGGGACGAATTTGAAGTTAACCAAATATGAATTTGATCGATAAATGTGTTAAAAAAGCTGGGAAAACCTATAGTAATTTTAATAGTCTACAATTCTACCATTGCAAAATAAATTTTGTTTTTTCTTACTCTGTATGTCTCGATAGCATTGGCTTATGGCTGCCGTCTGTTCAGAACTCGTCCACTCAAAAAGGCCATGAATCTCTCAAAACCATACATTCACTGTGATGCAGCGAGACCATATTTTTTGTTAGGGTTGCACAAGTATGCCCATGTCTACACCGGTAATACACTCCCAGTGAATGGTTGATCGCGCACAAGAGATAATGGAGGAATTGAAGATTAGACTGAATAGAGATTTGTGCAGTTATCCACAGGTATATTATGGACGGGGTCAGGAAGCCAGATCTTATTTTCCAGGCTAGCTGCGTCATTGAACAATGGTTTACAGTTATGAACAACAAAGGAAATTCCGGCAGATAACCACTCGGTTTAACCGAGACTCTTGTAATTTAAACCGAGGAGATTTTTATAGTGTCTTCATCTATCAATTTGTGGAATAGGATAAGCATCAAACTCGGTAATGTTAAGTTTGCAGTAATCTGTGCCAAACCTTCCATCCTTCTCACAGCAGTCGTAGCCATCACTGTGTGATCATTGCTATCCAATGGTTATTACAGCTATAAGGGCTGTCATAGCTGTTATGGAGATTATCTATAACTGTCAGAGTGATGACGATTGTCAGAATGGGAACGTGACTCATGGGAATCACAAGAACTAAAGTAGTTCATCATGGCGAGGGTGGGGATTGTGACGATCATAAGAAGGGGAGGGGAAAATGATGGTACAATATAAGTCAGATTGTAAATCTTCTAGATGCAAATGAAGTTTTTGGAGTAGTTGATTCAATGACTGGTCTACCCAGTTGACAGAGGGAGGAGGGATGGTAGGGATAGATAGGGTTTTATGTGAAAATGTAATGTTAGTGGATAGGGATGAATTTGGCTGGCCTCATGGGCGCGCTCTACTTGCATCGCAGTTTGGAGAGCAACGGCCAGAGTCCTGGCACCTTGTTCATGAACTTGAAGTTGTAGGCACTTAACGGTAGATTCAGGACTGAAATTTTGTGACAGAATGAACTGTTTTATCACACTATCAATGGACTCAAGGGAAGAGGTCTGCTCCATGCTTGACAGCTTTTGGATATCATTCAATAGGGTGGTGTTTTCAATTATGTCATTGAGCTGTACGTGAGCCTGCATACCTGTGTGCAAGATAATATTAAGTGAAAATCATTTCTTCTTACGTTCCCCCTTCAATTCTCCATGGAGGCAGTTTGGATAAAGGTTAGAGTGACCATGATGGAGCCCCTGGATGTGTTTGGTGATAGACTTGCACCTTGCCAAACGCATTTCATCCTGATCGTCAGTTGTTGAGGATGCTACCCAGTAAACATGGTGGTTCATGCTTCTCTACCAGTTGCCAACTTTCTCATTCCTTTTTGGCAAGACCCTGAACTTTTTTGTACATGCATATGTACCTCACAAATTTGATATTGGGCTTTAGAGTAAATGTTGACATCTATGCATACGTGTATGTCTATGTCGTAACAATGGAAACTTGATAGAAATATAAAGTCCATTCTCCTGTTACAGCTGAATATCAATTATTTCATTGATACTTAATTGAATCACACTGAGGACGATCAGCTCTCATCTCCACCATGTGTCAGTGGCTGGCCAGCCTCCTTCACTTGTGACAGGATGGCTTTTTGTTGAATATTTAGGATAAGGGGTTTAATTAAGTCGGGTTTTCTTACCCTAAATTCTGTCGGGAACTGCTGATGGTCTCTGGTGGCGGCAGAAACTGGCCTCCAATCCTCTCTTGCATTCAGTACAATTATTGGGCCTACATTACATTGACTTTTAAGATTACTGGTATAATATTTAATACTTAATTTAACTTAAATTAATGGATACCGTTGCCCTCCAACAGAGATACGGTAGTTTTGTAAGCGCCATGAGCCTCTCGGGAATAGCGCATGATAAATACTTGTTGTAATATAATGTAATGCTGTGTAGGAGTGGAATACTACCAATTCATTTCCTATTTCTGTCTTTGGACAACAACTACGTACTTAAATGTTAACAGTAAAATACAAGAAAAGCTAAAGGTGAACATTGAAGTATAGTTCTCTTACCACTGGTCAGGGAGAGAAAGGGGATGTGCTTTTTGTGTCCAAGTGTTTTTCTACATATGTACAAGAATTAAAGGATTATTGTGCTCTGCTAGGGATGCACAATATCTTTACAATTATATAACACTTGGGGTTTTAAACCTTCCCTGGCCAGGGTAGTATTATAAGTGTAACAGTTGACATTCCTTGTCACTTAATACAAAAGGAAATAGGCTATAGGCTTTTGATGTGGAGCATTGCCACTGTGAACATGTTTGGCAGCTGCTCTTGGAATTTCACTACAAATGCATGATACCATTGTCGTTTTGATTGGTGTCTTATGCGGCCCATACACGATCAATTTTATTGAATCAATATTATTGAAATCAGTATTGCCCAAAAATCTGTCTGGCACACATGATTCAATTATATTGCTCAATAAACCCGTCATTTGAACCCAAGACGTTGTCGGAGTACATGTGTAGGTCATGGATATTGACAGCGATACATGTTTAGCGCTAGCGCTTGCTGTGGGGTTAGAAAGGCCTAAAAAAAAAAAAAAAATCCAGAAGAACATGGGCCAAGAACTGGCTGCGAAGAAGAGATCTATTCAGCAACCAAAAACTTCTGCAGGAATTGCGTGAAAATGAGCCACAAGATTATATGAATTTCTTGCGCATGGATAACAATTCTTTTGATGAACTACTCTGGATGGTTACTCCGATGATAGAAAAGCAGGTTATGCGTCAGCCCATTTCCGCAGGTGAACGTTTGTCAGTAACGTTACGATACTTGGCAACTGGAAACACATTTGAAGATCTGAAGTTCAGCACGGCCATATCACCACAAGCGATAGGCAAAATCGTGATGGAAACTTGTGAGGCAATCATCTTCTGTTTAAAGAACTACATAAAGGTTAGTATTATTATCTTTTGCATGACACCAGATTCGGTGTATTTCAGAGACCGCTTCAGCTTTGTCCGGAAAAGGCTTCAACGGTAACCCTGACCTGTTGTTATCTGCATAACTTTTTGAGACAGAAAAATGCTTCATATATCACACACGAATCCGTGGATTGGGAAGACGAAGGTAAAGAAGTTCAACAAGGTTCGTGGCGTGCATCCCATAGACGGACTGCTACCAAGCTGTAGCAGAAACGCTACCAACAGATCTAAATCGGTCAGAGACATGTACTGAGATTACTTTTGTAACGAAGGAGCTGTTCCTTGGCAATTGGACAAATGTAACTAATGAAAACCGCGTCTGTCGGAAACATTTGCGTGTGTTTCGTTTTTGTCATCACGTGATGCAATTAGCAAACAGCTGTGGATAATGGCACTTGTTAAAGTGCTATAATAAAAAGTGATTCAGGTTAAAGATAACTTAAAACATTGAACCTTGCTTGCTTTATTACAAACCAGTTCTCTCTCAACTAGCACATGGGCCTATTGAATTGGTCTGTAACATACGCCTATGTTGAATTGAACAACATTATTAAAAACCAGAAATGGGTTGGATTGCACGTTTCTAATGGACACTGTGAATATGAAGATAAAACTTGCATTTAGATGATATATCAGTGCATCCTACAGAATGGTTTGAAAGGGTTTTTATGACATAAGTGTCCCTTCCCGATATACTCACCACATCATCCTCTTTTTCACTGACTTCGGTTTCTGTCCCAATAGTTAAAGTACTTCTGGATGTGGCAGGTGTTTCCTGGTCTTGCAAGAAACTCATGGCATCGAAGTACCAAAGGCTTGATTCGTAGATTTCATCCACGCTAGAACCCGACCTCATTGAATCTTGTGCCTTTTTCAATTCCTTTCTGTAATTCGTTCGAAGAGAATTGATTTTTTTCTTCGCATCCTCTTTCGTCGCTTCAGGGTATCTTTTTCTGTATTTAGCAAGTAAGGTCTCATAAGCTTCATTCTTTTTATTTCCGTCACTGTATTCTTTGCTTTTAACCTTCCACAGCGCTGGTAGTTCACGATATACATGTACTTGGATCCACTCAAGAACAAAATGTATATCTTCCTGTTTATAAGCCATTTTGATGTTACCTGTATGGTGACCCTATGCAGACTAAAGGGTTATTGTACAATAGTATTGCCCGTAACAATACACAGGGCAATAGTATTGTGCAAACGTCAATAAAAATCAAACCTGGTTAGATATCTTCAATATATTGTGCAATTCATCAATATTGCAGGTAGACGATCAATAATATTATACAATAATAGATATTGCCCAATAAAATTGATCGTGTATGGGCCGCATTACAAACATTTTCCTGACCAATAAATAAAATGAGGTCTGCACTATGCAAAGCCAAAGTTCCATATAACATTGTTATTAAATTAACATACATGTACTTCATTTGTGGAACTTCTCACCTCGTATTCTAAATCTTATTTCATCTTTTGCTTCAATAATATTTTGAAGTGTTTTTTGTCCATATCCACCTGGTTTGGGCAACCAGCAATCCCTCAGTAACAATGTTTTCCAGGTTGCTTGGGTACTCAGAAGAAGTTTCAAGTGAATTAGGAGTGTAGCCAGGAGATTCAGGCTTCTCAGACGCACACATTTCCTCTTCTGATGAACTGCTATGTTCAGTTTTGTCATTCAGTAGCTTGAAAATTATCCCTATTGAAGTAATCATCAGTGCTGCTCGAGTCCTGGCCTTATCTGACGTTTTGACTTGTGCCTGAACTCTTGTGCATACAATGTATACTATAGAGTAGCACACCTGAGAATGTTAAGTTCTTAATGGATAACAACTATGAAGACAGGAAGGTCTTTATAGAGTCGCTAGCCGTGCTTGGACCAATGAATAAATTCTGAAATCTTGGCACTGTGGGAATGGCCCGTCTTCTTCCCAGTCTGAGATCTACTTGAAACTTGCACATTATTTGTGAATATCAAGAGGTCAGACTGACCAAGTTGTCATTGCCTAGCCAAAATTCCCCGTTTGTGTCTCCAAAGCCAGTTTCGATAAAAGTCAACAGTAGCATCTTGGCACAAATTGTGTATAAGTGTTCAACAAATGACTGGTTTTGTTTCCAAGATAACAATTTGTAGAAGTGGTTTTGTTTCTCAATATCTGTATGATAGTTCATCAGATTTCCCTTGAAGGATATTGTCTTTGCGTACAAAGGCAACAAGCTTGCTGAGTTTGTTCTATTTATCATTTATAAACCAGCATTAGAAACCAAATCATTTATTCACAATGTATTCTGAATTCATACAGATACAGTCATATTAAAAACCACTCCATCACCTTTAGTTGGGAGCTCCTTCTCTCCATAAAGTAACGTGTTGCAGTCTGACTCTCATACCAAATATTTTTGCAATTTTGGTTGTTTAACTCAGGGGTGAGATTAGAATGCATGAAAATAAAAAACACTGATTATGCTAAAATGTTATCAAAAGTTCCTTTTTGGTGTGAAGCAAACAAAATTGTCAGATTTACTTTTTAAAATTTACAGACTCTACATTGTACATCAAGGTTTACGGCCTTGTAATGTGACACAGCGATTTTTGCAGGCAACTTGGAGGAGGCAACCAACTGCACTGCATGCAAAACGAGCACTTTGGTAGAGCAACAGATACCATATTTTTCAACACTTTCTCTCTGTCCCCAAGAAAATTATGTGGAAATTTACAAATGTAAATGTTTTTCCTTCTTGGAAATTGATCCGGGCGTGTGACATGGCCATAGTCATAAACAAGAGACAAATCTTCCATCTCTGTATATGGCAATTTCAAAAGTCTGGCTAACCCTGCAGATGGGCGATTTGACTCTGTCAAGTCAAATTTCATCCAGATCCTCATCACTAAGGCTGATTAGGTCATTTACACCTTCTTCATCGGTGTCTGATACAATCTCTAACTCATTGGTAGTGAAGTCTGTGGATCATCAGTCTGTGTTTCCCCTCTGGGCTGTCTATTGGTTCTTCGGCTTGCACCAGAAACTAGCCATGAAACCAGCTGATTTGCTGTTGAAATTGTCCCATGCTTCTGATATTAATAGAAGAGTGTCGATTGGTGACGTGTTCATTCTTGATCGCCAGTCGGAAAAAATTCTCTTCATTGTTGAGAAATCACATTCCAACTTTGCATTTGAAACAGGTAGGGCAAGAACAATATGAACTATATGAAGTATATTGCTGTACTTAAGCTGCTTTCTATTAAATATGAGTTCCCAGAGTTCAGTGTATGACAACCCCATGTGATGTTTGAAGATGTTCATCTTTAGTTGGGGGAATTCTACTTTGGCCTTTATTATATTACACCCATTGGCTTCTAAGACCACTTGAAAGTGGTGACACAAGTGATCTAGTTGCTTGCTCCCGTAAGAAGTGATTTCTTGTTCGTCAGAAGGCCAGTTCTTAGGATCAAATATGCAGCAAGCCTTCAACATTATTAAAAATAAAATACTTTCACTTTTGCATTTTTTATGTAAGTACACTCCAGAGATTAACTTAACGAAGAATAAGAGGGTGATGTCAATAACTCACCTCGGAAAAAACACTCTCCTTGAGGGCATCTTTAATGGCGAGTTCTAAACGGTGAGCAACGCAATGGACTGCCACTAGCCAGGGGCAGCCATCAGCCCTGATCTTTTGCATCAGGCCGTTATGGATCCCAAAGTTTACTGCAGCTCCATCGGCACCAGCCCCAATCAAAGCAATTTTACTTGGATTGATGTCGTCTTCCATTTGCAGAAACTGCATGTACTTGGAAAATATACCCTTTTTAACTCCCTCTGCTCTGGCGTTTTCTAGATCAATCAATCTGCACTGCATATAAACGTTGAAAAGGCAAAAGTAAACAAATGTCCATGTGTGATAACAGGTGGTGATAAGGTAGAGACAGACATTATGCTATATGACTCGGAAAACATCCATCCATGGTTGTAAAGAAAAAGTGTATGGTAAAAAATGACACAAAACAAAAGGAACACTTGACTCACCCAAGGGGTTTCATCACTGGCCTCCCCTCCTGTACAATTCGGACGTAGATGACTTCCTTCTCTGTAGAGTTCCTATCTGTTGAGCCATCACTCAATACGGAATGGTAACGGTAAGGGAAGGCTCCGTCTTTATTCAAAAGGAAGTCACGTAAGGGCTGGCGGATCTCGTGTTCAGCAATAGCATCCAGGAAGTTGCGGCATGCCTTGTCGTTGGAATAAGTATGCCCAACATCAACACCATGCATTTTCTGTAGCTTTACAAGTTTAGGAAAGTCAGTGAAGGGTTGCTCCTCTTTCCCCACATACAGAGCTATTTCAAATAACTTCTGTAGTCTGTCTATACTGGACTGGGACATTCGCAGAAAACCTTTCTGGAGAGGTCTTTCTTCAGCCACCATCCTTTCAACCTGATATGCTTCTGAAAAAAAAAAAAAAAATTAAGAAATCATCGTCAATGTTAACTTGAAACCCACCTACTTGATGAATTTAAAAAACAAATCACTATCTGTTTGTTTTTCGATTTGACCGGCATTGTTATCAAACACAAAACATAAAATGTGTGCCATGATTGAATCATAATTACCTTTGGCTTTCATGTGAGCTTCTGTACCATCATGTCGTCTTACATTTGTATTCTTCACGTTATGGGTGCCATCAACAAAACTATCAATGTTGGCTATCTTCCCAACCTTTTTCATTGAGAACTTCACAACATCAGGTATGGCAATACTCACACCAGATGAGATTGACCAAACCTAGGTTGTTAGTTTGAAATCTGAGCCAGTCGTACTCTCTCTGCCAGGCAGTAGCAGTGCGGAGACACCGTTAACCCTTTTCTTGCAGGCTCTGCAGACCTCTCTGAAGAAGATTCTGTTGCGTCCGTCTCTTCAGTGGCAGTACTTTCACTACTCGTAGTAGTACAAGTAGCAGGTCCACTGCAAGTGCAAAAACAATTTAATAATTATTCGAAAAATAGTAATGATAGATAACACCCCCCCCAAAAAAAAAAAAACAACAAATGTTATTTTTGAAATTATTGTCACATGTCAACTAAAAATAGGGGAAAATGTGGAAAAAACTATGTAAATGTGTAAAATATATAACCATGAATTTTAGTTTTTAAGGGACATCTTTAGTCAACCTGTGAGATTTTTTGTTTAAAACAGGATGTTTTTTGTACACATCATATTAGCTTAATGAAGTGGCTTCAAACATCAACGAATGACCAACGGTGGTGTACTGTACGTCTATGAGTCTAGTCTCTGATGTCTGTGGGGACATTTTCTGGCTCCTCGGTCCGTTTGATCGGATATTTCACCAGCGTGCAAGTACTGCTTTTTTTAGGCCACACTTTGACTACAATTATTTTTCCAAACTTTAGCTTTAAAAATAAAACCATGAATGAGTTCCTCCATGAGTGAAATAAGAAAAGTAGTTAACGTAGGTAAGAACGGGCCCAGGTTTTTTTTTAAGCGCCGGAAACGTAGAAATAGAGGGTCCGGGGGCTTTTTATTGGGGACCAGGCGCTAATAGCGCCGAGGCGCCGGGTTATTTCGAAGCCTGACCTGGTTTGGGCAACCAGCAATCCCTCAGTAACAATGTTTTCCAGGTTGCTTGGGTACTCAGAAGAAGTTTCAAGTGAATCAGGAATGTAGCCAGGAGATTCAGGCTTCTCAGACGCACACATTTCCCTCTTCTGATGAACTGCTTTGTTGTTCAGTTTTGTCATTCAGTAGCTTGAAAATTATCCCTGTTGAAGTAGTCATAAGTGCTGCTCGAGTCCTGGCCTTATCTGACGTTTTGACTTGTGCCTGAACTCTTGTGCATACAATGTATACTATAGAGTAGCACACCTGAGAATGTTAAGTTCTTAATGGATAACAACTATGAAGACAGGAAGGTATTTATAGAGTCACTAGCCGTGCTTGCACCAATGAATAAATTCTGAAATCTTGGCACTGTGGGAATGGCCCGTCTTCTTCCCAGTCTGAGATCTACTTGAAACTTGCACATTATTTGTGAATATCAAGAGGTCAGACTGACCAAGTTGTCATTGCCTAGCCAAAATTCCCCGTTTGTGTCTCCAAAGCCAGTTTCGATAAAAGTCAACAGTAGCATCTTGGCACAAATTGTGTATAAGTGTTCAACAAATGACTGGTTTTGTTTCCAAGATAACAATTTGTAGAAGTGGTTTTGTTTCTCAATATCTGTATGATAGTTCATCAGATTTCCCTTGAAGGATATTGTCTTTGCGTACAAAGGCAACAAGCTTGCTGAGTTTGTTCTATTTATCATTTATAAACCAGCATTAGAAACCAAATCATTTATTCACAATGTATTCTGAATTCATACAGATACAGTCATATTAAAAACCACTCCATCACCTTTAGTTGGGAGCTCCTTCTCTCCATAAAGTAACGTGTTGCAGTCTGACTCTCATACCAAATATTTTTGCAATTTTGGTTTGTTTAACTCAGGGGTGAGATTAGAATGCATGAAAATAAAAAACACTGATTATGCTAAAATGTTATCAAAAGTTCCTTTTTGGTGTGAAGCAAACAAAATTGTCAGATTTACTTTTTAAAATTTACAGACTCTACATTGTACATCAAGGTTTACGGCCTTGTAATGTGACACAGCGATTTTTGCAGGCAACTTGGAGGAGGCAACCAACTGCACTGCATGCAAAACGAGCACTTTGGTAGAGCAACAGATACCATATTTTTCAACACTTTCTCTCTGTCCCCAAGAAAATTATGTGGAAATTTACAAATGTAAATGTTTTTCCTTCTTGGAAATTGATCCGGGCGTGTGACATGGCCATAGTCATAAACAAGAGACAAATCTTCCATCTCTGTATATGGCAATTTCAAAAGTCTGGCTAACCCTGCAGATGGGCGATTTGACTCTGTCAAGTCAAATTTCATCCAGATCCTCATCACTAAGGCTGATTAGGTCATTTACACCTTCTTCATCGGTGTCTGATACAATCTCTAACTCATTGGTAGTGAAGTCTGTGGATCATCAGTCTGTGTTTCCCCTCTGGGCTGTCTATTGGTTCTTCGGCTTGCACCAGAAACTAGCCATGAAACCAGCTGATTTGCTGTTGAAATTGTCCCATGCTTCTGATATTAATAGAAGAGTGTCGATTGGTGACGTGTTCATTCTTGATCGCCAGTCGGAAAAATTCTCTTCATTGTTGAGAAATCACATTCCAACTTTGCATTTGAAACAGGTAGGGCAAGAACAATATGAACTATATGAAGTATATTGCTGTACTTAAGCTGCTTTCTATTAAATATGAGTTCCCAGAGTTCAGTGTATGACAACCCCATGTGATGTTTGAAGATGTTCATCTTTAGTTGGGGGAATTCTACTTTGGCCTTTATTATATTACACCCATTGGCTTCTAAGACCACTTGAAAGTGGTGACACAAGTGATCTAGTTGCTTGCTCCCGTAAGAAGTGATTTCTTGTTCGTCAGAAGGCCAGTTCTTAGGATCAAATATGCAGCAAGCCTTCAACATTATTAAAAATAAAATACTTTCACTTTTGCATTTTTATGTAAGTACACTCCAGAGATTAACTTAACGAAGAATAAGAGGGTGATGTCAATAACTCACCTCTGAAAACACCCTCTCCTTGAGGGCATCGTGAATGGCGAGTTCGAAACGGTGAGCAACGCAATGGACTGCCCCTAGCCAGGGCAGCCATCAGCCCTGATCTTTTGCATCAGGCCGTTACGGATCCCAAAGTTTACTGCAGCTCCATCGGCACCAGCCCCAATCAAAGCAATTTTACTTGGATTGATGTCGTCTTCCATTTGCAGAAACTGCATGTACTTGGAAAATATACCCTTTTTAACTCCCTCTGCTCTGGCGTTTTCTAGATCAATCAATCTGCACTGCATATAAACGTTGAAAAGGCAAAAGTAAACAAATGTCCATGT
Source organism: Zoroaster sp. YZ-2022 (assembly GCA_029582265.1). Taxonomy (NCBI): domain Eukaryota; kingdom Metazoa; phylum Echinodermata; class Asteroidea; order Forcipulatida; family Zoroasteridae; genus Zoroaster; species Zoroaster sp. YZ-2022. The sequence goes on from CM055822.1 coordinate 28,853,994, forward strand.
GTGATAACAGGTGGTGATAAGGTAGAGACAGACATTATGCTATATGACTCGGAAAACATCCATCCATGGTTGTAAAGAAAAAGTGTATGGTAAAAAATGACACAAAACAAAAGGAACACTTGACTCACCCAAGGGGTTTCATCACTGGCCTCCCCTCCTGTACAATTCGGACGTAGATGACTTCCTTCTCTGTAGAGTTCCTATCTGTTGAGCCATCACTCAATACGGAATGGTAACGGTAAGGGAAGGCTCCGTCTTTATTCAAAAGGAAGTCACGTAAGGGCTGGCGGATCTCGTGTTCAGCAATAGCATCCAGGAAGTTGCGGCATGCCTTGTCGTTGGAATAAGTATGCCCAACATCAACACCATGCATTTTCTGTAGCTTTACAAGTTTAGGAAAGTCAGTGAAGGGTTGCTCCTCTTTCCCCACATACAGAGCTATTTCAAATAACTTCTGTAGTCTGTCTATACTGGACTGGGACATTCGCAGAAAACCTTTCTGGAGAGGTCTTTCTTCAGCCACCATCCTTTCAACCTGATATGCTTCTGAAAAAAAGAAAACAAAATTAAGAAATCATCGTCAATGTTAACTTGAAACCCACCTACTTGATGAATTTAAAAAACAAATCACTATCTGTTTGTTTTTCGATTTGACCGGCATTGTTATCAAACACAAAACATAAAATGTGTGCCATGATTGAATCATAATTACCTTTGGCTTTCATGTGAGCTTCTGTACCATCATGTCGTCTTACATTTGTATTCTTCACGTTATGGGTGCCATCAACAAAACTATCAATGTTGGCTATCTTCCCAACCTTTTTCATTGAGAACTTGACATCAGGTATGGCAATACTCACACCAGATGAGATTGACCAAACCTAGGTTGTTAGTTTGAAATCTGAGCCAGTCGTACTCTCTGCCAGGCAGTAGCAGTGCGGATTGACACCGTTAACCCTTTTCTTGCAGGCTCTGCAGACCTCTCTGAAGAAGATTCTGTTGCGTCCGTCTCTTCAGTGGCAGTACTTTCACTACTCGTAGTAGTACAAGTAGCAGGTCCACTGCAAGTGCAAAAACAATTTAATAATTATTCGAAAAATAGTAATGATAGATAACACCCCCCCCCCCCAAAAATGTTATTTTTGAAATTATTGTCACATGTCAACTAAAAAATAGGGGAAAAATGTGGAAAAAACTATGTAAATGTGTAAAATATATAACCATGAATTTTAGTTTTTAAGGGACATCTTTAGTCAACCTGTGAGATTTTTTGTTTAAAACAGGATGTTTTTTGTACACATCATATTAGCTTAATGAAGTGGCTTCAAACATCAACGAATGACCAACGGTGGTGTACTGTACGTCTATGAGTCTAGTCTCTGATGTCTGTGGGGACATTTTCTGGCTCCTCGGTCCGTTTGATCGGATATTTCACCAGCGTGCAAGTACTGCTTTTTTTAGGCCACACTTTGACTACAATTATTTTTCCAAACTTTAGCTTTAAAAATAAAACCATGAATGAGTTCCTCCATGAGTGAAATAAGAAAAGTAGTTAACGTAGGTAAGAACGGGCCCAGGTTTTTTTTTAAGCGCCGGAAACGTAGAAATAGAGGGTCCGGGGGCTTTTTATTGGGGACCAGGCGCTAATAGCGCCGAGGCGCCGGGTTATTTTGAAGCCTGACCTGGTTTGGGCAACCAGCAATCCCTCAGTAACAATGTTTTCCAGGTTGCTTGGGTACTCAGAAGAAGTTTCAAGTGAATCAGGAATGTAGCCAGGAGATTCAGGCTTCTCAGACGCACACATTTCCTCTTCTGATGAACTGCTTTGTTGTTCAGTTTTGTCATTCAGTAGCTTGAAAATTATCCCTGTTGAAGTAGTCATCAGTGCTGCTCGAGTCCTGGCCTTATCTGACGTTTTGACTTGTGCCTGAACTCTTGTGCATACAATGTATACTATAGTGTAGCACACCTGAGAATGTTAAGTTCTTAATGGATAACAACTATGAAGACAGGAAGGTATTTATAGAGTCACTAGCCGTGCTTGCACCAATGAATAAATTCTGAAATCTTGGCACTGTGGGAATGGCCCATCTTCTTCCCAGTCTGAGATCTACTTGAAACTTCCACATTATTGGTGAATATCAAGAGGTCAGACTGACCAAGTTGTCATTGCCTATCCAAAATTCCCCGTTTGTGTCTCCAGAGCCAGTTTCGATAAAAGTCAACAGTACCATCTTGGCACAAATTGTGTATAAGTGTTCAACAAATGACTGGTTTTGTTTCCAAGATAACAATTTGTAGAAGTGGTTTTGTTTCTCAATATCTGTATGATAGTTCATCAGATTTCACTTGAAGGATATTGTCTTTGCATACAAAGGCAACAAGCTTGCTGAGTTTGTTCTATTTATCATTTATAAACCAGCATTTTGATTTAGTCTGACCCGTCCTATGACAGTGGTCACATACCAGAATGAACCTCTTCCCATCAACCTTCATAGCATCTCTTGGTGATGAATTCTTTGATGCAGGTTTTCCACCCTCACCGGCTTTATCAGTGCTAGGTTTTGTCTCATTACCTGGTTTACTATTTTTCCATTTTCTGTTGAAACCATTAGACTGGAAGTGTGGTTTTGTATTAAAACTAGTCTAATGGGTAAGCTCGCTGTCGTCTGCGAAGACTGCTGCTTTCTTTAGTTTAGTCACCTGATATTCCTAAAGGTGAGATACAATATTATAAGGAACAATGTTCTTAAATTCCTCTATGAGGAAAACATGTGTAAATTCCTCAAATTGCTTTTCAATCTTTAGTGAACGGTACTACATATCGAATGTTAATTCTTTCTGTATGGCAAATTCAACATAGGTCTGGGTTCCTAGCCTTGTCCCAGCGTAGTCGGAAAAACGTTCATAGTATGAATGAAAATGGCTAAAAAATATCTCTGACATGAGGCACTGTTTGTTGGCGTGACTCATCACTATCATTGTATGATGGGCGTTGCCATCTGTAACGCGAGAGACAAAAGTGGGTACTCTTAATTAGTAGTCATTAAGGCGGTATGATACACTACTGTGTATATCAGTGGCGATTTGGCCAATACTGCGCTACATTTTTATCTATCAGCATGGCTTGTATTTGTCCCCTTCGCTGATACAGTTCATAAACTGGGATCACCAATTTTCGGAAATGGGGATAATTTCTGAAATACTTTGAAAGTTCATGCAGTTTTCTTGTATACGAATCATGAATGCCAACATTTTTTTTAAGCCACTTGATCCACTCGATCCAAGTGACTGATATTTTAAAAATGAGATATAAAAATCTCATTTTTGGGGGAGTGGGGGAGGTGGAAGTGGTCCAGTTGGTTCTAAAAATGAGATCTAAAAATGAGAAATTAAAGAACACCTGCCATACTACATTAAATTTTGGTACCAGCCTAACATTCTTAACCAGGTCAAAGTTTGTCTTTGTCTGATTCACTGTCTTTGTCTGACTCACTTTGTCTGATTCTTTCTTTGATTTCATGTCTAATTATTTTAGTTTTACTTAATAATAATAATAATGTAGACTTATATAGCGCACGTATCCACCAAACTGGTGCTCAAGGCGCATTATATTACCCCTGCTCATCAGGCTCATAAATCATTCCTGAAACCATCTCAGCTCCCTGGGGAGTATACAGCTCAATTGCTGCCATTACAGCGCATATATACAGTGTGTATCAAAATAAAAGAAACCCAAATTTAATCATCAATTATAGGAAAACTGCAGAATTATAGATAAAGCGTGATATGGCCTAAGAAAGAACTGGATGTCCTCTTTCCAATGACACCCTGACCATGAATCCATTGTCATGGCTGAATGAGTAACAGGGCCATTCTCCCGTTGCGTGTGTGACATTTGGAAGCATTTTTTTAAACATATTAGTCTCAATCTTTGTTTAGTTTTTGAATACTTTTGTATTAATATATTATAATAGACAACTACAGGGGACACCTTGTACATGTATAATAGTAAAATATTTATTTCAAATATATCTGAAAGTTTCATTTTTCTCTGGAAAAAGTTGTCTGTCACGTGTGTGACATCAGACGATTGCAAATATTTGACTCGCCAATTTATTTTTTTAAACTCTGTGATTTGGCTGAACTTTAATATTTTTTATTTTAATAGACATAGCCTTAACTTATGGCTAGTGTCATCTGAGTTGATTCGTTGTTGTTTTCCCGTAACAACAGAAATAGTGGCGTCACGTGTGTGACCAAAAACCAGGTCACGTGTGTGACATTTGGCTCATTCACTTCTCAGCAGGAATTTAGTCATAAATACTGGACAACCATAATTTCAAGAAAAAAATAGCAATGCACTAAGAAGCAAATATTCACAGTTCAAGCAAGTATTTAATAACAATTCCGTTATTAAACAAGAATAAGTTCATTTTATACAACTGTAACTTACATGTACATATGTACAATGCACAATAAATAAAAGATTAATGAGTTATAAATACATTTTTGAATACTTGTGACTAAACATGTAGATTAAAATTTTCAGTCTGGCTGCTCACTTACAAAGGGGTCAGGGTGCTCAAAAACAATACTTTTCAATTTTGATAGATGCCCATTGTGTATAGGGGCCCAGTGTATTTTCTAAAACTTATTTTTTAGGGTTTTAACCATCTTGACAATGTTACCCGAGACGAAACATTCAAAACTTAGATCTCAACTGAATTAACAATATCGACATTCTTGTCAAACAAAATTATTGGCACTTACATGTATATGTAAGTTAAGTTCTGTCAGTCTTTTGTTTGTTTTTATTATTACATTTATATTTAATTCGAGACTTGAAGTTTCAACAATCATTAATTATTACCAAATTGATTCATTTATTTGAAATTACATTTTTAAAGAACACACATGCAAATACATGTTTTTTGCATAGTCATTAAGAATTAGAATGCCTCAGGACTGTTCATTTTCGAATAATTTAGTATTCGATTATTTGAAACTCGCTGATCAAGTTTTTCATGTCAGCTGCAACGGCATGATGTGCCAGTAAATGGACTAACGCAATTAAACCACACTACTTGGTGCTTTAAGTAAGGCGATCAGTATTATGGGACCGCCCAATCAATATTGTCTTGCATGTGCATCATGTATTAATATCATTATGGTTGCGTATAATGTTCTGATAACAAGAAACCAAACATCAGCCTATGTTTTTTATTGCAGTAATTATATTTAAGTGTCAAGGGCTTTACGGATGGAAACAAACAAAAATTACTTTTGACCAAAATGAGGCATTTGACACTGCAAAGCGCCGTAACTTTTCTATTAAAATAGCATCAGAGTAATTTCTACACGTGCATGTATACAGGTGTATATATTTTTTTTCGAATGTTTGAACTGGTAAAACGATTAGTATACATGCAACTCTGCACACATACAATGTAGGCCAAGAAGAATACTGAAAAATGTATTCAACAATTTAAAGATTCAGGTTAACAAAGTTGGATGTTTACACATGAAGTCAAAGGCATTGCATCTTAATTTGAGTAAGCCTTGACATCTGCAAACTTAAATTGGCCACGGCTCTCTGCCACGTCAGGTGGTGGGATTTTTCTCAAAACCTTCTCTTGTGTGTAAAACAAAAGATACCTATTAGATTGCCATTTCCAGTATCCACCAGATTTTTCCATTGCATCAACTTCAATATTATCATTGACTACTGACTCTACCTTGCCTGGATATTCACATCCATCATACTCAACAATGACCCAATCTCCCTCGCTGAACCTAGACTGTATTTCATCGGCACCTTGATGGCATGGGGGGTTGCTAGAACTTGCAGTACTTGCGCAAGTTGGAGGATGCTCTGTCTCGGTTACATAATTTTCATATGTGATCGTTACCTCGGGCTCAACATCCTCCCCGGATGTATGCCACAACTCAATTTTGCCATTGGGATTTGCTTTTGCTACATGCATTTTTTGAATTCCTGGTACAGAAAGGACATTTTTCCAGGGGCAGTTTAACTCAATGTTGAGATTGATATCCTCCTGAGAAACATGGACAACTTCTGTGTCAGTCATGAGGTTTTCAAAGTCAAGAGATGACTGAACAATGGGAGCTTTGTGGCCTTTGCTCATTACTGCCCGTCTTACCATGCTTTTAGCTCTGCCACCAATGCCATCAACAATGCCTTTTCCATGGGAGGTAGCGAAGTATTTCCACCATACAGTGCGATTGTTTTGTACGGATAGGATGTTAATCATTTTCATCGCAAACTTGTTCTTGAATTCCGAGCTTGGCCCATCGCTGAATATGATCACATCACTGTTTGCCGGGATCAAATCATTCAGGTAGCATAAAAAGGTAAACACTGCATTCTTACCCTTGTCAGAACTATCTGTACAAATAAGGTAACTTTTGCATTTGCCCTTGTTGAAAATTGCCACTGTGAATAAATTCACTGATGACCTTGACCACAGAGCACTCTGAATTTCATCTTGATACTCACACGAGTGTGCCATTGCAAAATCCACCTGTATGACGTGAGCGTTATTCTTGTCACATTCAAAGACATTAGCCTGAACCCTTTTTACACGAACATGTTCTTGATAGTCAGGGAAAACCTCAATGATTTGTTCTACCAATTCTCCAACGCATCCACCCGTTTTCTCTTTGCGAATCCGCCCAGAATCATACCACTCAACATCAGCACTCTTGTCAAGTTCATTGAGCTCACTCTCAAGCCTTTTATGGCAGTCATCACAAACCCTTTTCCAACATGCCCCTTGCAAATCATTAGGATCACACAGACAGAGTTCCCATATCTCATTGGTGTACTTGATCCCCAGAGCCTCCATCTTTAGAATGAAGTTTTCGTGTACATGACATTTGCACTGATCAGAAGGGGTGTCTTTAAGTAAAAAGACATTTTTTGGTCTAAGTTTTGCAAATGTTGAGTATCCAATGACACATTCTGGATATTTTTCTTTGAAGCATACGCTTCTTTCAGGTACATTGTGAGATAGTATTTACGTAATCTGTGTTTAACACCATTTTCCCACATGGTCACCTCCTCCTTCATACCCCTTCGTACACAATGTCGGAATCAAAGTAAAATGCTTTGACAGCACTTAAAATTGCACTAGATAGACCATGATTGCCATTATCTACTGGGCGGTCACAACTTGGAGAAACAGGGACCCCAACCTTTTTAGCCATACCCTCTACAACAAATTTTTGTTTATTGGGAGATGCTGGAAGGGAAAGTAGAGATTTTGTTATTGCCTTCCCTTGTGACTGTGGACTTTTGACTTGGCAGATGGGTTTACTGATTTCTCTTTAGCCATTTTTGCAGCTCGCGACTTTCTTTTTCTGAGGGCTGCAGTTTGCCTGTATCTGATTTTTTGCCCTTGGGTCATAGCCATTACTCGCTTTTTTCTTAATTTCTCTACTCTTTCACTTTCCTTCTTATTGTAATCTGCCACCTTGCTTTTCTTCTTTCTCCATTTCTTTGTGTGCTCAGCTGATGTTTGCATCTTCCTTGGTCTGAACAACCTGTGGAATATGAAATAATAAACTCATTATTTTACTTGTAATAATTTCCTATCCTTTAACCCTAACTCCCTAGTGTGTGTGTAAATTCAATGGCGGTGGAACCTCCGCCCCCTCCACCCCCCACCCCCCACTTGTAAAAGTGTTCCACCGCCGTTGTGCCAATTCATATTAAAGAGTAACTCCAACGGTTTTGAAAAGTGTTAGAATTAAATGTTATTGTGTTCAATGTATAATAAATTACTTATTCATTACAAAATCATGTTTGTTTTGCATGTCAAGGTTGTGTTATTCTGCGAGAAATTATTACCATTTTCTTTCAAGTTTATGAAAACTTTCCACAAATTGGCCACTGGTGGCGCTGTTGAGAAATGAAAAAAACATGTAGTACGGAGAAAGCCGCAAACGATGTTATGTGCATGTGTACGTGTCGTGTTGTTGCATGCTCACCGGTAATACGTCAAAAATGAATATTCATTAGATGTAAATGAGCTTTGACGTCAAGCCGCTCGTTTTCACGAAACTGGGATAGACTTGCGGAAAGAAAGGCACCAAAAATGGATTTTTTTACATAACATTTTTTTTACATAAAAACCGGCGTCAAAGATACATGTAGGGATCTTGACAAGTATCTGTTTTATTTGACATAGGCTTCTCAATTAAATCAAAACCTAAGAAAAGTTGGGAATCGTTGGAGTTGCTCTTTAAAGTTTTAGGATTCAAGACTGATTCAATACTGAATAGAATATATAATTGGCAACATTTTTAATTTAGTGCAAGTTCTAGTTATCATGAAAAACATAGCTTACATTACGAGGTACATGTACACGTAGGCCTACCTTCTAATTCTAAGGCAACCTCACCAGCTACAGGTACATGTGGTTTCAGAGGTCTTGAGGCCTTCACACTACAAAGTCAAAACCAAAATAATGCTGCAATTAAACATTTGACCTACTATAAGTATGTACCTTGGGCAGTCTGTCTCGGCATACTCTCTCCCCCCCAAAAAACAAACAAACAAACAAATAAAAAAACGGAGGCACATGAACATCCCCTTGTAGAAGCCTTCATGAACTGCCTTACAAAAATATCTATAAAATGCAATGCAACTTAAGTGTGTTTGTAAAACATCAAAAAGTGATCTCTTCTCCAAGTAAGTTTACACTAAAAAGCCCTGTACTGCATCTCAAACAATTATGCAGTTGATATATATACTAAACTATGCTTTGTGTGTTACAATTTGATATGCTTACCTTAGCTTTTCCAAATAAAACGCTCAATCTTTCAGTGCAAACTGCTGGTGTAGGCGTACATGTACATGTGCACTTGGCAGAGTTTAGCTGGCCACCACATACATATAACATGTACAGGTCAAGAACACATACATATACACACAGTCAAGAACACTGACTTGTTACAATGTTATACATTTCTAGGTCATCTCCTGTCTATTGGAAATCATGCATTGAAGGCATGATGTGCTTGAGCTGGGATTAGCAAAATGTTATTGGTCACACACGTGACAGAAATGTCACGTGTGTGACCCTCAGATTTTTCTTCTGTTGAAGCAGTTTTTTTTCTTTTTTTTTCAGGATAATATTTTAGGGATTTTAGTATGTATTTATAAAACAAAGTATGACTTTTAAAGTCATACTTTGTTTTATAAATACATATAATATATTTCACTTTTTTTTTTAAATTGAAACTTTGGTGTGTTTTTGTCGCGTGTGTGACATGTTTCACCACAAATTCCCAAAAATTTGTTTTCTTTTATTTTGACTTAAAACTAATTAAAAATACTCCCAATGGTAATATTTTTACCTCCACTTAAAAAAAATTACATAGTTGGAAAGCATTCCGTGCAAAAACAAGAAAAGCAAATTTTGGGGTAAAAATTGTGGAAAAAATGATTCTTATCAAAATTGATGTTTTTTCGCTTTTGCAAGACTTTTTAAAAATATTTTTTCAGAAAACTTAAATTCATATATTTGGTCACATGGGCAACTTAATTACATTAGTGTATATATAATTTAAAATTTTGATGGTTCAGGCTCACTTTCCAGAGAATGGCCCATTAATGGAATTAATAATAACAATAACATCAATCAGGGATGTACACTTTAAAAACTGTTTCTTATAAACACTGAACAATCGTCAAAAAACAAATGTAGAATTGGGCCTGAATGTCTATGAAGAGACATTGTTGCCAAAAAGGGAATTTTAAAATTCTAGGTAATTGATTGGCAAACTTCAAGAATGATTAAAAATCATTTCAGCCTTGCTGACGTCAAAGTCGAAATAAATTCTGCTTCCCAGCATAACAATTTTGGGTTGCTCAAGTTTTGCAATCACATCCTCCTTTGGATGGCTGAAGATTTGTTCCTCCCCGGCTGGCCAGGTAAACAGATCGTTATGTTTCACCATGTAGGACAAGCCATAGAAGTCTTCCTTCAGCGAGTCAATCTGTAAAAACAAGCCCAACAAAACAGTTTGATAACATGCTATTAAAAAACCTTTTCATGCATTGTGGTTTCATTGATCAAGACATTTAGAATAGAAAATGTAACAAAGCATACATGTACACCTACCTTTGCAACAAACATTTGGTCAGATGCCTTTTTTCCAGTCCTCTTTACTCGAATGGCAACAAAATCATGAACTCCTATGTGCATTTGAGGTTCATCTGAAAAATTAACCATGAAAAAATACCAAGTGTGCTACCATGTGTTACATTATAAATTGGTAACATAATCAGACACATACACTACGGAACACAAGCAAGGTGACTATACATTTAAGAGAAACTCAGTGATAAAAGTAATTGATTCCTTTTCAGCTATTTGTGTCACACCTCAAGCTCTATGTATACCAAAACTCTTCAACTAGCCGTGTGTATTAAGCAAAACTGAAGTTAGTATAAAAAAAATTACCTTCTCTGTCGTCACCGTTGCCATGACCAGTCAACTGATGTGTGTCATCATTGTCAATAGTCTGCTGACCATCACCCATGCCTATCTCCTGATTTGATGTCCTGCTCTCCTTCAAACTGCTTCCATGCTTCTCTTGTAGGTTTACTTCAGTGGTGTCTGTCCCCGTTGCTGACGCTTCCTGTCTTTTAGTACTGCTTGCAATTGATGGATCTTCTGTAAGTCATTGGGTGCTGAAGAATAGGGCTTATAGGCTATGTACTCATTTCTCTGTGGCACAACAAAATGTGCAGATTGTGTGCCTGGTAGTGTTGCAACACTATTCCATAGTGCTGTTAGATCATTTGCTTCCTTTGCACCATTGATGAGCTCTTCTGATATGTGAACCACCATCATCTTTTCAGATTGCTTTGTTGCAGATACAAACTCTTTAGCACTTGAGATGACCGATTTTCGGCGTTTCACTGCATCAAGAGCCATACGTTTGACGCTACCACCAATTCCATCTACAGCACCTTTCCCATTAGAGGTGGCAAAAAAATGCCAGGCCAGAGAGAGTTAAAGCTTTTCCTGCAAGTAACAGAGTAGCTGGAAAATATACTTGTTCTTGAACTGGGACGCAGCCCCATCACTGAATATGTGTACTTCCTGCACGTTTGGATACATGTCTTTCATTTCCGATAGAAGGTATGTATGTGATGTAGCTGTTCACAGTAAATTTGTCATGGTCAAAGTTGTCTGACACATGTGCAAATGACTGGTTGTGAGTATGTCCCCATGACATCGCTGTGAAAACGGTTATTTGTTTCTGATGCCAATGTGCAGACTGTACTTCATCTTGCCATTCAGCTGTATAATTTTCCGCAAAGTCCACTTGTAGTACTGCCAAAGTGTTGCTGGTTTTACCCTTTCCTGTTCACTCTCAAATGTTCGGCTTTGTTTATGTTTGACAAAGCAGTGAATGAGGAAATTAGGTAGGTCATCAGTAGTTTCCACCAGCAGATCCTCTAAGGTTCCTTCCTTTTCAACTCTTACCATCCTTCCTTCACTTGTCTCCCATCTCATCCATGCTGTTTCAGTGATGAGCATCTCCGGAGGAACTTTGCTGATGAACTTCTCTGTGAATATCTGCTGCTCACCACAGGCCACGCATTCACCATACATGCACTCATAGGATTTGGCATCACAGACACATGAATTCATCTGGGAAGGCTCCGGTGTACAATGGAAAGATGTTAGGCATTTTTTTGTGAAGGGTTTGTAGCTGAAGGTTGAGATTTTTGTGGTATCTGCACAGGCAGACATTTCTTGGGGTTTCACTTTGCTTCATCACATGTTGTGGTCTCTCTTTTGCAAACCTTGATTTTCCAACCGCTTTGTCTGGGTATTCTTCTTTGAACATTTGGTATCTTCTTGTACTGTCATTACCAGATGTCTCTTCTGTACTGTGGTCTTCTCTTCGCCCTCTCTTACAATGGTGTAATCCTTTACTCCAGGAGCTTGTCGAGAGATGTTATCTCTTTGATAGAATTCACGTATATTGCTTTTGTAATTTCAGGTGTGATTTGATTGTGGGTTAACTTCTTGGGCTTACATGTTGCTTCAGGTGTATCTTTCAGGTGTATCTTTTCCAGTTTCATCAACTGAGAGAGAACACGTCGCTTTTTTCGTGGGCTATTTGGCAGTGCTTGTTTGACCTGGCTTACAGCTTTTCCCAGGCTTTGAGGTTTGCTGTATACATATATGCATTTTGGTTGGTAGACTTTTCAGGGGTTCAAATGCTGCACATTTGAGCCTATGACGTCTAACTCTGAGGAGAACCTTTGCTCTCCTGTCACACTTTTCCTTCTTTGTGAGTTTTCCCTCTTTTTTTCTATCAGCATCTTTCTTTTTATGTGCCTCATACTTTTCAGGATTTTGCTTCAGCCTCTGTCTAAACTCCCTGACACGCGCTTTAACTGTTTTGGTCATTCTGAAATAATATTGATAATGTAGAATAATTATAACATTTTCAATGAAGAAATACATTGTAGAATTGAATTTTTAAGACTACGTACATATGTAAATGTACACGGAGGTTTTAATTAGTTTCAAAATAACAGTTAATTACTACCATAGGATGCCTACAGTAATGTACATGTAGACAAGAACATCCCTTAACTGCAAATGAATAATCAGGATTTTTATAAACTGTTAGTGAGAAAATGTAGTAAAAAATACATGTAATAGTTGATTTGTTATAGCATACTAAAAATGGCAAAATGTTTAAAGACAATATATTGATGAAAACTATCAAATTCATTTACCTTTTTGTGTGCTTGTACTTCTTCAGCTGACTGCTAGTACTGCCTGCCTAACACATGAGTCTTTAACATTCCCACCAAAAGGCATAAAATTGATACAATTTATACTCAAATGACCTAGTTCTATGTGCATCAGGGTCTTTTCACTTTTAAAAATAGGGGTGTGTATATTTGTGCATTGTAAAATGTGTAACGTCCGTAACGTAACGTCCGTAACAAAATTCCGTAACATCCGTAACACTCGTTAGCCTAGTTCTAATTATTGGATTTTCAAGTTTCATACTGGATAAAGTTACCCATCAAAAACTACAGCTTTAAATATGTAGAGTAACAAAAAAATCTTCACTGGATTTTATTTTAGAGGAAAAAGATGACCAAAATGTTACAGACGTTACATGGTGCCGTGGAAAAAAAAAACGTAAAATACATTCATGTGCAGCGTACATATGCAAATAGAAATCACAATAATTTTTCCAATTTCTTAGAGAAGGTACACTATCCTAAGTACTATTTTGCATACAATAAATTTATTTTAAATGTTGGCTTTGATAAATGAGAATAAAAAAATATTCCTATTTTTACAATTTTTTTTAAAAAGTTGACATTTTATTATGCGTACATATTCAAATGTGCTGGAAAAAATGAAAATGAACAAATGTTGGTGATATCAATGCATTTTCATAAGGTTTAGGTATCAATCTCACCTACAAAAGTTCAAAAAGTTCTATTTGAAATTTTTTGGGTCATGTCAACTTTCGCATGGAATTGCCCACTATTCTAAGCACAGTGTTCATTGTACAGTGCGTATCCAAAAAAAGGTAATCCGAATTCAGGGGGTTAATATGCCAAGGTTATTTAGTTTGACAATTTACCAAAGAAGAGGAACTCCTCAGCTTTCCATTGATACTTTTATTGACCCATTGCTGTCACACATGACCGAGTACATTGTTATTGAAAATGGCAAATTCAAATCGCATTTTTGCAAGTTTGGGTAATCAGTGCAAGGCAGGATAATCAGTGAAAGTCAGTATGATAAACCAGATTTTCTTTAGGAATGACTGGACATTATTCAAGAAGAATCTCTTCTAACATTGCCCTTTTATGCACCCACACCTTCAACATGTCCACCTCCCCTTTCGACACAAAGCTGACAGCGACGGAGCATGTCCTGCACTGCTCGTCTCACCATAGCCGGATCATTGCGTAAAGCATCCACTTCATTTCGAATACGGCCCTGCAATTCATCAAGATCACGGGGAGGAGTTGCAAACACCTTGTTCTTCAAATGTCCCCAAAGGAAATAATCACATGGTGTGAGGTCAGGTGATCTTGGTGGCCATTCCACCTCATGGTTGACGGCGATGACTCGTTCGCCAAAGACTTCACTCAGACGATCTCGGACAGCGATAAGGCGATGTGCTGGGGCGCTGTCTTGGGCCCACCAGAGCTGTCTGAAGACCCCACGAACCTGTCGCTCAAAGTGTCCCTGCAGCTGCGGTAAAACCTTATCATTGAGCATCTGCAGATACATGTTACCATTGACATTCTTTTGAAAGAAAAACGGTCCGATCAGCTGACCACTTCCACAAAGTCCTAACCAAACAGTCCACTTTTGTCGACTCATGTTAACCTCAAAATTGAATTCTGTGGGGTGTCTTGCTGGTGCATATTTAAGAACATTATGCGTATTGACCTTGCCGTATTGACCTTGCCGTATTGACCTTGCCGTATTGACCTTGAACTGCTCAGGCAACTGGTCGGTGAAGCCTTGTGTTTCCGACTGGGGGGACTGTCTTGCTTGCTAAACATATTTTCAAGTTGAGATCACCCACACAGTGCTCCATGAGCCTCTGGAAGGTTGCTGGGGCATTTGTAAGCCCAAAAGGCATGCGGTTGGCTTCATAGAGCCCAAGTGGGGTCGTAAAAGCTGTCTTTGATTTGTCTTCTTCTCGCATCTCAACTTGCCAGTACCCCGCTTTCAGGTCTAATGAGGAAAACCATTGTGCGCCATGTAGGGCATCCAATGTTTCCTCAATTCGAGGTAGTGCATAGGCATCCCGTACTGTCCGTTCATTAAGTTTCCGGTAGTCTATGCAAAACCTCAGACTGCCATCCTTCTTCCATACAAGAACAGGAGATGCCCAAGGGGAGTGGGATTCCCTGATTGCCCCGGCATCGAGCATTTCCCTGATCAGGTTTCGGACTTCATCATTCTGAGCAGGGGGAATCCTGCGATGCCGTTCCTTAAAGGGTGTGTTATTGGTCAGATTAATTTTGTGTTGGACTGTGGTGGTGTGTCTTTATCATGAAGGGAGAATACGGATTTACGTTGCCTGAGGAAATTTTGTACTGTGGCCAGGTCATCATTACTAATCGGTGACTCAGTGAAATCAAACAGATCTATGAAATCATCCGTCTTTTCCACCGTGTGGCTCGTGGGTTGACTATTTAGTAGTTTGTTCCCAGAGTCAATGGGGCCTGCAATTTCATCCCATTACAAATGCCAACATTTTTTTTAAGCCACTTGATCCAAGTGACTGATATTTTACCAGCCCTCTTGTCTAATTTATAAAGTTCAAAGGCTAGATGAAAGTCACTCTTCGTAATCATGAGAGGCAGCAATTGTTGGAGAACTTTGCTTTTTGAGGATATCATAGCCAGACATAAGATATTCTTTCGCCTCGCTAAAGGTTGTTACACCACTCATCACCTCGGCAACAGTAGGACAAACCACTTTGTCGGTAGTGACAATTTTAGTAATTAAATAGCACCCCCCCCCCTGGATCTGCCAATGGTAGTATGGGTTTTCTAGTTTTGATCTTATCCATTTATTATTTATAAATATGACTATGGAGTGCCTTGGTCGAGTGGTTTAGTGCATCGGATTTGTGTTTTTGTTACCTGGTTTGCCGGTGTGCTGATCTCCTCCCCTTGTTCCATCGTACATGTATTTATAATCTAGACAACAATGTTTTATTTTGAAATTAACGCTCCTGTGATTGGTGCCAAAAATCTTCCGTACACTTGTAATATACTTCGCATAACATGGAAGAAAGAGCACTTGAAATGAGCACGATTTTTCAATCAACCGGGCTTATATATTCTCCACTTTGAGTTGTGCAAGGCTCTGCGCTCTGTAGTTTACAATCATATTTACAATAATATTAGATTTTATTTTTTTAATTTCTCATTTTTAATTTTTTTTAAATTTATTTATTTATTATTATTGTTTTTTAATAAAAATGATATAAAAATCTCATTTTTGGGGGAGGTGGAGGTGGAAGTGGTCCAGTTGGTTCTAAAAATGAGATCTAAAAATAAGAAATTAAAGAGAAATTAACACCTGTCATACTACTTCATTAAATTTTGGTACCAGCCTAACATTCTTAACCAGGTCAAAGTTCACTGAAGCTCTCACCTTGTCTGATTCTTTCTTTGGTTTCATGTCTAATTATTTCAGTTTTACTTAATAATAATAATAATAATAATAATGTGGACTTATATAGCGCACGTATCCACCAAACTGGTGCTTAAGGCACATTATATTATTACCCCTGCTCATCAGGCTCATAAATCATTCCTGAAACCATCTCAGCTCCCTGGGGAGTATACAGCTCAATTGCTGCCATTACATCGCATATAGGGCTAATCAAACACAGCAACCAACTCTGCCCTCACAGGTACTACAGGTAGGGGCATTTATGACATATGGTACCCTTACCCCAAAAAAATTGCAACAAAAGGTTTTTCAACTGATTTGAGTAGTATTGGGTGTCAGTATTAACATATTCAAAATCTTAAGGAATCCAACTTCCGGAAAGTGGTTATTTTCAAGATGGCTTCCAAGATGGCCGCCAAACCATTAAAATAACAGTAAATTGACCATAACTTCAAGTTATTATATGACCAAAACTTGTAGTTTTGGTGTTCATACCTAGGTTTTCATACCCTATGAAGTCAATGAGACCATTCTCAGAATTGCTGAATTATCAGATAGCCTATAATTCAATATGGCATCCAAGATGGCCGCCAAACCATTAAAATAACAGTAAATTGACCATAACTCGGTTATCATATGACCAAACATGTAGTTTTGGTGTCTATATCTAGGTTTTTTATACCCAGAAGTCAATGAGACCATTCTCAGAATTGTTGAATTATCTGATAGCCTATAAATTCAATATGGCAATCCAAGATGGCACGCCAAAACAATTAAAATGAACAATAACAATGTATTGGTTATTACAAAAACCGTGAATTTCTATATAATTGTGTGTAAACTCAGCAGGCATAAAGAGTTCACAATGTGGTCATGTAGACTCTAGACATAATCGGCATAAAGAGTTCATACAATGTGGTCATGTAGACTCTTGACATAATCGGCTCATACAATGTGGTCATGTAGACTCTTGACATAATCGGCTCATACAATGTGGTCATGTAGACGCTGACATAATCGGCGAAAGAAAGCACATGGATTAAGTATTACTAAAGCTCATCGCTGTCACCTCGATGTCATCGCCTGTAATTATGTGATTGCTGTATGGGTTGTCACATGAACCAGTTTGGCATGGTCCACATCCAGCATGGCATGGTAGCCCATATCTCCGCAACTACAGCGAGGTGGACACGATTCGCAATTGCAGTGTATCATTTTCAGTAGGTTGTCCGGGCAGCTTTCATGTCCGCCATGATTGGAACCATCTGATTATTGTCTACTTTCCATCCCCAGTCTAGAGCATCCATACCATCGTCAGTACCCATCCAGACCATAATCTGGTAGTAAACTCTGAGGCAGTGGAATTTGGTAGAGGATGTTGTAGGTGGCAAAGCGTTCAGGGTGAACAAAGGACTTGGCTGATGTAATTTTCTTGACAAATGTATTGTAGCGCAGTGTTTCCAGGTTACTACTGCCATCGTTGCCAAACATAACGGTCATAGCTTTGTTTCCAAGATCCTTAATGATGTGGTCTGTCTGATTTGGGAGAATGAAGCAATTTGCACATTCTTTGATTATTGGTTGACCTTTCACCAGTTTCTGGAAAGCCGTCTTCTTCCCGATACCAAATATCCTTGACGTTGAATCACAACCAGTGAATGCATGAATGAAGAGGAGCTGTGAGCATATGTCTGGTCCGATGATTGCTTTCAGTCTGTTGATGTCGTGTACCTTGGTTGCGTCAGTTTTGTCGGAGCGGAAGTAAAGGTCTTTAATGTCTGGGTCAGTGTCAGCATAGTGTAGTAACAATATTAAAAGGTCCGTGTCTTCACCAATTAAAGTCGTACTATGTCGATGAGAGCTATCACCTGGTGCGTTGATCACATTGCAGCCTCTATTCCTCAGTTGAGCAGAAATTAGAGAAATTAATCCTTCCTTGTTGGAAGCTCGGGACAAGAACTGCTCCTTCTTTCCAATGAACTCGGTGTCTGCAGTAAAGTGAACATCCGGGTGGGACGCTCATGCAGCGTCTTTGATGGGTGTTGTCTTTGATAGACGGACCACCATATCCATCAAAGACCACCGTTGCTAAGCCATAATGACGAATGGTAAAATCTGCATACGACTGTGCAATAGACCCATAACTGTCTCCAGCTTTCCATGGCACTCGATGCAACAAGGACCCTCCATCAAGGACGTAGTGATCGGTTTTCGGGCAGATTCTTTTCACTACTTCATAATCGCCTGACGCCACACTGCTGGCATGTTCTGTGATGGCGGTAGCTATTTGAGGCTTATCGGCTTCCTCGGAAAATGTGTCTAGCTTCAAACAAGGCGGGTGGGTATGTACTGAGCTCGTGCTTCATCACTTCCTGCATGGAGAGAACACCTGTTTGGGATACGACGATGAATCTCTGAAACAACAAGGCGGGATCGATGGTGCGGTCTGGGGCAATTGGCACGGAAGGCAATCTCAAGGGTTTTAGCCTTATCCTCTACGCTTGAAAGAATAATGAAATGAAGCTTGACCAACCATTTTATTAATTATGTTCATTCGACTGCCTTGTATTCTTGTACATTGGTATCAGATGGAGCTCTATGCCAGTAACAATGTTTCGTAATGAACGATCTTCAGAAAATGGTGAATGGAATCAGTTTGGAGTTAATCTTGGCAAGATCATGTATGTCTCTATTTAGGGCGTGCATCTGTAGTTTCCTTTGTGTTGATCACTGGTTGTGTATGTCAGGTTGTTAAAGTCCTGCATTGCCATGTTGTACATTGCTGTAACTGCATGGACATTGTCCAGAGTGAGCGCTGTTCTCTTCATTCATCCCGCTACCATGTGTCAAGCTCCACTGGTTTTGAGAGACCTCATTAGTGTCTGTTCGATTACAAGATCTGAGCTTAGTCCAGCCCAGAATTTGTTGCTCCTTCTTACTACATGCCGCCATTTACAAATTTCATGTATACATCTGGGTGCCTGTTTTCCAGCTCTGACATCTCTTTGTAAATAATAATATGCAGACTTCAGGTAGTTGAAATGCCCAGCGGCTGCACAAATATTGGAAGACAGTCAGTAACAGCCTGCAAATGCATTCTCCATGAACCTGTGCGATCGGCCATGATGAGGGACCTCGCACACCGTAGCATATCCTGATACTGAAGCCACAACTGACTAGTTTTGGACCTGGATTGAAGTCCCATCTTGACTTTATTGACTTCTTGCTGAACTGTTGCCAGTGTGTCAGACAAAGCAACATCCTCCAAAGTGGTTTCACCTGCTATAAGAGACGAATAGATTTCTCTGACTCTTTCTACTAGTGATGCAAATTCAGGATTTGCCTCTAATGTTTCAGACACAATTAAGTGGTTGAGACATTTATCTGTAAGCAGGTGCCCCTCGAAATGCTCTTTGACTGCTTTTTCCTGTCATCATGTGTACCACAGTATTTTCTCCGTGAGACCTCTCTAGGATGTTTGTGAGCCCAGTACCTTTCATCAGTGTGCCAATGGCTCCAAGAAGATTCATGAATGTGGAAACATCCTAGTAGAAGGATGACACCTTCAAGGGACTGTTCTGTGGTTCATCGAGGATAATCTCAGCTGCTTTCCAGTACAATGGCTGGTCAAAGGTAATCACTGGTGAGATATTGTGCTTGCTTGCCAAGTTGTAGATGAAATTAAGGTCGATAATATGCATGTCTTATCTCCTGAATACAAATCTATCATTGGTAAGTATTCTACAGATGACTTCGGATGTTCCTTTCCTATGCAACATGTGCATCATGCCCTGCCAGTTTGGAGTTGATTGCTTGTAGCTCAAAGCCAGCTCCCAGAAGATGTCAACTTTCATGTCAACAGCTAAGGATGTTGGTAGTGTTTGAACTTAACACTACGGCATGCATGCTTTGCAGCGATACTGTATTATGTCAACTTGGGTGTTCTCAGACGTTGAGTTCTGAAAGCTTTTAGCCTGGTAATGATACGTTTTGTGTTCCGTCGGAGTAAGAGCAGCTATCATTCCCATTCCGTGGAAGGTTCCTTTGCCATCTATAGTAATAATGTCGGTCAACATTGTCGCCTGCAAAATGCACACTTGTATCTTCAGTATCAGCACTCAGGCCTAACATATCTGGAGCCACACAACATGCAGCATTCTTCTCAAAACGCAAAAACTTCCTTACACGAGGAACAGAAACCCATTGCAGAGAGCGTTTCTACAATCAACTTAGAACGATGAAGATGATGTGCCTGTACACCAAGACCAACCTGCAGGGGTGCAAGAACAGCGTGTGGTCGTGCTGCCTGAATTAGTGCTTGTCCAATACTTGCAACTTTGCGCGGCTTATTTTGACCTACTAATAGTAAATCTAGTAATGTGTGAAGTGTCCCAGGAATGTAGTTTAGAGCAGAATCAAGCTTTAACATCTCAATAGATGGATACTCATCAGAAGTGGATGGGACATTTGTCTTGATGTCACTTCTAATTAGCCTTGCTGCTGTCTTGATGATTGCTCTTCTGTGCCTCTTCATCTTCCTCTTTACCATGGCTTTTGAAGTATGATCTAAGGATCTGCGATGTCTTTTCTCTCATTGTCACAATATCATGGACACCTTCACCTTCAGCAATATATATTGAGTCTCCATTGTTCCATCAATTTCTGTTTGAGATACTGATTTCCGTAGGGGTTGACTCTTTGTCTGTAAGGAACTCTTTCATCTTGTTACCCAGGTCAGAGATAGTAGTTGTTCCTCATCATTAGCTTCAGGTAGAAACACATTTCTAAGAAAGCTTGTTCCTGATCTTGATTTCTTGGTCGTCAGACTTTCTTCGCTTTCCTTGGAGGGCAGCTACGATACTGTTGGGGCACATCACGATCTGTCCGGAAATTTATACTACAGGAATGGTGGTATATACAATCTGCTGCATGAAGATCTCCGCAGAAATATTCAATTCGACCTTTAACAGTAGTAGCCCAATCATCGGAACGATTATCACAACATTTAATATGCTGTCTGCAAATGTGTCGGTCTTCACATTGCTGTAGTCTGAACTTTCTGGCTGGATAGTAACTCCACAGAAAAGCAATCAGTCTTGTTATTAAACAGACCTTTAGCATCTCTAGTCACGCTTCTTAGCTGGACTGATGGAGGGTTGGCACTCAGTTTTGTTTTAATTTGCTGTGGTTTGTGTAGCGTTCACGGCAATCTGTGTGCACCTTAACTCCAGCCTCAACCACGTGCGATCACCTCTTTGAGTACTTGCTGCATTGATCCCATTAGCACCTTTCTGACCTATTGTAGATACTTCACTGCCATTATCTATGTCTTCTTTGCAGATGGGCAAGGGCTCTGGGTTACTTCACAGTCATTGTCAGACCTGAAAGAAAATCACAAAGTTTGGATGAGAAATAACCAAGTTATGGTAATTTTATATATTTAAGTGGGTTTGGCGGCCATCTTGGCAGCCATTTTGGATTTTTGGATTATCTGATGGCTCAACAATCATTTTGATAGTATATTTAATTTTTCTGACCATGAAAACCTATGTATAGACACTAAAATCACAAAGATTGGGTAAGAAATAACCGAGTTATGGTAATTTTAGATTTATTTCAATATTTTGGCGGCCATCTTGGCGGCCATCTTGAAAATAATCACTTTCCGGAAGTTGGATTCCTTAAGATTTTTAATATGTGATAATAGACACCTATTACTGCCCAAATCAGTTAAAAAACCTTTTGTTGCAATTTTTTTGGGGTCAAACCATATATGGCCCTACCTTACCCCTGGGTGGAGAGAAGCAATTATGGTAAAGTGTCTTGCTGAAGGACACAAGTACCCCGGTCGCGGTCGGGATTTGAACCCACATTCTGACGACTCAGCCATCAGAACACAAATCCGATGCACTAACTTGGTATTCAAGTTTAAGCTTTTGCAATTTAAATTCTCTTTCTTTTTGTCTTTGCATTTTTCTTGTTTTCTTTCAAACTGCTGAGTTTTTCTTTTCAATCCTAGCCATCAATGGCCTTGATTACTTTTTGACTTCTTGCTTTACTGGATTTTTTAATTCCAACATAACCTGCTACTTCCATTAATTCATCTCTAGACAATTGCTCCAACTGACTGTGAGACAATTCCTCACTTTCATTCCACAAAAGCTTGAACATCAAACTGACTAGCCATATTTACTCAATTATAGTAAACATGAAACCTTGTTAAAGCTTTGTAATTTTACAATGGTTCTGTAAAATTATTTATTAAATCTGGCAGTTTTGGTGGTTTCCAACTAGATGTTAGTTTCATGTTATGATTCATAGCTTCACATGAGTTACTCTTCCAGTTTCAAGGAATCAAATTCTTCTTTAAACGGAGACCAATAAGTAAAGGTACAGTGTACCAACTTATTCAACTTTAAAATAATTTACAAAATTAAGCAATTCTTTGTACATTTGACGTAAATGGACAATGTCATTACTGATATCGGCGATGGCCCATTTTGTGTCTGGACGTGTATGTAGGGCGTGTTGTAGGACGTCCATGTCGTGTATGTTTTGGAGGAAATTTTCAAAATCATCTGCTGAAGCTATAGTGACCGGGTCGGGTAAAAAACGCGCGTTATTGAAGCTGGAATGGTAATACTGTAATTCACCCGTCGCTATATGTCGTAAAATAAACCCGAATGAAAGGTTTATTTTACATCTGGATGTAAAAGTGGGAAAAATACCCCTTAACCCCTCGTCGAGGGAGACACCAATGGGTAACCCTACTCTTGGAAAGGGAGGATCCACCCGTAAATCACGGGAGACGCCACCGGTTAACCCTACTCTTGGAAAGGATGGTCCCAACCGTAAATTGTACACATCTTGAATTGCGCGGCCGTAAATGTAATGGGTTCTAATACTACTCCAGTTTCGACGATAAAGGGTTAACATATCGTTATCCGCATCGTCAGCATTCGGGGGAATCGGAAATGTGAGTGGATCTTCGGGAGATAGACTGACGCCTTGCGGCGACATTGGTTGTACAATATTTTGAGGTTCGTCATTTTGCTTGGGTTGGCGAGAGTGGGATCGTTTGATACCGTGTATGTTGTTTTAGCTTGTGTGACTGATTAAATGTTTTTCTACATGAAGGGCATTCACCACGGTAGCCGGAATGAATTTCCTTGTGGCGTTTCAGACTGGTTTTTTGCGCATATGATTTTTCACAGATATCACAAGTAAATCTACGGTTGCCAAGACTGTGTTTTACTTTCTTATTTACACCTAAAGGTTGCGTACTAACGGACTGTCTCTTCTCACCCCGGGTCGACCATTCCCCAACTGGTGTTCTGCGTCTCTTGGGTCGTACGGAGGCTGGTCTTTTCTTCCCTGAATTCCTGACTGTTGTTTAACAAGCGCCTTCGGGATTCGATAGCCTCCACGGGGCCGTGTTGATATATCATCTTGTAAAAATCTTTCACCGGCGAGGCGAGATGTTTAGCATACATGTATGCATAATGTTCTTTTATAATAGCACATTGTAAGGCATCCGACCTAGGAATGACTAAAATATGTACCGAGTTTGGAGGGATATTGTTCCACCATCGGATTTCGGGATCACTATTTATCTTATGACGTAGAAGTTCAAGGTATAAAATGTTGCCGTGGTTATCTACGGTGTTGTAAAAATCTTGGAGTTGAACGGCAGACATGTTGGCAACCGATGATGTGGTAAGTTTTGCAGCGACGCTTCATTCGCTGCTGTTTCCATGCGGTCGATCGCCTCAATTTGAGTAGCCGTGAACTCCAGGCTTCATTCAAATTTTTGCTGCGACATGATTACTAACGCATATGTTCCGTGGAGATTATCGCTCGAGCCCGCGCTGATGATTTGTGAGGAATCGACTGATTGACGCCGGTTCTTTATACCAATAAAAGGGTAAACTTTTATTTTTGCTTTTAACGAGTCACGACGAGTTAAGTAAATTGTAAAGAACTCAAGTTTAATCACGCTGCATTGTGAGTGCACTTTCGTTCGGGTTTGAAACCATTGAACTGTTTAGCCTCTGCATAGTCGCACTGCTAACGCTATGACTATCAGGACGTACAAACTTTGAGTTCGATCGCTTTGGTTACGACAAAAACAATTGACCCACGACATCGTCGAGGTTCAAGTAGGGTTTTGAAACTTTAAGGATAAAAATACAAACAAAAACAAAACAACTAAAATGACTTACCCTGTTACTTCTCAAACATCGACGGATGGGTGGAGAAGATGTGCTTGACGTAGATGAAGTGATTTTTCGCCATGGGGGACACAATCATCCGGTCGGGCCGGTTCCGAGGGATGTGGTATAATTCCCTGAATTCCCGACTGTTGTTTAACAAGCGCCTTCGGGATTTGATAGCCTCCACGGGGCCGTGTTGATCTATCATCTCATAAAAATCTTTCACCGGCGAGGCGAGATGTTTAGCATATGCATAATGTTCTTTTATAATAGCATATTGTAAGGCATCCGACCTAGGAATGACTAAAATATGTACCGAGTTTGGAGGGATATTGTTCCACCATCGGATTTCGGGATCACTATTTATCTTATGACGTAGAAGTTCAAGGTATAAAATGTTGCCGTGGTTATCTACGGTGTTGTAAAAATCTTGGAGTTGAACGGCAGACATGTTGGCAACCGACGTAGGAATCAATATATATATAAATATCAAACTATAAATTAAAACTCATTCAACTACAACGTACAAGTTCACAAGTTCTAGGTACAAGTTCAACCAAGATTTAATATCAAATTCTTTGAGTCTGAGTCGAAAACTTATACACACCGCATCAAGGACGACCTTAATTAAATTTAATTTAAAATAAGTAATGGACGGCGGGGTCGAACCATCGAGCCGAAACGGAGTTTGTATAGCCCGCTGTGACAACGATTTATGCCTAGTCATATAAAATAGACGCGGGACATTAAAAATAAATTAATAAATTAATAAATAAATACAATAGCCCACTGCATAGTCAACCCGCCCTTTTCCCCTTCCTCGATGTCTTGACAGACGTCAAGGAAACCGCCGCTTTGTTTTCACAAAATACAAACGAGACGTCAACGTCTCGTTTGTGCTGCGTGAAATGTCCTCGGCGCTCCATGATTTACAATCATTCCCGCACCTCCCAACTGGATCAGACTAATAACGGTTTTTCTCCAGTTACACTATCATGACAGAGATTCCACTCACCACTACGTGGTTCGTTCAAGGCACACGCCGCATAACATTATGCAACTTGCATCATGTTCTTCACATTATCGTCACTTCGTGACTCCATACACTGCCGTGAGGCGAACATCTCGCCACTACATGGCTCGGTCCACATTCAACCTCGGGCATTCAACCAAACACACAAGGTCACAAAAGTGGGCGAAGGACAAAAGTGGGTGAAGGTGCGCATGCACCTTCACCTACTTTTTGGGGTGTGAGATGCTCACTATATACTACTGTCACGAATTATGCATGTCAGATATTTAAGTTATTTACAGGCCTCCCAACGAAACCTATAAAACCTATATTTCAAAATGGGAACCTTATTTTAACCTATAAAAACCTATATTTTAAATCTCTCGCAATACATTTTTAACTTCCTCATAAAATCCTCATGGTTTTGAAGAAAAATTACTTCATAAGTATAAAGAGACGAAGCCAAAACAGTAGCCAAACTGTATGTGTACTGCTTAGATTTTCTGCCAGACAGGGTATGGGGTAATGTACTGTGTTGCAAAGAACTCAGAAGGTAGGCAATTTACCAAAAACTTGTTAAATTAACTAAAACACTGCATAATCACAGGAAATAACCTATATTTTGCTTTAAAAAAAATAACATTTAGAAAAACATTTATTTGGTAGATTAGGCACTGGGAGGCCTGTATTTATGAATTCCCAGTGTTCTTCTGGTTTTGGTTTTTAACAGTTTGTCCGTGTTCCTACTGTTTGTGAGTCATTGTTCTGTAATGTATAACGTCAGGCTTACCTCCTGGAAATATCGCTCACTACAGTAGATGATTCGATGAGGATCCTGTTAGTTGTGAGATGATAGTGTCTTCATACTGGCCATTTGTTCAATGTGGCTCTAGGTCATTTGTTACTATCATAAGTGACTCTGGTGTTTCTCCAGTCATACAGAAGAAATAAGGTTGGTCCCTTGTCCAGCAAAATCAGAGAAAAGGGGCGTAAAAGAAGTCTTGGTACTAGTGCAGGTAAATAAAAATATGACAAAACAAAGCTTGAAATAAACTGAAGAAAGTTCCTCAACAATAAAAATTGAATGGTATAACACTTAATCAACACCACAAAAGTGTAGGAAAGGCAGGAATATATGCAAATGTTGTCGCTACGTGATCTATAGTTGCCAAAAATGTCACTGCAGAAACCGTAGGAAACATGAACCTCGGACAAAGTTTATCTCCAATCTGTAGAGATTTACACAATGCCTAGACATCCATAACTTTTTGTAAGAGTTTTCAATTGTAATCATTTTATGAATTTCTCTTGGACAAGAAATTGAATTTGCATTTATTTACTTATTTATCTGTTGTTCGAACAATGCATTTGTTGCTCACAGCTCTGAATGAGATGAAATACATTTGCTTGATGTTATGTAACAAATTAACTACGAAGAAGTAAAGGTCTTCAAAGCTTTTTCCCCATTCCTTCTTGTGAAGCAAAAATTCCAGCTTTTTGATGTGGAAGTTGATTTCGCCACATGAATGGTCACCTTTGGCACTCAAGTAGTGCACCTGAGAATGTTTTAAGTTCTCTTACTTATGTATAACAACCATAAAGACAGGAATGTCTTTGTCAATATCTTTTGTCGGAAAAGGGTTTTTCATTGTGAAACCTGAGAGAGTCACTAGCAGTGCTGGTAGCATCACTTGGACAATTAATAAATTGTAATTTTCCCCAGAAATTCTGAGATCTTGGCACTTAGGGAATTGTCTGTCTTTTTCCCAGTCTTGAGATCTACTTGAAACTTGTACATTATTTGTGAACATGAAGAGGTCAGACTGACCAAGTTGTCATTGCCCAGCCAAAATTCCCCAGACGTGTCTCCAGTTTCGATAAAAGTCAACAGTGCCATCTTGCTAACTCTGAAACACAATTCATCTTCCTCCATCAGTCTCCATGTCACAGTAGACTTGTAGGCCATCAGTGTATTCCGGCCAGCTCTGAAACATGATTCATCTTACTGGCATCTTCCTCCATCAGTCTCCATATCACAGTAGACCTTTAAGCCGTTAATGTATTCTTGTTGGGTAACTGGCATCTTCCTCCATCAGTCTCCCATATCACAGTAGACCTTTAAGCCGTTAGTGTATTCTTGTTGAGTAACTGGCATCTTCCTCCATCAGTCTCCCATATCACAGTAGACCTTTAAGCCGTCAGTGTATTCTTGTTGGGTAACTGGCATCTTCCTCCATCAGTCTCCCATATCACAGTAGACCTTTAAGCCGTCAGTGTATTCTTGTTGGGTAACTGGCATCTTCCTCCATCCGTCTCCCATATCACAATAGACCTTTAAGCCGTTAGTGTATTCTTGTTGAGTAACTGGCATCTTCCTCCATCAGTCTCCCATATCACAGTAGACCTTTAAACCGTCAGTGTATTCTTGTTGGGTAACTGGCATCTTCCTCCATCAGTCTCCCATATCACAGTAGACCTTTAAGCCGTCAGTGTATTCTTGTTGGGTAACTGGCATCTTCCTCCATCTGTCTCTCATGTCACAGTAGACATGTAGGCCATAAGTGTATTCTTGTTGGATAACTGGCATCTTCCTCCATCCGTCTCCCATGTCACAATAGACCTGTAGGCCGTTAGTGTATTCTTGTTGGGTAAGTGGCATCTTCTTCCATCAGTCTCCATATCACAGTAGACCTTTAAGCCGTCAGTGTATTCTTGTTGGGTAACTGGCATCTTCCTCCATCCATCTCTCATGTCACAGTAAACCTGTAGGCCATCAGTGTATTCTTGTTGGATAACTGGCATCTTCCTCCATCCGTCTCCCATGTCACAATAGACCTTTAAGCCGTTAGTGTATTCTTGTTGGGTAACTGGCATCTTCCTCCATCCGTCTCCCATTTCACAATAGACCTGTAGGCCATCATTGTATTCTTGTTGGGTAAGTGGCATCTTCTTCCATCAGTCTCCATATCACAGTAGACCTTTAAGCCGTCAGTGTATTCTTGTTGGGTAACTGGCATCTTCCTCCATCTGCCTCTCATGTCACAGTAGACCTGTAGGCCATCAGTGTATTCTTGTTGGATAACTGGCATCTTCCTCCATCCGTCTCCCATGTCACAATAGACCTTTAAGCCGTTAGTGTATTCTTGTTGGGTAACTGGCATCTTCCTCCATCCGTCTCCCATGTCACAATAGACCTGTAGGCCATCATTGTGTTCTTGTTGGGTAACTGGCATCTTCTTCCATCAGTCTCCATATCACAGTAGACCTTTAAGCCGTCAGCGTATTCTTGTTGGGTAACTGGCATCTTCCTCCATCCGTCTCCCATGTCACAGTAGACCTGTAGGCCATCTGTGTAATGTATTTCAGCTCGGAAACATGATTCATCTTCCTCCATCGGTCTTCATGTTACAGTAGACCTGTAGGCCATCAGTGTATTCCAGCTCTGAGACACAATTCATATTCCTCAATCCGTCTCCATGTTACAGTAGACCTGTAAGCCATTAGTGTATTCCTGTTGTGTAAATGGCATCTTCCTCCATCCGTCTCCATATCGCAGTAGACATGTAGGGTAAACTGGGGTAAAAATGCCAGATTTTTAAGTTTTTGTTAAATATCTCAGTACTACTTGGATACACTAGGAAATAAATGTATGGTTTTGTGCAATACGTGTCTCCTCTATCATGTGCACATATAATATCATGGTCATTATATTGATAAGGGGAAATTTTCCACCCTTTTGGGGAGGAAGTTTGGCGGGCGTTTTTACCCGGGCCTCGGGGTAAAAATGCCCGCCCACATTTTTTTTTTTTAAATGGCTATACCACAGGTTTCCCTGTAGTACATGTATAGTCATATTTTTTTAATTGATTTGATATTGAGGGATAGTACATCAAGTACAAATAACTTTTCAAATGCAGCTGGTTAATTATAACTACAAACTCAATCATTTGAAACAGGTTTTTTTATGTGGAAGTGGAACATTAGCGTACATAATTCGCACACAACAAACTTGTAGGCTTATATGTACACTCCTGTGCAAAAGTCTCATCGCACCTACGTGTGTGATTTGTTTTTAATTTTTTCCAGTGTAAATGAATAAAAACTTATAATAAAAATCATACCTGTGTCAGGGTAAATATCTTTATTTCAATAAATTCATCTCAGATGAACCTTTTTTATTGATAAACTTGAAAAACACGACGAAAGTCAGAGTTACACTGTTCCGTATGCGTTAAAGTAATGGTGATTCTCCTCATTAACATAACATCGCTAAATCCAAGATGGCGGCGCCCATGGTCCACTGTAAACGCGGAAATCAGGATCAGTTTAGTAATGTGTAAAGGCTCCCCTGGCGTCGATCACAGCCTGGCATCTTCTTGGCATTGAACCAAGAAGATTGTCGATGACCTGGCGGTCCATTCCTTCCCAAATCCGCTTGAGAATCTCAAACAAATGGTCCTTGTTTCTGGGTCGTTCCTCGCATTGCAAACGACGTTCCATTTCGTCCCAGAGATTCTCAAGCGGATTCAAGTCAGAACTCTGGGCCGGCCATACCATCAGGTCAAACTGCCAACTGCCCCCCATTTCCCAAATAAATTCAGGGGTTGAATCGGCTATGAATTCCTGTGTAATCGCTGCTGTATGGGCTGGTGCATTGTCGTGCTGAAACAGGAATTCATGGCCGATCAGATGATGGGCAGATGGCAGCATGTGATCGCGGAGAATATCAATGTAAACAAGAGCATTGATATTTTCTTTGATCCAAGCCAGGCTCCCGACGCCGGAGGATCCAAAACAACCCCAAACCATGATGCCTGATCCCCCATGCTTCACAGATGGTGCCATGCATGCCTCATTGAATTCTTCCCCCACTGCTCGCCTGACGTAAACCCGACCATCGGACTGGAAGAGCTGGAATCTTGACTCATCGCTCCATAAAATGCATTGCCAGTCCGCGGGTGTCCAGGTCAGATGTTCCTGAGCCCAGGCAAATCTCCGGTGTTTGTGGTCGGCTGTGAGGCGGGGCTTGTACCTGGCAACCCTGCCATGAAGACCGGCGTCACTCAGTCTCCTGGAGACAGTGCTCCGATGAACCTTGACCCCTGAAGTGTTGGCTAGGTCGATTGCCAGTTCGGGTGCGGTTGCAAACCGATTACATCTTGACGTCATCACAAGGTGGCGATCCTCACACTCCGTTGTGGCCCTTAATTGGCCTGCCAGATCTCAGCCTTGACTCCATTGAACCAAACTCCTCCAATTTTCGGAGATTATATCGTACCGCGAAGTCGCTGATACCCAATCTCCTTCCTATCTACCGGGCAGAATGCCCCTCCTGATGCAATGCTTCCAACGTCCCTTTTTCGTGGTCGGTGAGTGGAGTTTTGTTTGCCATTGTGACGATGCTTTGTGGAAGTGAACGCTTTCATATGCAAATTAGAGCCCTTAGAAACAAACCCTGACCTGTCCTCTTTCAATTTTTGTGATTGGTTCATCGATAACATTCTTTAAATATTAATGAAAACGGGTTTCCCGAAGTGCGATCCCTGTTGTCATTGGTTTAAATGCCACACTTAATTTATTCATGAGTTCATGAATACGTAATGAGGTCATTCAAGATGCCGATTTTACACAGACGAAAAACACGTTGCGAAACTCACCTCGTTAATGACATATTCAACTGATCTGTGTTATTAAAAATATGACTAAAACTGATTAAAATAATGACACAAGACACAGGTATGCATGTTTAATGATTTATCAGTTTATTTCCATGAAAAATTTATGAAAGAAAATTGGCTGTGTGGGTGCGATAAGACTTTTGCACGCCACTGTATAATAACTGCCAACATTGGAAAGTCTATACATTTGGTTAATTAGGCTTAATATAGGTTTTCCCGGTTATTTTAACACTTATTTCACATGAATTGCCTATATCGATATTTTAATTTCGTCCCCCAAAATCGTCGAGCTCAATTTGAATTTCAAAAAGTCACCACAGAATTTCATTTAAGGTGCAGTATAATTCGAATTTTTAGCATTCTGAATCTGATTCGTCCGAAATTCGTGAAATTCGTCTTGTTTGGCATTCGGCGTTGAATTGACAAAGCAAATTCGTTTTTTGTCATTAATTTAAATACTGTTATCGTCACATTTCGTTTCTTGTGATCTGAAATGTTACGATTAGAAAATGTGCACAATCTTTTGACGACTTGAAGAGTTTCGCGCATTTGTGAAAATTATAATTTATACACCTCTGTTCTTATATGTAAACAAAATGTGTTGGGTGTAAGTTAGGAATTTTATTTGCTGTGTTTCACAATTGACATTAAAATCGGAAATATAGCCATTTCACAATATGATCTTTATTCATGACATGTACACTAGGGCATTTTAAGATTAAACACTTTCGTAATGTTCTTCTGTGGTTTTATTTACAAACAAAGGGACGCAGAAAAAATGTAATAGTCTTTATTGTTCATGATTTTGTGCATGTGTATCAAGAAACTGAACGTGGCGTCAAACGTTTGCTTCATACTGTCATTTTCAGCATTAAATCTCCTCTCTGGCCATGCATCTGGGTAGGTAGGTCTGTGAATGGTTGTACCATCTCTGACACTTGTCGGCTGTTATCTCATCCACATTATGTTCAGCTGCTTCCACTAGTAGGCGTGCCCTCCAACCCTGCATGGTCAAGCCTTCTCTTGCAGCAGCCTGGTGGTCATGCAGATACCCTTGCTTGCCATTCGGGAAGTCCTAGGAGTCTTTTTACACCAGCTTTAAAGCAGGAGTGTGCATTTTCGACAGGGTTCAGAAATGGGGAGTATGGAGGGAGCCGCTTCAATTCAATGTTCTCATTCCCTGGTGGTAGTTCAGCACGAACATGTGGTCTTGCGTTGTCGAAGATGAAGTACAGGTGCTCTTCGTGAGGAAACATTTCCTGGCAGGCTTCAGCTGTTTCTTGCAGAAAGTTTTCAAATGACGCACGTGTTGTGGTATGCAGGTATATGGCATGATGAACAAGTCCAAGCTCATGAGATGTGGCAAATGCTACATTACAACTCTGCGAACGGGTTGCCCTCTAACTGCTCTCCCGTATGAACGCCGCGTCCAAATGTTATATCCGCATTTATCGATAAAGATGCAGTGACCAACGACGCCGTGTCTTAAGAACCAGTTGGCATATTCTTGCCGTTGTCGGAGGACTCTGTCAGCATTGCGGGCTTGAGGTACATCCTGAGCAAGCTTGAGTGTGATCAGCATGCCGTCTATACTCCGAGCAAGTGTGCTTACAGCAATATGTGGCTTGTCAGGGAGCTGCTGTTGTAGTCTTTCATTTAGTTGCTTTAATGTTAATAAGGGGTTTTCATCCAGGAAGTGTCGAAGACAATCCTTCATTTCTTGATCCGTTTTTAAACGTCTTCTCCCTCTTGGTAGAGCATCTCTTCTGTTCTCACGAAGATAAGTTAAGACGATGCTGCGAGCAGTTTGTCGCTTCACACCAAGAGTGTCGGCAACCACCAGATAATCGAGTTGTTCTCCTTCGAAGGCATCTATGAGACGATTTCTGTCCGCGTTTGAAACTTTATTGTATCGGCCTCTTTGAACTCCTGCATTGGCAGCCATCTTTTCTGTGATCGAGTCTCAACAACGAGTGACAAGAAAACTCTGAAATAACCCGACATAATAGACCTGTATGGGCTAACAAATGCAAAACATGCACCATCTGAATTTAAATGACCAAAACGTTAAAGCGAATGACAACAAACGAAATTGCTTTTTCAATTCATTGCCGATTGCCACACGAGACGAATTTGACTAATTTCGGATGAATCAGAATGCTAAAAATTCCAATTATGCTGCACCTTAAATGAAATCCATTGGTGACTTTTTGAAATTCAAATTGAGAATTGAGCTCGACGATGTTCGGGGACGAAATTAAAACATCGATATAGGGAATTCATGTGACATAAGTGTTAAAATAACTGGGAAAACCTATATTAATGAAAACGGGTTTCCCGAAGTGCGATCCCTGTTGTCATTGGTTTAAATGCCACACTTAATTTATTCATGAGCTCATGAATACGTAATGAGGTCATTCAAGATGCCGATTTTACACAGACGAAAAACACGTTGCGAAACTCACCTCGTTAATGACATATTCAACTGATCTGTGTTATTAAAAATATGACTAAAACTGATTAAAATGACACAAGACACAGGTATGCATGTTTAATGATTTATCAGTTTATTTCCATGAAAAATTTATGAAAGAAAATTGGCTGTGTGGATGCGATAAGACTTTTGCACGCCACTGTATAATAACTGCCAACATTGGAAAGTCTATACATTTGGTTAATTAGGCTTAATATAACTACAAACTCAATCATGTTTTTACGCAAAGCATAATCCATGTTATTAGGCATACATGTATGTTTCTAGCCTACTGCTGATAACCTACTGCTGATAACCTACTGCTGATAACCTGCTGCTGATAACCTGCTGCTAAGCGCATAGGGACCTCACGGTGATCTGCACTGTATAAGAATCGTCTTATTATTATTTGTGAAATGCTAACTACATGTATTTCAATGCATGTTCATCTGCCATTTATTAAATTTGACCATAGTTTTTGCTAAGTCTTCCTGATTCAATCCCCAGTGACGTGCAGTTGTCGGAATGATGGACTGTAGTTTGCAGAGGATATCACACCATCGAGTCTGCAGAATGTCATCCTTTTGTTCTGGCCAACTGAACCGGTTGGTTCCATGAGGATGCATGTACTTGATGGTCACATGAGTTGGAGTAATTGGTAGCATCACTTCTCCAATGTATAAATCCTCATCGTATATAGCTGCCACATACTCTCCCACTTGATAATTTGTAGTGATCATGTTTTCAGATGAACCTGCCTGTGGTGAAACTGGGGATCTCTCCGATGTCACTTCTGTTCCTTGTTTGTTCTTTTTTGCTGTTGCTTTTATTTTATTTTGTTCCATTTTCCTTTTCTGTGCAAGCGCTTTTTTCTTTTTTGCTGCAGCTGCTCTTTCTTTCTTTGTGCCAGTTGTTTTTTCTCTTTTATTTCTGCTTTCTTTTTCTGTTTTTCTTTTTCTTCTGTTTGTAGCCTTTAACCACTTCATCTTCCGTTAGGCATTCCCCAAATGATCTTTTCACAGCTTTGGCCCTTTTTTGTGTGCATTACCTGGTGTTTGTCTTTTCTGAAGCGATTTTTAGAACAGCAAACTTCATTGCTCGCTTTGGCGTGAGAGGAACAGTGAGGGGACTATCTTCAGTGAGGAGGTCATGTTCACTAGAAGGAGCAAGCGATGGACTTGCTGTAGAAGGAACAGGTGCTGCACTTTGTGTTTCACCAGAAGTAACAGGTGCTGGACTTGGTGTTGGCTTGGTCGTCTCACCTTCATCTACACTGGAACATGAAGCTGCAACATGGACTGGACTCATCTGTGTGTCCTGGTGAACCTGTTCAGTGCTACATGTAGGCCTATCTGTATCTGGACGGAAGAACATCTTGGCTGGAAGAAGCTTCTCTGTGGGAATGGCATGTCTGTCTACTGGATATATTCCACTTTTCATGAAGCCAGAGATAACATGCTCTTTCCGGAAAGCCTTTGCATACAACTGCTTTAGCAGGCTGGGAAATGTTGGCTTGTCAACACTTTTTACTCGACTATCCTTGTAGTGGCGCTTCAGAATTTTGTTCCAGTCTTTTTTGGCAGGGCCGAACACACCAACGTCTAATGGCTGCAGAACGTGCGAACAGTGCGGCGGCATACAGAGAAGGTGCACATTGTGTGCTTTGGCTGTGGTTATTAGATCTACAGTGATGTGACTACTATGCCCATCAAACAAAACCAGAACAGGTTTCTTGATGTGTCTTATGTGTCTTATGTGGTATAAGAACCGCTTCTTGAACCATGAGGCCAGGGTTGTCCCTTCCATCCATCCGGAATCAGTTGCTGAGTACCCTGCACCTTCAGGACCACCTACACACCAAGAATCATACAAGTTCTTGGACTTGTAGAGGACATATGGGGGGGAACACTTTATCATTTGCAGCAACACATCCCAAGACAGTGTACATTTCTTTCCCACTACCAGGAATGACAACACTAGGGTTGCATTTCCCTTTCTTTACAAATACTCTCTTGCATTTCGGTTCGGTGACAAAGCCTGTCTCATCCAGATTGATGATTTGAGCAGGAGAATCACGGATTCCTAGCTCATCAACTTTCTGTTCTAAAATGTCAAAGAACTTTGATATGACAAATTCATTGCAGGATGTAGCCCTGGAGATGGTTAAGACCTCTGGTTTTCTAGCAGCAAGCTCAGTCTTCCAGCATCTTGTAAAACCGTAGAACCAATCATCGCCTGGACGGTTATTCTTGAATCGGGTCGTCCTTGCCAGAGATGAGACATACTCTTCTGTAATGTCTAGTACATCTGATTTCTCCATTGGACATGCATACTCCCCAGCTGCAACAATGGCTGTGACCAACAGTTGTTCCTCTGCATGTGAAAGGTCTGTAGCTCTTCCTGATCCATGTTTAAGATTGGGATCTGCGATGTGCTCTCTGAGTGTTCGTCTTGGAATCTTGTACTGCCTTTCCTCTTCACGTTGACTTATTTCACCTCTCTTCACTCGGCAAAGGGCAGTTTTCAGAGTTATTTCGCTATACTTTTGGCGCAAACCAGTTTTCTTATACTGTCGTGGCATCTTGGTTTGAAATAAAGAAGCAAGAAAGACTAACCGTTAGGCAACAAAAATGTGTTTGGAAAGGGAAAATTTGGGAAAGAAAAATCAGTCAGTTAAAATCCATGC
This sequence comes from Zoroaster sp. YZ-2022, assembly GCA_029582265.1. Taxonomy (NCBI): domain Eukaryota; kingdom Metazoa; phylum Echinodermata; class Asteroidea; order Forcipulatida; family Zoroasteridae; genus Zoroaster; species Zoroaster sp. YZ-2022. The sequence continues at coordinate 28,890,288 of CM055822.1, forward strand.
CACATTGCACCCTGGAAATAGGCCTAGGCCTACCGTTTATCCTTAAAATAGGGGCAGCACTCATTTGTAGTAGGCTGCTGTAGATGCAGGCACTTAGTCCTAGGATAGCAAAGCCAACCCATAGGCCTGGTTACATGCTAGTAGGTCTATTATATGTAAATAAAGTTAATGTAATCTTGACAATTTGGCCCTAATTTTTAGGACGTACATGCGAGTCTAGATTAAGAAAAATATTGTAGACTCAGGCCTATATGTAATTTATAGGCCTAATAGCTTGTTCAAATCTAGGTACTAAATATTAAAATGGAAATATTTACCTTCTATTAAAAGTGCCAGTGCTGTAAGCCCCAAGTGTATTTCTGGCTGTTGAAGCATACAGTGATTGTACAATGTAGGCTACAATGTACTTTACATGTGTGTACACTCACATGTGATGTGCATGTGCTCTCACATGTACACTGACTGGAGGGAGATATTGTCATATGACCACAGTGGGATGACTGTTTGGCCCTACTCATTAATATTTATGAAGTTATTTGTTTGAGGCAAACCTGTATATAATTTTATGAGTTTAGTATTTATAGTAGGGGCCTACTAAAGTGCAATTATTTTCTGAATTTATTTAAATTCAACACAAACCTAAAGGCCTACAGTAGGGGCCTAATAGTTTACAGGCAGATAGGCTTACTGCTAGGGCCTAATTTCCTATTTGATTTTATCAAATTTTTAAAGTAATATTTATTGATTCAACATAATCTATTAATCCCATTCAGTGGTACTAAGCATGGAGGAAAGTTATTATTTGTGAAAAAATCAATTATGTCATAATGAAATTTGCAAATTTTAAATGAACTTCAATCAAATTTATCAAACCTGAATAACAAAATATAAGAATGTGGTAGGCTTCTAATAGCTAATACTTACTCATACAAAAAAAAATATGGCTGTAGAAAGTTAGAATATTGAGGTTTTTGAAGATAAATGAGGCTGAAATAGAGTTTGATTTTTACCCCGAGGCCCTTGATTTTGCCCGGTGTAAAAACGCCCACTCTAAAAACATTATTAAGCAAATATTAAAATTGATTTTAATATTTTAATCATTTATAATTATGTAATTAACCCTTCTTAATATACATCAACTAAAGAATAATAAAAAAAATAAAACCTTTTTTTTATAAAATAATTTTAAATGATATAGGCTAAACCTTTGACGGTCATTTTTTTAAACTTTATTTTTCACATTTTTTTCAACAGCACCTACGTACCCTTAAAATATGTTAATGAATTTAATTATTTTTATTATACATTTTTATTTACATTGTACTTATTAGAAATATATTCCATTTAATAATTCATCTTGTCATTTTCTACTAGCAGTGGAAACAAGTCAAGTGGGCATCTTCCTCCATCAGTCTCCTGTATCACAGTAGACCTTTAAGCCATTAGTGTATTCCTGATGGTCAACTGGCATCTTCCTCCATCAGTCTCCTGTATCACAGTAGACCTTTAAGCCATTAGTGTATTCTTGTTGGGTAACTGGCATCTTCCTCCATCCGTTTCCCTTGTCACAGTAAACCTTTAAGCCATTAGTGTATTCTTGTTGGGTAACTGGCATCTTCCTCCATCAGTTTCCATATCACAGTAAACCTTTATGCCATCAGTGTATTCCTGATGGTCAACTGGCATCTTCCTCCATCCGTCTCCATTTCACAATAGACCTGTATGCCATCAGTGTATTCCTGATGGTCAACTGGCATCTTCCTCCATCAGTCTCCCATATCACAGTAGACCTTTACTTGTTGGGTAACTGGCATCTTCCTCCATCAGTTTCCATATCGCAGTAAACCTTTATGCCATCAGTGTATTCCTGATGGTCAACTGGCATCTTCCTCCATCCGTCTCCATTTCACAATAGACCTGTATGCCATCAGTGTATTCCTGATGGTCAACTGGCATCTTCCTCCATCAGTCTCCCATATCACAGTAGACCTTTACTTGTTGGGTAACTGGCATCTTCCTCCATCAGTTTGCATATCGCAGTAAACCTTTATGCCATCAGTGTATTCCTGATGGTCAACTGGCATCTTCCTCCATCCGTCTCCATTTCACAATAGACCTGTATGCCATCAGTGTATTCCTGATGGTCAACTGGCATCTTCCTCCATCCGTCTCCATTTCACAATAGACCTTTGTGCCATCGGTGAATTTCTGTTGGGTAACTGGCCTTAAACAGCTTCTTGAAGTTTCTGTGATAAACTATATGAGCTGAGAGTGAGAGATGTGTCTTCATATCCATCGATGTACACAGTCCTTTGATCTTCAAGGATGTCTTCAAGATGCTCAACCCTTGTAGCATTGTTCAACTCACACAGATGGTTGTGTTTATAGTTGAATGACTTGCAGTCCTTTCCCACATTGCAATCTCATCCACAAATAACAGAAGATTAGATTAGATGAAGTTTTCTTATATGTAAAGTTCTTCAGGGCTCAGTTTTTCAGCCCATCACACTTGATTTTCAAAGCTTAAAACTTTTGTTATTATTACTTTCCATTTAGCAAGCAAGGATGCGTATGATGAATACTTATTTTAGGATCAGTGGTAAGAGTTCATAGAAGTTTTTGAAGTACATGTAGTTAAAATGATATTCCTTAATCATACAACATTATTCCATTAACAAGACACGTTTTATTAGCAGAAACATTGAAGAAGTCTTTGAGATGTTTGGCCCTAGACACATTTCACACAGGTTGTGTTCATTGACTGAGTTCCAGTCCTTTCCCACACTGCAATCTCATCCACAGATAACAGAAGACTTGATTGGATAATAGTTTTCTTATCTGCAAAGTTCTTCAGGATTCTGTTTTCTGCACTGACAAATTTGCATTCCAACCCACCACACTCTCTTCCAAAGCTTACAACTTGTGTTATCACACATTGAAGAAGTGTTCTTAAAATATGCTCAGCCCTTGTAGAGTTGTTCACTTCACACATGTTGTTGTGAAAGGTTGAAACATTACATGTATGTGCCTTCCTTTTCCATATTACAATCTCATCAATATATGTAAACAACTGCATTATTATTCTCCATGACTCATGTCAAGTCACTAATGCCAGCAGAGCCCATACTGCCCCAAACCATTATGTCAGATCCTCCGTGTTTCACAGATGGCACAACACAGTCCTCGTTAAACTCTTCCCCAACTGCCCGCCTGATGTAAACACGGCCGTCCGACTGGAAGAGCTGAAACCTTGACTCATCACTCCAAAGAACGTGTTCCCAGTCGGCAGCTGTCCACTGCAGATGTTCCCAGTCCCAGGTTAGTCATCTGATTTTGTGAGCAGGTGATAGGTGCTGCTTGTGCCTAGCAACACGTCCAGGGAGACCGACCTCAGCCAATCGACGTAACACTGTGCTCCGGTGAACTTTGACACTGGCCACGTTGGCAAGATCGACTGTCAGCTCAGGTGCTGTCAGGATTCGGTTGCGCTACGAAGTCTGCACGAGGTGTCTGTCGTCACAAGGTGTCTGTCATCACAAGGTGTCTGTCATCACGGTTTCTTGTTGCTCTTGGACGACCAGATCGTGGTCACTCATCCATAGAACCAAACTCATTTCGTTTTCTCAGATTAGATCTGATGCAAAACTCAGTGATTCCCAGAGGTCTTGCTATTTCCCGATTAGAAATTCTATTATCATGTCATAGAGGGAGTCACATGCAAAACAGGGCCCCTTGATACAGCCTGATAATGTTGTATTTCCATTTCCATCAATTGGGGGTCAAATTTACCTAATAAATTAATGACACAGCTTTTCCCGCCATGGGAAATTTGATGATATTGGCTTAAATTCCCAGGTCATAGTGTTTTAACACGTTGAAAAAATACTCCTTTTATGGAATTGCGGGAATGACTTGGAGTATTGGAAACATGAATTTATTTGATTAAAATAATGACACAAAACACAGGTTTGGTAATCTATGAATCAAAATATTTTAATGTAACATCAGTGAATTAAATTGTACACATAGTACACACCAGTGCACATGTGCTACATGTCTTGGTGGTTTCTATTATCCCCAGTCAATTTCTTCAGGGACAGGTACATGTGCTGTTTTTGTCATGGTTGTTTCTATTAACCCCAGTCAATTTCTTGAGGGACAGGTACATGTGTTATTTTCGTCATGATGGTTTATATTAACCCCAGTCAATTTCTTCAGAGACACATACCTGTGTTATTTTTGTCATGGTGGTTTCTTTTAACCACAGTCAATTTCTTCAGGGACACATGCCTGTGTTGTTTTTGTCGTGGTGGTTTCTATTAACCCCAGTCCATTTCTTGAGGGACAGGTACATGTGTTATTTTCGTCATGATGGTTTCTATTAACCCCAGTCAATTTCTTCAGAGACACATACCTGTGCTATTTTTGTCATGGTGGTTTCTATTAACCCCAGTCACCTTCTTCAGGGACACATGTGCTTTTCATATGTCCTGGTGGGGTTTTTACTCCAGAATCACAAAGCAGTCATAGTTATACTCAAACTCACAATAAATAGCACCAACTACAAATTCATTTGAATGCCACTTGGCCACAGTTATTAAGCTTTTTTATTCAAGAGGTTGACACCATCAACCACTGGAATACCAAACTATGGGCAAACCGGATTTGTCATTAAACAGCATTTGATAAAGACAAACAAACACCCTGAGATACCCAAGACCTCAGAGAAAAAACCAACTGGGACCACCTATACAGTGTACCCAAGCCTCTGTATACCCAGACCTGGCACCACTAACCCCCAATGGTGATAGTTATTAAAACATACATTTAAATGTTGACAATAACAAACAGTATAATGCACATGTGTAACATCTATATGCTAATACACAGCATAATTTGATAAAGACAAACAAACAAACACCCTGAGATACCCAAGACCTCAGAGAAAAAACCAACTGGAACCACCTATACAGCGTACCCAAGACTCTGTATACCCAGACCTGGCACCACTAACCCCCAATGGGTATAGTTATTAAAACATACTTTAAATGTTAACAATAACAAACAGTATAATGCACATGTGTAACATATGTTAATACACAGCATATCATATGAATCAACCAATACCCAACTGCCAGAAAAGACCCTTTTTTCAATATATAATACCTTATCCTTACCTCACTTTCAATATGGAGTTTTGGCATGGGGTAATACATACCAAACGTGTTTAAATAAACTACTAATTGTAAAAAAGAAGACACTAAGGGTCATTAATAATACCTCATACAGAGCTCACGCAGCCCCACTATTTATTAGAAACAACACCTTAACCGTCTTTGATTTATATCAATATCATCTAGGAGTTCTTATGTATAAATTTGATAAAAAAGCTTTACCCACCCCATTATCTACTTTTTTTACAAGGAATGTTGATATACACCAATATAATACAAGATCTGCCAATAAACTTCACATTAATAAAGTAAGAACTAGTTTTAGTAAATCAACAATTAGACATCAGGGACCCATCCTTTGGAATAAATTAACGCCACTTCCTCCCCTACAAACAATACAGAGCTTTAAAAAATACATGAAAAGGTTGTTACTCACTAGTAATTATTATTTATAACTATCAGTAATACCTCATATTTATAATAATACTGTGTAATTCGATTGTAATTAATAATTTACCAAAACATCATGTTTTTACAATTAAATTGTTAATGTATTTTTGCTATGTTTCTATATATATACCAGGTGCCTGGTCTCGTATAAGCCCCGGCTTTCTCCCAGGCACCTCCATACTTCCTTGTTGTTAATTTCATACTAGTAAAACTGTTGTATTTATTGATGTATGGAAATTCAATAAACTAAACTAAAACTAAACTAAACTGTAATCAAGTGTTCGCGTCCCACCTAGGAAGCTGCGGTCTGGATTAGCCCGAGGGAGATCCCGGCACTATGAACACTTGATAACATGTAAATAATGGAGGACTAAAATCTCCATATTTTTAAGTTTAATTTTCTAGGACTGCAGTAACTGTTAATTGCCAGAACTGCTGCACCAAAAGTGGGAAGTTAATGTGCTATTCCGCCCAAAACTGCCAAACCAACAGCACAATCCCAACTGGTGGTGAAAAGGGGGTTGGAGGAGGGAAAAACATAAACCGCTAACCCAAAAACTCCATGGACTTGTTAATAAACAAGGAGCCATGACAAGAATGCCCCAAACCACACTGGTTGTTGACACCAAGCGCCGACTTTTACAGCACGCAACCTGATTGGCTAAAAACCTCCACCAAAGTTTGCCACCAAACAAACTATTGGTGGAGGCCTAAAAGCGGGAAACTTCCCGCCTACGCCCCTGATTGGCTGTGCCATGATCCACCCTGGGCATATAAAAGGCTTGACGTGGAAAATAGCCCATAAGTCTGCCGCTGGCTAACGAGTGCACAACAATATGCATGCCCATTGAGAGAACCTGATCCGTATTGTAAGTTGCGCATAACGCATTTGATCACTTGCGTGATAAAATGATTTAATGTTTACTAAGCAACAGTTGGACAAAATCTTTAATATCCAGTGAAGGCCACTTTCCATTTAGGAATATGTTGAGAATCTACATCATTGAGTTTTTGGTGCTAAAAGGAATATTTTTGTTCAAATTTTTTAGGCTTTGCATGGTTTAGGTGCAGTACACTCAACTTATGATAATGGTCAGTGAACATCATTGTGTGTTTAAAAGAGTCAATAACAAAATGAAAATGGCAGTAAGCATTATACAATATGTAGAAACTCCTAGTAACTCCTTATCATAGTATATAAGGCTTTGAAATATAATTGTATTGGTGATTAGGCTCCATGACCGAAATGATAAGGCCTAACATTATTAATTGGTACAAAAATCAGTCCAGTAGTAAAACGAAGATGGCTGTGCAGTCCTATCACATCCATATTACCTTTTTCCATGAATTTGAACAGAAGAGCATCTCCAGACATAAACAGCTGCCAAATATTTGTTTTTCCCCAAATGAGATCACCGTGATGAGGGAAACATATTAAAATTCAAACCTCTCGTGCAACTTAAAAAATTTGTTTTATTTTGTTTACACCCCTTTAGGTACATGTTATCACTATTGCTCATTTTGTCAAATAAAGATGATCCTATAATATTGATGAAATTGTTGCATCAAGTGATATAAACAATTGATATAATTTTTGCTCTTACACCGTCCTATGTGTGAAGCACTGCATGCTCAGTGCTTTTCAAGTATCTGTGAAAAGGGGATCCTGTTATTTGTAGTTAAATATACAATGTAGGTATTGGTTGGGTACAACAGTGCAATATACATTGTATGTGTCATATTTTAAAGATGTATCGCTCATGTTTTTTGTTATTTTATCAGAGATTTCTTGTTACTTTCCTTTCAAAAAGGAAATCATATTCTTTGAAATGAAATATACTACTCAAAACAATTTAGGGAACACCGGATTTTTAACATCAAATAGGTTTGAAATGTTCCATGAACCGGGATTTTCATTTGCAACCCCCTCTCTCTTTCAGTAGTCATGTCATGAAATGTGTAATCACTACATGCATCCTTTATCATCTGTTTCATTGTGCAGTTGTTTTTCATCAATTCTGTGAAACATTGTGTTTATCTGAAATAAATGATCTTGCTTTAACTGAGATTATTCCGGTGTTCCCTGAATTGTTTTGAGTAGTATACATGTATATTTCATTATATTATTGTGGAGTGCCATGGTCGAGCGGTTTGGTGCATCGGATTTGTGTTCTGATGGCTGAGTCGTCAGAATGTGGGTTCGAATCCCAACCGCGACCATGGTGCTTGTGTCCTTGAGCAAGACACTTTACCATAATTGCTTCTCTCCACCCAGGGGTAAATGGGTACCTGTGAGGGCAGAGTTGGTTGTTGTGTTTGATTAGCCCATATGCGCTGAAATGGCAGCAATTGAGCTGTATACTCCCCAGGGAGCTGAGATGGTTTCAGGAATGATTTATGAGCAGGGGTAATATAATGTAATGCGCCTTGAGCACCAATTTGGTGGATACGTGCGCCATATAAGTCCACATTATTATTATGTATTTCTATTGCATAGCTAAATGCTACACAAAATGTGCAATTTGTTCAAGATTGAATGTTTACTATTTACAGTGTATGATTTGAGAAAGTTTATTTAGTGCTATCAAGTTCACAACTGACCATGATTATACCTACATGTACTGATTGCAGATTATATGTAGCATGACATCATTTGTCTATAATAACAGGCAAAAATCTTTCAACGAATTCATTCCCATCTGGTATCATTATCTATTTCTTCCTCCATGATTATATTTGGGTAAGTTGCCTCATGAGGGTAATGGAACTACACTGGTGACTTTACTTTCCTGGTTTTTGCAGAGTTTTACTGTATAGACGATGTAACTTGTAACATCACGCCTTTATACAAAATGGCATGTTTCTGCCCGGCGGTGTGCGCGTGCATCTTGTTTTGGTTCAAGTGTTAACGTCACATTGTCTATGATGGAGATCACTGAGATGTGACCTGTGACATCATGTCTAAACCAAAACAGGGTGCACTCTTTAACCCTAACCACCCCAAATCCATCAATATCCTCCAAGGGGAACTTTTTTGGAAAAATTCAGCACTGTTGGAAACTGGTACTTTCACCTCTACAAATGGGGCAAAATTACTACCTGGCAAGAAGTACAGGCCATAAGTGCTGAATATGAAAGATCAACGAAAATGCATGGTGCATTTTGGCATGTTTCCAAAAGTGCACTGATGGATTTTGGAGGATTCAGGAAGGTTCCTAGCCAGAATACCTAGGGGGTTAGGGTTAAAGGGCATATTTAAGTGCTGGTTACTGTTTATTTTTGTTGTTGCCAGTGTTACATGGTATGTTGTATTTTTGATAAGATACAGTCATGTACTATTTGTATATTCAGTCACAATCTAGGCCAACATATGTTGAGACATCTTAATCTCTTCCATCCAATGAATGGAAGCAATGGCTCACTGTTTAAAAATAGAGTATTAAAAGCCAGTATACACGTTTGGTAAAATGTACTTAAATGCATCAATATAGAATCAAGACACTCTACAGTGTATAAAACTGGAATTTTTGTCTTCTGATAACAGTAATTCAGACAGAAATATTTCAATGGATGTTTGATTGCATCAACAATCTATGAATGGCAAGAAATAACCAGCATTTATAGCCCATAAATGCTGGTTATTTCTTGCCATTATCAATGAATGTGCCTTGTTTTTGATAAGGTACTGTTTGTATTCAGCCACAATCTAGGCCAAAATATGTTGAGACATGAATGGCTCACTGTGTTCCTGCAGTAAGTTGACATCAGTGATATGTGCCCTGCTATGGTTCTAGTTAGATTTGAAATTTCACTTTGTACATTACATGTACATCGTTCCAGTTTGTATCATTGTTAACCTGCTCCTGTCTATATCACTGGTGAACAGTACGTACATGTACAGGGTGTATCAGTTTGTTAACCTTAAATGCCCATGCACTAGATACATGTAGCACGAGCAGGGACATCAAATTCCATTATCATGCTGTTACCACTCAACCATTAGGCTTCATGCAAAGTACATGTATCAGCGTCTTTGTTAAACAGTACTGCATCCAAACAAAATCAGCTGCTAGAGTTTGATAGGACGTAATTAAACATTTAAATATACAGTACATGTAATTCAAATGTCAACCCAGGAAGAGACAATATTGTTTCTACAAGATATTTTGTTCCCATGACTTACATTATCTTTTTCAAGGGAATATGATAGTAATTACAAGATAATTAAATATCACAAGTTAAAGATAAACTTGCATGTTTCTTTCTGTGCCAAAATGACGTACACATTCACAAATAGAATTGCTTTTATTTTTATAACAAATTCAATTTCCATAATTTGATCATTATTTTAAGTCTCAGGATTTATAGATAATTTATAACCTATCCAATATAGTTAGCTTCCGTTACTGCAAAAACTGCCCATTTTAAACTCATTCGGGAAAACTTAGTTACACTTTGGTCTTGCCTAAATATCTGAAATATGTAAACCCCTTGGTAAAAGTACAATGTATAGTTTACAATGTGTACTTAATACACACAGCCCACTGCAGATATAATTGATTTGTATGTTTATTAAATTGATAACTTATAAATGTTGTCTTTGCTGAGTATTTGGTGTATGTTTCATTTTAAATTATCCTCAAAATGATATCACACTGTATATTTAAGGCATTTAAACAATTTCTTAGCAAAATTAATAAACAAACAATACATGTTTCACAAGTTTCACCCAATATTACAAAAATATATATCTTGTTTAAATAGAAGAAAACTGGTCTTTAAAACCATTTTATCTTCAACCAAAATAGTACTCTAATTAAATATTTCTTTAAAAGAAATTATAACGACAACTATACAACAGTAATGTTACTCACAAACAGAAAATAAATTGAAGCAATGTTGTGGGTGTAATTTGACAATGTCAGCATGTACGGGTGCACATTTATCCTGAATGGACCTGTCAATGTACAGTCACAACATTACCCAATTGTCTGCAGCATGGTTTAAAAGTAATTAATGTCTGGTATAATGAATGACACATCAACTGCAAGTACATTTTTAAATTTGAATTTCCAAGACTTAACACCGTTTTGAACACGTGCCACGGTCAATCGGATTTGTGTTCCGATGGCCGAGTCATCAGAATGTGGGTTCAAATCCTGACCACAACCATGGTGCTTATATCCTTGAGCAAAACGCTAAATACCATATTGCTTCTCTCCATCCAGGAATAAATGGGTACCTGTGAGGGCAGAGTTTGTTGTTTGTGATTAGATGATTTATGAACCTAATGAGCAATAATAAAATCGCACAGTCAATAGTTTACTAGATACAACACTTTATAAGTCTTTATTGTTCTCATAGACGTGTAAATATGAAAGAATTCACCCACTCTAAACAGCGCCCTCCTGTGTCCACCATACCTCAGAATTACCACAACACATCATGCTGCAAGGTTCATGAAACATGCCGGCCACTCAGTTTCATGGAGATTCAACTTTGACCTTGGTTGATAGCTAGCTCACGATCTAATAGCGTAAAGGCAAGCAACCAGTCTAACCTCAAAAAGGCTTATTGCATAATATCCTTAGAGAAGTGCAGTACCTATACACAGTTTACAATGAAGGCTAGAAACAGTGTATTAAGCCTGAGAAATCAAAATGTTAAAGGCACTTGCCACTGACTTCTGTTAAGTCACTGTACCAGATAGTATTCAAATGAAACGTGCAAAAGGCTCACAGTTTTCATCATACATGTGTATTTGATACAATTTCAACTGAAACATAAAACATCTTCACACAAGCATTTACGATTGAATAATCTGATTTTGCCTTATATTTAAACTGGCACATCTGTAAAGTCTCCAAATTAAGTGCGCCTTTGAAGTTCGAGTAATATAAATTAAATATTTAATTGAGAAAGGCGATAATATACATGTACTATAGACTTCACCTGAAAACCTGGAAAAAAAATATGTAGAAAACTATGAAATCTCTGAAAGGCAGAACATGTCGGTGTCACCAAATTTCCTAATTGGGGCCTTTTGGTATCTTCATTGGAAAAAGGATTCCAATCAGGATACAAATATCTCCCAATCAAGATAGTATATATAATATTAACCCTGAGAGCTCTTCCAAGGGTTTCCTGATTGGGACCTATTGGTCTCTGAATGGAGGAAGGGTATCTGCAGTGGGAGAACAGGGTTCCAATCAGGATAGTATAACTAACATCGAGAGTTCTTCTAAGTCGGAAGGTGTCAATGTCATCCAAGAGTTTCCCGATTGGGGACTATTAATTGGTATCCTCATTGGGAGAACAGGGTTCCAATCATGATAAATGTATCTACCAATTGATCAGGATATATTAGTTGACATTGACCCTGTGAGCTCTACTAAGGCCACAGGATACCTAACTTTACAGAGGTTCTATGTAGATACAACATTTTAAAACCTTATGTAAATTTTATGTACAGTGCAGTTCAAAAAGCTTTTTAAAAGGTAAATAACGACATTGGCAAATTTGCTTCTATGAGTATACTTACTCTCTTTGGATCAAGATTATATATATTACATAACCAATCTGAAAAAAAGTGAAAATCCATTCAGTTTTTGTTTGTATTGTAACTTGGAATTTAGGAAAGAGTACTTCACACACTTCAAACAACACTTCACAGAAAAATATTTGTATGGAAGATTATACCATTATTGGCATTTCACATAGGAGTATGAAAGTTTGCCTGATTTGTGAGGCCTCTCTTAGCCACCATACTTTGTGTATGGGAAATTTGGTCTGGTTCCAATAACCGCGTATACATGTATCGTGTACAATGTATCTCACTGGTTGGCAAAAAAAAACAAAAAAAAAAAACGCACCAATTTTGAAGCTGACCTATGATCAGCAACTGGAAACTTTTTTGGGGCCTTACACTAGTTTTTACATTAAAATTCAACCATTTAGTGAATTTTAAATGAACAATCCTCTACCGAAGACAAATTAATAAACCCTATCAAAAAAAGCCATATACTACACTTTACACTAATAGCAATGGCACAAAATCTCCATTTTCAAACTTTACCAGGTTTAAACCATGTTGGGATTTCGGACCTTAACTAGTTTTAATTGCATACTGAGTTTGCCATGTACATTTTAATACATGTACAGACCGTCTTTTGTATTTAAATACGACTATTTGATATCACAAGGCAAATACCAATGTATAAGTAGTACACTGCTGCTATAATGCACACCACTGGATCCACACAAAATGTTCAAACTATATATATCATAAATAGGTAAAACTTGTAGCTTTGCATGGTGAGGAAGATAAGACAGACTAATTGCAGTGACACCATGTGAAATTCTCTATTGAGTAGTAATTAGTTCTGAAAAGAACTGGAGGTACAACTCTATATATCATAATTAATAATCATAAGCAATCCAGTAAATAAGACACATATATAAAGACTTCCAGCAAACCTGGTGGCATTGCAGCATAACCATGAAAAAAACCCACAGAATTAATCATTTGTTATATTTCAAAAAAGGTAGAGAAATTTCTCTATTTATGGCAACTGAATTGTGGCTAATTAGTTTTCAAATAGGGTCTCTAAGAAAATTGACGTTTCACCATTTTGAGATGTTATGTCATAAAGAAACATAATTAGCAAAATACATTTTATTATCTAAAATTACAAGAAAAAAAAATTGTACAAAGCAACTTTCCCTTTTTGACTACAATTCTAGTGTCGTCTTGCAAAGTCACCCCTTCACTGGATAAAATCACCCAAGTATTGGCCAAAAATTGTGTCAATAAACCAAAAATATCAGCAATGTTGCATGTGTAAACCTAAACGTGTCCATTTGTTTCCCTCAGTGGACCTTAGCCTTTTCTAAACTCAAGACAAACACGGTTCAAATCGTATGTCCAAAAAGTACATGTATGTCCAATCAGGAAAAAAGTATCTTCCAATCAGGATAGTATAACGAACATGGAGAGTTCTTCTAAGGCAGAAGGTGTCGACGTCACCCAAGGGTTTCCCCGATTGGGGACTATTGGTAATTTGTATCCTCAAAATGACTTGTTATCTTGGGTTGAGTTAAAACAAAAACATTTTCCTTATAACATAACCTCTCAAAACAATGACGAAAGGTCAGTTATTGATATTTGCTCATATCCCCTCTTCATTAACCCTAACTCCCTAGTGTAATTTACTAGAAACCATACCTATCCTTGCAAATTCCAACACCATATGGCAAACTGTACACACAAACTGTTGGACTCTGATTCTGGAGGTATGCCTAACCCAGTGTAAAAGACAATCAGTTTAGGGGTCCAGTACCCATCCTAACAGATTCCAACAAAACCTGGTGTTGGAGTTTGACTGGATGGGGATTGTTAGGGTTAAGTTATATTACAACAAAAAAGAGAACATTTTTTAGAACACCCTGTAAGTTATAATATCTTAATATGGCTTTGTTTTTTTTATTAGGTTGGGAGCTGTAATTCAAAATCATAAAAATCAATATGGTTTCATTGGCGGATCCAGGGGGGGGGGGGGCTAAGGGGGCTGTAGCCCCCCCTAAAATCGTAAAAATATAAATTTTACAAAATAAATAAATAAAGGGAGAGAAAAAGAGAGAGAGAGGGGGGAGGGGAGAACGCACTCTCATTTCCCCCTCACTGTGCTTTGTTTTTCTCTCCCTTTGATTATTTCATTGTAATTTTTGTAGTACTGAAAAATAATTGTTTTTGATTCTCAGCCTCCCCCCCCCCCTAAAAATGTTCTGGATCCGCCCATGGGTTTCCCATATATCATACCACCATTGTGGGTGAAAAGCGCATATGTTACAGTGTACAAAGCATCCAGCTTGTTGATAAATCTGCAAAGGCACAAATAAACGGTCATTCAGTAAAAACCATCATTAAATTGTCATCCACAATTACACATACAATAGTTAACTCTATATACTGCGGTGTTACCACAATGCGCATGTGTGTGCGTGGCACCTATACTCAAACACAGTAGGCAGATTGCATTTACAGCAGACCTGCAGTCAAAAAACCATGGCACTGTGTAAGAAAAACAAATATTTGATGCAGCCATGGTACCACCGCAGAAAGTCAATGGTCGGCAGATTAATCTATAGGTAGTCTGTTGCATAAGGCATATATGCACAATAATGATGCTAATCTAATGGTTGCAAAAAGAATCATCTAACAATAAATATGCCGCACCATTGTTTTTTGGTTTTTTTTTAAATGGAGCACCCACAAGAAGCCTAGAACAAAACTATTTTCTCTTCTTTTATTTATTTTATTTTATATAAATGTATAAAAAACTAATAAAATAAACCAATAATGAATGAACAAATGATGAAAGATGGAATTGGGATGGAATGCACATAAATACAGGTAGGTGGCAGTCACTTGGCCAACATTGTGGCTAAATGAAAACCAAGATGGCCGCTGTGGTACTAAAATTTAATAATTCTAATAAATCTTTTATTAATATTTGAAAGACTCAGTCCAATACTGTTTGAAGTCTCTGCTCCGTGCATGAGCTATTGAGGGCCCATGTTTTTAGACCTCTGCTGCTTGATCTATTCGGCAAATTTTAAAAGTGTTTCACGTTGCATACTTGGAGTTGATGAAATTTCTTTAGAGATCATTGGCCTTCATAAGTAAGCGCATATGTAGTACTGTTATAGTGAAATACATACGCAACACTCACTTGACAGAAAGTGTCCTATTATCAACACACTGGGTACGTTTTAACCACAGGAGCGTTAATTAAGCTGTGCATCGGAGCAGATATATGCATAGTGCAGAAACGTTTCAACAACCAAGACCCTGGAGTGCTTTCATGCAAAACATGTTGAGGGCGCCCTCACGCAAGTAGCAGCTTGATGCCGCCAGGACATTTAGAATATTGTTGGATAGCGTATTACAGGTTACCAGGGAATAGAGTGTATACAAAGACACCTTAAATTGTGCCAGTAGGTGCCCTGAACTTTGGAGACTGGGAGCATTTTCACCGATAGATGACTAAAATGCATAGATTGCATGCATGAGGAATACTTGAGGTACACAGATAGAAGAAACACAAATTCTCTATCTTGGTTGATGATGTAAAAATGTGAAAATGAGTGTAAGGCATGAGTAAGTTAAATATGCATAAGTGAGTAATGCGTGAAGAATGTGCAGCATTGATTGTATGGAGTAATGTGTGCTGATAAATGAGCGATTCTTGAGTAAAAAAATGTATAATGAGTTATGTAAAATGAGCAATGAGTTACTTATATTGTTAGTTAAAAAATGTCATTATAAATAATTCATAAATGCCCATGACAGTTCAGATATTCTGACTGGACGTAATCACGTGGGGGTGTATTAACGGATGGTAAAGACATGGCTTATCAAAATCGGAGCAGTACATATGCGCCAACTGTTTTGTGCGACATGGATTTCAACCAATCAGATCGACGAAGATTGGCATCACGCGCCTGACTCATGTACTTTGAAAGTGTTTCGTGTGTCCCCAAAACGTGAATTTGCCAATTTCTATTTGGCTTTATTCAACAAAAATTACATTTTTTTTTACAAAACAAAATCGATACAGGCATTTATGAATGAGAATAACAGTTTGACGCTTTGTCTTTACCACATGTTAACTACTGGTTTTGTGCATGACAAACTATTATTCCCTGAGTAAAACATTTTAGTGAAGCCAAATCACTTATTGAAAACAAAAATACAATACAATGCTTCAATTTTGTCCATTTTGTTTTCATTAGTTTTCACAGCTAATACAATTTTAGTTATGGTGTATCAAACGGCCTCAATTTGTAAAGGATACCAATGACATCAGCTCATATAATCACCCCCTCTGTTGAAACGCAAAAGAAGTGACTGGTATTACAATGCAAGAGTAATTACTTGCTAATTCCAAAGGTAAAATGGAAGGGAAAAACCTTCATTTTTTACCGTGGAAAAGCTTTCACAATCTTGTTTCTCGATCCACGTCATTTGCTTCGCCATTGATCAACAGAGTGTCACCTGGGTCAAACTCGGTCGCTCCCGCTTCATCAGCCACAGACGTCTCCGGCGATGCTCCATCCCTATCGTATCTCCATGGCAACTGTTCGGCGGCAGTCAAGTGCAATGTTGGATCTGTTGGAAAAGGGGTCAAGTCGTTTGGGGAACTTGTGCTTGGGGAAGGCGGGGCTTCTGGGCCATACTCGTGTGGATCAACTTCAGCACGGGCCGAGACTTGGGCACAACTTTCGGTCTTCCAGGGTAAGGTTTTCTCACATGCGGTAGGGGTGGGTGCTTCTGTTATTTCTAGGATTCAGGGGAAGAAAATAACCCACAAAGTGTTAATAAATGTAACAAGCCAAAAACATTGACAGTCATATGGATCAAATAAAAGTATGAATAAGTCATGTATCTGATTTCTTTCTCAAAATAAAAAGACCTCTCGAGTTTCTGTCAATTACTGATAATATGCACACCAGCCGATAGGTAGATATGAGGTTACCACGCACACAGGATAGCACTGATATACATGTAACATTTACAAGAGAAGTCCATTTTATTATGGAGTCATTCAAAATTGTCATTTTTAAAACAAAAAACTAACTAGGGAGAGAATTGTCAGTCACGTTCATCTTTGTCCATTTTAGAATGCGAGACTTACAGAGGAAACATGCTGATAAGAACTGAATTTGGAGGAGAGGAGAAGGGGCTTTAGAGTACTGTTCTCTGTATTACTTTGAAAATGTTGACAATTTTGGACGTCCCCTTAGTCGAGAAAGATGATACTGGGCTTTTTGTTGAATAGTTTTGCAACTCTGGCTATGAGGATTGGGCATGGGCGCTGTCTATCATTTGCAGAATTGGCCGTCTTTGGAAAGGAAAGGATGGAATCTAACAGTTTATGGAAAAACCAGGAAAACAATTTGAGAAATGGAGTGTGAATTTCCCAAATGTCTAACATCCACCCTGCCGTAAAAGGTTTCAATCTAAAACTCATGAAACAAGCGAGTAATATTGGACACACCTTAACATTCCCTTCTCTCTAGCTCAAGCATAGGGATTTGGCTGTAATTTAAAGATTTAAATGATTTTGACTGCCATTTTGGGGGTTAGTCTGTATATGATGCTCTTTTCCTAGTCGAGAGAAAGTAAATTACTTTCAAATAAGGTATCTCACAAAATAACTTGCCAGGGCAAGTAAAATCAAAAGTAAGATCAAAACATCGCTAGTCAAATAATGTCTCTTATGTTTTAACCATGCTTCAGTCAATTGTGAAATGCCTCATTAGAAAGTGATTTTTTGATATGAGGAAGCTAGAAGTGTTCCGATAAAAAAAATCCAGATTTTGGGTGACATATTGGAACACAGAGAGCATGCATCATTTAGTTAAAGGTGGGATGGATGGGAGGAGATTAAGTACATCACTAGAATCATACCTAATAGGAATATTAATACACATTCCAAAAATGCAATTTTACACATGCACAATCTCTGCTTTTGTCTGAATGTAAAAGGGAAGGTACAACACTGGTATTTGGTAACATACGTTCATTTCAACCCTCCAGTTTTCAATAAATATATCATAAAACTAACCTGTGAAAGTTTCATCAAAATAGGTTCTCAGGTTTTTATGAAAACGACAAAGAACTGATACATGTTTTACATATTTTTATATTAATGTAAAAGTTGCCTGACGTTTTGTTTATTTGTCATATCATTTATACCGTTTTCCTCTACATTCCTCTATTAATTCTCAGAATGATTGCTACATGTACAAACTCTACACCAAGTATTTGTTTTTCGATAATCATTTGTTAATGTAATAATCTGATAACACTGGTCAACAATTTTTTTAAAGTTGTCCGCTTCGGAGATAAAATGTGCTATTTATTATGGATTTTGATGTGCTGAATTCAAATATGACAATTAAAATTGCTGATTGGCTACTGTTTCCAAGATATTTAAGTTTTTACATTTTACGTACTATGTATACGGTGTACATAGCAGATTTTTAATCATGAATTATCATATGCTATTCCCATACGTGTACACATGTACATGTAGATCTTGAAAACTAGAGCCAATCAACAATTTTAAGCATCATTTCCATTCTCAGTGACCCATAATTAGTCAAGTTTGACTTCATTTGTTTCGGAAGCATTTTGGCTGTAGACCAGTGTTGTACCTTCTCTTTAAATTCCCAAGCTTCCCAATCTCAGACATGCAACTTTGTAATTGCAAAAATAGAGGAAATGGCCGAGCACACAAAACTTTGTACAGTGTTTTTCAGTTTTCTATAGCACTATTATTAAAGAAATAAAGAGGAAATCAGCTGATCAGCTGAAAAGTTGCATGCCTGCAATCTGTCATGCTCATTCATGTTCATTCATAGAGCATTCAGACTGAAATAATATACATGCAAATCATAGTGCTAGCAAAGCCATTCTGAACGCAGAAATGTTTAATGCCATGTGTATGTCTGAAACATTTTCCCCAAATAACGTGAAAATGGTTTGCAAATCAGGAACATTTTTGTATTGCACCCATGTACAGCAATCACCACATCCACAAGGATTTCAGTTAATGGTTTCAACTTGCATTACAGTGTTGCTAATTTCTTACAGCACAACAAGCAGCAGTTCTGAAAGAGCATTTACTCAGCTCTCAAGATTACAAATGCTTAAACTTAAAACAAAAATGTTTTGTTAATGATTTATAAACATTCATCAGGAGATAGTGCTCTTGTATTTACATTCATAACACCAGAAGTCTTACACCTACACAAACTGTGCCAGACTGCTATAACCCAATCCATAGCATTGCACAACAAACGCGTGAATGCACCAAGAGCATGGTAACAAGTATGGCTACCCTGCTTGACAGCATCATGGGAGAAGTGCATGACACCACTTGTAAGTTCCAGAACTAAATTGGGTGGGAACTACATCGTCGCAGTTTTCACGAAGTGACGGATTGCTAAAAAATCATATTTTTTTGGAAAATGAGTTTAGTCAATATTTGGACTTCAAATACTGTTATCTTTCATTTCACCAAGTTTTAATCCTCAAAACTATCTAGTTTTCTAATTAAAGTAATGATTTTTTTTTTTTAAATTGAAGTAAACCGATTGCAGCCTTGTGCATGTATTACTGCATGTATTTTATGCGAACGGCATGTTTTTAAGTTTTCACGAAGTGACACAATTCGATCACGCCACACGTGTGTTCCACGAAGTTGACGCGTGTACCTACACTAATGCACAGGAAACGTCAGTTCGTGAAAACTTGACAACAGCACGTGCAGTTTTCTCGAAGTGACTGTTTGGTTTATAAGTTTATTACTCATTTATAGTTATTTTCCTCTACAAAACGAATCCATTTACGTATCATATGAGATTTCAGCTTTCTAACAAAGTAATAATTAATGATCTTCGAGATTAAAATGACATCGAAACCGCAGTTTTAAAACTTGACCAACTTCAATCGCTTAAATCTCGCAACGCGATTTTACCACGACGTGGACGAATATGTCACTTCGTGAAAACTGCAACTACATGTAGGTATGTCTAGGCCACAAAGAGATGCACAAATTACATGCTCTTTTAGTGTCAAGTGCATCTTAAGTGCGCAGTGCAGGTGCATCTTTACAAGACCTTGCGCATCGATCAGTCTGTTGACATATACAACATCATGAATGGCCCAAATCCATTGTTCTTTGGAATACTAAGCGGTGGATTAGGTTATTACACAACTGGCACACTTCATGTACAGTATGTAACACACAATCAGTTGGACTGTGCAGCATGCAACAGAATAGAAAACAAGGTTTGACAGTGTTTGACTTTTAAGTGCACTAAATATACTTTGGCAAGTATATCAACATTTTGACTGATTTTGACCCTTGTAGTAGGAGGGTTAAGCTATATTATTGGCTAATCCATGATTTAAATACATGTTCTTGTCTCAATAATCAATGCCAATAGTTTGCAACAAGAAGTGACGAAGAAATTCAACCCAATGAGGAAGTCAGGGTAAGTCACTATCTCAGTTAGTCACCTACATTGTAATTTAAGTAAAAAAGATCTCACACTCATTCATGCCCAGTACCACCGGCCAAAGAAAGTTTAGCCTTTTGTCAAGACACACATAGCAATGCTGCATCATGAAAAGAGACATGCTTGAAAGAACACCAGCACAAGCAGCAAGCTGTTCACGCTAGTCTCTTCTCAAGTATTTCCATGATACTATGTGCACCTTGGGGGGAAAAAAGGGCTATCTACTACAGAATTCGGTTGTCTATAATGTCACAAGTCAGTTTTCCACATGAAGTGTGCCAGTCATGTAAAAACCTAAATGTAGTCCGTGACACTGTACTTCAGAAACAATTCATTTGGGCCATTCATACAAGTTGCTGCTTAAGTATGTGTTCTGCAACTCTGCTGAAGCATGGTCGTGTCTAAAATGCATTTGTTATGGAATTTGAATAGCAAATGGCATCAAGCCCTTTTCTCAAGACGCCCTCAGGCCAGGTAACCAAACTCCCTTCTATGCTTGTTATGCGAATGCGCATCTGGAGTTCAATGCCGTGGACTTGTCTAGCAGGCTGGCACACTTCACGTACAACTGTTGTAGGCAATAGACTTTTGATGAAATCTATTGTGAAAATAAATTAGCCATCAAGTGTGCCTAGTATAATTTGTGCTATCTTCATTCGCTGAATAATTACTAAACTAACCAACTGATGACAATAAGAGTTTCACAGGGACTAATATTCTGGTGATTACGAGGAAAGTCGCATCATCTCCTAGTGATCCTCAGACTGCCACTCCCCAGGTAATAGCATTGTAACATGGGGTGTGATCCCTGGCCTCATTGGTAAAGGCAACTTTTCAAGAGGGCACCAATACACCGATTCAGCCTGTCAATCAAACGACACAAATTAACCAGCAGGGTTTTGTCTGTTCATGACTACTGTTGCCCTGTCATTTCATTGCTTTCAATGAAGTGGTCTGACCAAGTTTGCCAGGGGAGGGCAGAGACTAAGGTCATAACTAAATCAGTGTTTTAGGCAAAGACCTGCGGCATGAAGGCAATTTAGGATTGCAATTGCATCTGTTGCCTCTGTGAAGTTCAAGTCCTTGTGGGTAACATGACCTCTAACTTGCACCCCAGAACAAAAATATTTACAAAATAGGGAGATCACCAATATATAGGTCTAGATACAAGCGGCTCAGTTGGTAGAGCAACGGTAAGGTAATCTGAAGGTTGCAGGTTCAAATCACTCTCTAGTCAGTTTTCTTTATTCACTCCAGATACTGTTTAATGTACCTAAATCAGTTTCCCTTGTGGTTTATTGGATGATATATTATTAGTAGTATAAATCTCTCTATGGAAAGAAATCAAGATGAGTTAGCACTGTTAAGGTTGTTAATGTGTCACTTAGGGAATCTCATTAGAACTCATGCACTACATGTCTGTCAGTCTAGCTGTGTCTAGCAATCTGTCCATGTACATGTTGATATCTGTCCGTCCTCTTGTTCAACTGTTTGTCTTATAGAAAGTCTGTACGCATATTTCTCAAAGACGTATTGACCGTGTTTTTCATTATTTTCCAGCAATTTCACCAGCAAGATTTTTTGGTTGGATTTTTGCTCATTTCCTTTGAGGAAGAAAGACAAATATTTAAAAATGAGACATTTGACATCAATTGCCCTAAACTTGGTTAAAAGTAGGTTTCCGAATTAATTCATGATTGGGCCTGCACTTAATTTATTTTTCGGATAGAAAAACATGCTTTTGGTGATTATTTTGTGATATTTGTCAATTTGATGTACCTCAATTGAAATACATTTAGCAATCAAATAAAATGATTTCCAAAAACCAAAAGGTGTACACTCTCTTTACTTGTGTGCACAGATTTACGCATACAAAGTGTGCACAGATTTACACATACATGTACAAAGTGTGCACAGATTTACGCATACAAAGTGTGCACAGATTTACGCATACAAAGTGTGCACAGATTTACGCATACAAAGTGTGCACAGATTTACACATACAAAGTGTGAACAGATTTACGCATACAAAGTGTGAACAGATTTACGCATACAAAGTGTGCACAGATTTACGCATACAAAGTGTGCACCCATGGATCCATCACAGCAGAATCCGCAGCAAATGAAACAATGTCCAAACATGCAATGCTAGAAAAACTAAAGACATCGAAGACAAACATTGCACATACTTCCATATTGGTTGTCTATAAATTTAAGTGGCAAGGCTTCAACGGTGATAGATCAATTACAATGAAAGCTGCTCTAAGTATTAATATCATATAGGGTTATGTGAATAAGTATACAGAGTCAGAGAAACAGTTTGAGTTCATATCATACCTGGGATATCATCTAACAAATTCACACCTAAATTCAATCAAAAATGGAACAAAACGTGAACATGAAAATTACACTGCAAACTTGGGTATGGGGATTAACGCTTAAACTGCAATCCTAGCATCACACATTATGATGTTAGGGAATCTAAGACTTAAAGGTTTGCATGATGGAACGTGATAATAGAGTAGTTTTGCGGTAGCACCGTGTAATGATCTCTCTTGAGTTGTGTGGTTCTGAGAAGAACCTGTGGGTAACTTGTCGTTTTGGGCAGTGTGCTCTGACCGTCTTCAGGAGAATGCTGGACTCTGTGGTGGGTGATGAAGCTGCTTAAGTAGTCCGTGTGTAATGAGGTTCGAGTCTTGGCATCTTTTCAGGAAAGTCAGGTGGTTTATGGATTTTGAGTGGATGGAAACATGCTCAAAAGTCCTAACTTGACCGGTAATAAGCTCCCCATAGAGCAAGATTAAATAAGACTTAAAGGTAGCACCATGTAATAATCCCCCAAGTTGTGCACCCACCAGAGTCCGGCATTCTCTTGAAGATGGTCAGAGCAGGTTCCAGTTTCATCTAGTTTAGCAAACAATACATTTTATGTTACAGCTATCAGAGAATGGAATAATTTACCTACTAATGTAAAGAGTTCCACCAATTTGTCTACTTTTAAACAACTTGTTAAATGTCATCTCTCAACACAAGCCAAATTTAGGGAAGCATAATTCATTCTTTCTTTGGGGAGTGGTGGTACCTTGATTTGTCTGTGTCTTTCTAATCTGCAAATTGTATTTGTATTTGTATTTTTGATGTTTCGATGTAAGGACCCCAATGGAAATAAGCCTATGCTATTGGCTTTTTGGGTTATCCTTGGATAAATTTGTTGTTTTTTCTTGTATCTTGTAATGTGTTTTGTATTTTTATCATCTTTTTATCCGAATAAATTCAATCAATCAGCACACTAAACAAAACGTCAAGTTATACCCACAGTTTAATGGAGCAGGAGCTAAAACTTGTATAAAACCAGCAGTGCACATTATGGAGTTTGTGAATCTTGTAACCATGGTAACATGATAATTGAAATGTAGCTAAAAGGTATGATAAAGTGCACATTATGCAGATGGGGATGCAGGACTAAAACCACCATCCAGCAAGTCAACAGGCATGTTTGGGTGACAAACTTACACGTATGGCCAATAACTATCTAACAAACGGTGTGCATGCTAATTTTTTTTTAAATGAAATTATGCTGTGCCTTTCCCAAAGTTTGACATAAACCAGGGAAGCAACTGTACACTGGTGGCTGGTTTAAAATTGCTGAGTAAGCTACATGTAGTTGACCTTTGACCATATCAATGTTTGAGTTCAGTTAGTGCAGCAACATGTGGTAGTCCCTGCATATAAAATCTACTTTTCTATAGTAACTAACAACCACTGCCTGAAGAAGTTTTAGATGTTTAATCTGAATGTAATCAAGTCTTTTTGTTTCTAAATATTAAAGGATTATAAAGGATTCATGACTGCAAGATTATGACTCCAAACTCACCTGGCTGCAATTTTTTTTTTCTTTTCTGCAGACAACTGCCACTGTAACACTTGCCCATATGCAATTTGTATTCTAAATATTAATTATGGAACTTTCTCCACCTTCCCCCTCCCCCCCCCAAAAAAAAAAATAAATAAATAACGAATAAAATTTTAAAAAACAAATGCTCCACATCCATCACAGAAAGGCTTTGCTTCCAAATGAATTTTTTCATTAAAAAAAGTGAATACAAAAAATAAATTAAAATTAAAAAATTCTTAATTATTGACTGATTTGAACTCGGTACCTTTCATATGAGAGGCGAGCATTCTAACCACTATGCTACCATACTATGCAAAACAAATAATGCTGTCTAGCTGGCCTGTATTTGTCATGTTATATTAGATATTTTCCGTCAGTGAGGAGTAAAAATGCATTTATTGTAAAAAACATTGTTCAACTATTTGCTCTTGAGGGGGAGATTTCCCCCTTGTCACTGCATAAAATACAATCTGCTATAGTGGATTTGTTCAGTGACACCTAGATACTTGAGGGTCAAAGGTTAACTGCATAATTAACTCATCTAACTACTACAAAAACAACAGGGCAAACTCACACGGCAAACTCACACAGCAAAGTATGCAGGACTGATACTGTAAAGGACAATATTTCTCCTCACAATTTGTGTTTTGAATGTATCTAAATACTTGTGTGATAAGTCATTTCTTGTTTTACAAATCAATGTTATACAATGCACATAATATTGTATTTTACAGTATCTCGTCTTTTTTATCACCGTACAATTTTCCTCGTAGGCTGGATTGCTGTAAGTAGCTGAAGATGAAAACAGTATCTCTATGGATCAGTTTAAATTTTCCTCAGAAGTTTATTATTTTTTGCAGAGTTGGTGAAAGACCTTATGCATACACGTATGTGACCTGTTCCCACAATACGAGTATAAAGTCGCACAATGTTATTTACTGGTATGGACTTACAAAGTAAAAATTAAACAAAGGAAATTATCCATAAAGTAAGAATTTTTAAAACATTACAGACATTAAAGGGGCATTTTACAGACATTTTACAAACATTAAAGGGGCAATATCATCACGATCAACAGGGCATGGAATTGGAGTGCTAGTTTTAAATTAAGTCAGTGACTGATAATAATACCCCGCATGATAAGGTCATATTACCGTTGCTGACCCCCCCACCCCCACCCCCACCCCCCCACCCCCCCCCTGCCCCCAACCTCTATAACCACCAAATTATCGCAACCCTCCGAAAATCAATGTCCCTGCAGGCAGGCCTGTACGCTGGGAGGTTTATTCCTGCCGAATTTAACGACCCCCCTACCGCCCGTTTTTCAAACCAGCGTACTGGGCCTGCACAGCCATCCAAAGTGGTAGTTAATCAAAGCAGCCCCTTGAATGAAGCGGTACTTACTAATTGAGCAGTCAGGCTCTTCAGCATCTGAGCTTTTTCTGGCCTTGAATGTGATTCCTTCATCTTCGTCTTCATCTGGGGTCACAATCACTGCAGGGTAATTCTTGGAGGCATTGACTGTTGTAATTGGTAAGGGAAGGAAATGCCATATCAATTACATCCAGAGTGTTAATAGTGTTAAAGCAGTGTATTTGCACAGTGTTGAGCTGAACATAAAGCAGCTCTGTAAGATACAATGGACCGTGCCTGATTTGTCTATGGGCAATGATCAATTACATACAAGATATCACTGTAGCCTGTCAACCACATGGCTGAAGCAACACAAATATAGCAGTATCACTTCAAATTTGATTTATTTCAAATGGAGTATAAAGCATGTTGTGGAAACAAACAGTAACTGTAGGCCGCAGTGAGCTGCAGCTGATTACTCGAGTCACAATTTCAGACCCGACTTGAGACTTGACTTGAGACTTGACTAGAGCAAAAATTAATTGTGAATTTACATGATTTTACATGAATTTACATGACTTGTGACTTGACTTGACGTCAATAAAAAGACTTGTTGTGACTTGACGTCGACAAAAAAAAGACTTGCAACTTGATTTGACTTGGATAAAAATTACTTGCGACTTGACTTGGATAAAAATGACTTGTGATTTGACTTGTCATGACTTAGACAAAAACATCTTGCGTCTTGACTTGACTTGTGACTTGACTCAACATCAACAAAAATTACATGTGACTTGACTTGATATCAACAAAAATTACAAGCGACTTGAAATGACTTGACCTGGGCAAAAATGACTTAGTTACTCTGTAGTCTCATAAATGGTCCAGCATGGCCTTGAGCACAATGCCTGACTTAGCCAAACTGTGTTCCTCCTTGCTTATACTACAAGCCATTTATGGGGACACTTCACAGCTGATAAGAACCGTAAGAGTCCAGTCAAAGTGACCCCTGGTTGTATGGCTCTCTGATACAAAATAACCAATCTTACTTGGTTTTAAGGGGTGGAAAAAAATAGTACCAAGCACACTGAGAAGCAATTCTATAATTTTCGATAAAACATGAATACAAATTTTAATTTTAAATGGATCCATTAGAATAATCTGAATGCATTTTCACTATTTGGACACAAAGAACTAAGCTGAAACTTTCCAAGGTTGGTTTCTGTGCATATCTCTTTTTTCTTTTCTTTTTTTTTCTTTTTTTTTTTAATGCAAGTTCGCCCCAAACAAGGCTAAAAGCCACTCTAGGTAAGGGGCTACAAGAAGAAAACATAGAAGATGAAAATAACTCAGGGGGACTGAAGGTAGGAATTGATATTCCTCTTAAAACTGTCTAGATTGTAGGATGGAGGGAAACATGTACCAGGCAAGGAGTTCTTGGTTCTTAAAAGTACAGATGCATTTACAGATACTTGACCAAAAAAGTACACTGGCTTTAACAGACCACAGCAGGAGTTTCAGACATTGTCATACCACAAACTCTCTCTCTCTTCGACCTCGCTTCCTGCCTTTGACTTACCTTTCTCGGTTTCATTGTGACTTTGCTCAACATGTTGTTTGGCGTGATGTCTTTGCTCGTTGTGGATGGCCAGGGTCATCATAGAGGGCTTGGCCCTGTGCTTCTGGTTCTGCTTTTTGGAGATACGCCGTAGCTGGAGCCTCATGCTGCGATGCATGAGGTTCTGCGGCTCTTGTATGTCGCTGTCTATGTTACGTGACCTACGATGGTTGATCTGAGCAAAGGAGCGTACAAGATCACCATGTTATATCTCTGAAATGCTATCATAGTGCAATTATCGTGGTTTAACTTCCGTAAAAAGCCAAACTGAGGCTCAAAAAAGGAAAAACAAAAAATATCCTCTTATGTACTGAATCTGTGCTACAATTGACCTTTCTGTGTTTTCACACACCCAAAACAACTTGCACACACACAATGTGGGGCATATATTTTACACAATGCACATTGTGTACGATTGCATCAGATCAGTTGGTAACATGAAGAGGCATGTTACATATGCCTGCTTATTTTCATCAATGAATTGCCAAGCGATTGGTGAATGTCATGCATATTTACGCATGTCATCAAATAGACGCACACAGTTGCCCTCGCATGATGCATATTTACGCATGTCATCAAATAGACGCACACAGTTGCCCTCGCATGATGCATATTTACGCATGTCATCAAACAGACACACACAGTTGACCTCACATGATGCATATTTACGCATGTCATCAAACAGACACACACAGTTGACCTCACATGATGCATATTTACGCATGTCATCAAATAGACGCACACAGTTGCCCTCGCATGATGCATATTTACGCATGTCATCAAACAGACACACACAGTTGACCTCACATGATGCATATTTACGCATGTCATCAAACAGACACACACAGTTGACCTCACATGATGCATATTTATGCATGTCATCAAACAGACACACACAGTTGCCCTCGCATGATGCATATTTACGCATGTCATCAAACAGACACACACAGTTGACCTCACATGATGCATATTTACGCATGTCATCAAACAGACGCACACAGTTGCCCTCGCATGATGCATATTTATGCATGTCATCAAACAGACACACTGCAGTTGCCCTCGCATGATGCATATTTACGCATGTCATCAAACAGACACACACAGTTGCCCTCGCATGATGCATATTTACGCATGTCATCAAACAGACACACACAGTTGCCCTCGCATGATGCATATTTACGCATGTCATCAAACAGACGCACACAGTTGACCTCGCATGCTTTTGCACTTTCTTTTCTCTAAAGACTTGGGTGGTCATGTGATTTAGGCACTGTGATTGGCCATCATTTATGAATAGTGATACATCAATTGTACTTATATCCTGTTGATAAGTGTGACGTAATTCCAACATAAACCACGCCCACTTGGCACGTGCTGGCTCCAACGATCATCAGAAGCACATTGGAAATGCATTGACCACCCTTTTCTTTAACCCTAACCCTAGCCAGAATACCTAGGGTATTCTGGCTAGGAACCTTCTAGAATCCTCCAAAATCCATCAGTGCACTTTTGGAAACATGCCCTTATCTTCAAAATGCACCATGCATTTTCGTTAATCTTTCATATTCAGCACTTATGGCCTGATGTACTTCTTGCCAGGTATAATAGTAATTTTGCCCCATTTGAAGAGGTGAAACCAGTTTCTAACAGTGCTGAATTTTCCCCAAAGTGCCCCTTGGAGGATTTTGCAGGATTCGGGGTGATTGGGGTTAAGGATTTACGCAAGAGATTAGAAAGCTCCAGACTTGCCTTTAACGTATGTGTTGTAAAGACTCAAAATCGTATTAACAAAGTCAATTTCTTCCTCAAGAACATTTTCTTCCTTTTGAACACTAAAACAAAGGAATTTAGGTTAAATTACAAACTACGGTATGCCAGCTGTGGAACCGGAAATAGCAAAAAGAATGCGCATATCTTACCATTGTATCAACTTACCAACAGGATACAGGAAATTTGGCAAAGACTACCAAAGTGTGATAGTACAAACCGATTCAAAAATAATTCTTAAAAAGAACTAAAATGAAGAATGAGCCTCACAGCAGCATACTGGGGAATCATTCAGTGGGTCTTACATGTTTCTGTGGCTTGTACATGTTGGTTGAAAGGAGGTTGAGATGGTGTGAGTAAGACTCCTTGATGTGTTTCTTCGGAACCGTGGTCTCAATCTGTTGCATGTCAAGACATGGCGCGCTGTCGTTAAACGGCAGACCACTGTGGAATCAGAGTAATGAATTAATATCATGCAAAATAGTAGTTATTGGCCTTACATTTTGAACCTAGCAGGTTCTTTCTCAAAGGCAAAATGAGTGAGATACATCCATACATACATACATAAACACAAGAGTGAGCAGAAGTTAGTCCGATGTGAAATGAACACAAAAGAAAAAAGGTACAAAAAGCACAGTTTGGCTCCGGTCGTGGGACCAGACCAAAGAGGGATTACACATGAATAGATTGAGGTACAGTACAACGAGTTTTTATCTGGAGTTTTGTTGTAAACCTCCATTCTACAGTGTCATACAGGAAGTGGATACACCAGGGTGCACCCCACTAAATAGTGAGGAATTCATGCGCCAAGCTGTTTATCATAAAGTGTATGTCCTCAAATTTTTCTGAAAAACAAAGATTTGAGGCCCATACATTTGATGGATTGTGTAAAAATGGCCCAATATCATGACCTGGGGTCCTTGACTTCCAACTGTGAGTATTTTGGATACACTAGGCCCTGAGTAAGTGGTCCTAATTTGATTTCAAGCGTAAGGCCTTTTTCCAAAATTGTTGCTTTTCAGTGTGGTCATTTTCACTACTGTAGAGGGTGGTTTTCATTGGGATGAGAATAATTCCCTGGAAACCTGGACTTTAGAGAAGAAAATAAAAGGTTATATATCAATCTAAGTATTTTTTTAATGATTTTTGAATATTTTGTGTTTAGCACTGTTTACTATGGGAGTTTATTTAGTGGGGTGCACCCACCAAGCTTTGCTCCTATTAATCACTTAAATATAATTCATAAATGCCCAAGATAGTAGGCAATCCAATTAGATGAAACGTGCTCACGTATGGGTACATGTACATTAACATCTGGTAAAACCAGTCTTATTAATATCAGAGCAGTGTCTTGCGCCAGCAGTTACATCAGTGACATATACCACACACGCAACAACAGTTTGTTTTGCGACACCTTGACTGGCGCACTTCTGAAGTGTTTCGTGTGTCCCTAAAATGGGGAATTTGCCAATTTCTATTTGGTTCTTTTCAACAAAAATTACAAAAATTTTCACCAAAAAATGACAAAATTTTGCAAACAAAATGTATACAGGCATTTATTAATGGTGTTAATAAAAAGTTCAACACTTGGTCTTTACTGCAGCATTAATGACCAGTTTTGGGGTGGTCACAGGCGATTTTGGATTGGCCCTTCATTGCCCATGGCCAAGCCCAATATTGGTCATTATCCTGCGGTAAAGACCTGGCGACAGTTTTTTAATTCCCCAAATATGGCCTTAAATGCCAAGGTTTCCCTTTGATGCACTGGAACCAATTTCATAGAGCTGCCTTAACAGTTTTGTGTTGGTTACCAACCAAAGTGTTTAATTATGGCTGGTTATCTAATATCGCTTGAAGTGTTTGCTTATCAATATTCTCTGCTGAAATACATGCTATAGTGAATATTATGCACAGATGCTGTGGTAACTGTCCATGTGGTTATTCGTTGTGTGACCCGGAAGAACCTTCTGAACCTTCTTAGTTGTAGTCAGTAGGGCGAATCTAGTCCGCATGTCGCTAACTTTATGGTGCAGCCTATGCATGCTAGAGTGTGTTGAGCTTTTGTTTGAAGCTCTCGTATGATGTGGATGAAACTACATGGTATACCCAGGTTATTCCATGCCTTGCCAGTCCATGGAAAAAAGGAGTACTTGAAGACATCCTTACTTATAAATGGAATCTCAGTGTGGTAGTTGTGGTTTCTTCTTAAACCAGCAGCAGGTGAAATTTTAATGTATTTGTCTTTGTCAATCCCAACCATCTCATCTCAAAGAAGGTCGTAAGGCTCTACGACCTTCTTCCGGGCACACAAAGTACAACTTTTTGTCCCAGCAGAAGGTCGTAAGCAATAAAATGGCTCCTTTGAAAAAAAAAGTAGGGCATAACTGTTATATACTTGTTGCTAGAATTACTCCCAAGACATTTTTTCCATTCCCATGCAGAATTTTATTTTCCTACAATGACTTATAAATGGCAGAAAAATGACCAAACTTTCACACTCAGTTTTCTTGAAACACAATTTTGCACACGAATTGCTTACGACCTTTTCCCAGTCACATTTTCGTCATGTCCTTCTTCCAGGCACAAAACGAATTCTCAATGTAGGCTTGTCCACATAATATAAAGGCTGAAACTTGTCAGTACAACGCATGTGTAGGAAAATTATCCAGTGCATCCTGTATGTGCAATATTCACTAAAGCATTATTAGCTCCTGTTCCCTTATGGCCCCTAAAAAAAAATTTGGGGGATTTTTTTTGCTAACCAGTGAAATGCGTGATACATGTATACACGGTTATTGGAACTAGGCCAAATTTCCCATACACAAAGTATTGTGGCTAAGAGTGGCCTCACAAATCGGACAAACGTCCATACATGTGAAAAGTTGTTTAAAAACCAGCACGGCAGAATTCCAATCGATCCAGCAATTTTGGCTGCAATTGGACATCGTTTCATAGCAACAACAAACAAAAAAAAATTTAAAATGCTGATGCGCGGGTCTGAGGTGACAAGCGTGGAGACCAGAAACCGGACTTTTTTTTGTTTGTTCTTTGGCCTAAAACATTTCTGTTTCAATCTCATGATCAACTATTTATCAACTACATAAAGGAATGCTCAAAATCAAAGAAACATACCTGAAAGATGGACGACTAGGAATATTATGTAGTATATCCGAGGACTTGTTTCGAAACATACTCGCTGCAGAGTAGTTTTGCGGTATAGCAAACGACCCGTGAGTCTTGATGTAATCCTTGGCATCTTTCTCGTTGAGTTTGCTGAAGACTTCTAAGATCTTTGGATCACCCACATTTTGCCTGTGTAGTACTAGGATTGGCTCAATATAGTTCTGGTTGAATTGTTCCCATCTGTTAGCACAAGTGGGATGAACATTTTAAGAATTGTTATGGAAAGCAGGGGAAAATACAATTACTTGTGTAGCAAACTTTATTCCACTATTTTATTTGGATCATTAAAGTCCATGAACACTATGACAAATCCACTACATTTTTTGCCAAGATGGTGGCGTCCATGGAATCAAAAATGGTGTCCATGGAATAAAAAAATATATATAGTTTTTTAAATAGAATAGAAATTTTTGAGGAAAAAAAGCAACATGTTTTCAGACTACTTCAAATTTTTTGGGAAAATTTATAGAGGTGAAAAAATTGGAGGAGTTTAATCTAATCCTGCTATTGACCGATGTTGCAAAGCTTTTTGAATAGTTTAGTAAAAGTACTATGCCACCGTGTGTAATGCTTGCCAATGTGGTGAATGCATTTACACATTTATAGAAGTGTTTTCATCAGTTATTCCATCATGCAAAAACAGACATCTGTTTAGTCAATTCGCTACTGTACTGAAATTAGGAGGGGAAAAGTTGGAATTGAACTGTTTACAAAATTTGTATTAGAAATCATCAATAAACATTCACACTGTTCAAAGAGATGTGAAGACTAATTACTGAGCTGAATCTTTCACTAAGACGCTGTGCAGAGTATGTGTAAATACAGCGTATGTGTAAATACAGCATATGTGTAAATGCAGCATATGTGTAATACGCTGCGCAGTGTATGTGTAAACGCAGCATATGTGTAATACGCTGCGCAGTGTATGTGTAAATGCAGCATATGTGTAATACGCTGCGCAGTGTATGTGTAAATACAGCATATGTGTAAACGCAGCATATGTGTAAACGCAGCATATGTAAACGCAGCATATGTGTAATACGCAGCATATGTGTAAACGCAGCATATGTGTAAACGCAGCATATGTGTAAATGTGTCTCAAACCATGAACCATTAACCCTAACTCCCTAGGCCCATTTGCTTACACATAACCTGAATCCTTCCTAACTCCCTAGGCCCATTTGCTTACACATAACCTGAATCCTTCCTAACTCCCTAGGCCCATTTGCTTACACATAACCTGAATCCTCCAAAAGCCTTCAGTAGTAAAGCAAGCACATGCCATGTATGCACACATGTGTTTCTAATCTGTGATACATGTACATTGTACATGGCCAGGGACCCTCCCTGCAAGCACTGACCTTGCAATCACAACAACAAACATGGATGTACATGTACCATGGAAAGGCAATTATGCCTAATAACCTCAATCCTCCAAAATCCTTCACTTTGGCAAAGAGGATTTTGGAGGATTTGGGAAGGTTAGGGTTAATGGCTGTTATCAAACATACTTTTCTCGCCAATGATGATGTCCATACTGGCCAAGGACGTCTTCTATCCCACCCATCAGATGGTCAGATAGCTACAAAAAAGAAGACATCATCAAATTCCATCACTATATGTTAGCCTTTTACAATCAAGAAAAGGCATATAATTCCGCCGGCAACGCTAAGGGAGGGGGGTAAAAAGGAAAGGAGGGGGCATGTGTCTTTCTACAAATGAGAGGTGACACGATAGGGAGCAGGATCAATTTACTAATCAACAGAAAAGTATAAGGCTTAATGAGGACGTATAATATGTCCACACCATATAATGTTTTGTTAGAGGGAACATTTCCTCTACCCCGAGTCATAAATATTGGGGAGTCATAAATATTGGGGGGACATGTCCTGTGCATTTACAGACATTTTAACAAAAATTTATGCTAGCTGCAATTGACGCTCATAGCCTATTTGTCTATAAGGCTACATAAAAGAAATAAATTGGTGATTGTCCTTTCATAACCAAAATATATGCAGAAGAGATTTCTTTTCTTTTCTCATAACACTGTCGGGGGGGGGGGGGGGGATGTCTGTAAGTGCCGCTAAGAAATAACGTTCCATTCTGATCCAGAGTAATTATGGGAGGAAAAACACAATAACTATTATCATTGGATCAATTAATGGGCCACTCATTTGAGAAACTGAAAACAAACACTACAAAACCATTTAAAATCAGATTATCCAAGCGAGTAGATCATCAAGCACACGCTCACCAATCATTTTTTTTGTTTTTGTTACAAAGGTACAACACTGAAACCACTAGTCTCTATTTGTAGTGGAGTGTCGTGGCCGAGCAGTCTAGCTTACCGGACTCAAGTTCTGGTGTTAGCAGCAGAATGTGGGTTCGAATCCCGGCCGTGACACTTGTGTCCTTGAGCAAGACACTTAACCATAATTGCTTCTCTCCACCCAGGGGTTAAATGGGTACCTGTGAGGGCAGAGCTGGTTGATTAGCCCTATATGCGCTGTAATGGCAGCAATTGAGCTGTATACTCCCCAGGGAGCTGAGATGGTTTCAGGAATGATTTATGAGCCTTATGAGCCTTATGAGCAGGGGTAATAATATGCGCCTTGAGCACCACTCAGTTGGTGGATACGTGCGCTATATAAGTCCACACATTATTATTATTATTATTATTTTATTATTACTGTAAGTTACAGGAGCAGGCACTATAACACTCACCCGTTCATATATTTCCTCATTCATAGATGGCTTGTGCTTGGTAGCTTTCCTGACATGAAGCTTGTTCACCAGAGGTTTGATTGTAGTTCCCTAACAATTGAAACAAAGTTTGAAGGGGAAAATAATTTGATTAAATTTGTTTACTTTTACTGTCATCACAACATGTCAATTAAGCAAAACTATCATCAAAAATTTGAGATGACCTTTAAGTTGCTAGCATACATGTATAAATATGTCTTATTAAAAAAAATACGCCAGAGAGTTATGTAATCACATTGGGGTGTATTAACAGTCTGTATAGGTAAAACTTGTAGCTTTACATGGTGAAGAGGATAAGTAAGACTCATTGCGGTGACACCAAGTGAAATTCTGTGAAATGACCCCATGGTATTTATCCTGTGGAAAAGACCAAGTGTCAAACTTGAATTCCTATTCGTTAATGCCCATTTCGATATCATTTGTCAAAATATAAATGTTCAGTCATTTTGTTTTGCAAAAGAACCAGAAAGACACTGACAAATCAACATTGGTGAGTCTGTTTGACTCAAATACAAACTTCTATACACTCTGATTGGTTCAATCTTGTTTCGCGCGTCTAATCACAGCTGGCAGTTGATGCACATACTTGCTGGTTGGTTATTATCGCCGATTTATACACACGGCCACGTGATAACATTTTATCCTATCACATCGTCTTAACTGTCTTGAGCATTTAAGAATATTTTTCTAATTTTGTTTATACCCCTGAAAGGACATTCACTACAGCGCCCTCTTGTGGTTGACAATACATATCAGGGATACTAAGGCAAAAAAAAATTCTCCGGTTTCTGGTCATCGGTCAGCTTCAAAATTGGTGCAGTGACACGCTTTTTTGTTTTGTTTTTTCGGCTGCCTTTTTTTTTGCCAACAGGGAAATACGTGATACATTGTATACACGGGGACCAAAATTCCCATATACAAAGTATGGTGGCTAAGAGAGGCCTCACAAATCAGGCAAACGTTCATACCCCTATGTGGAAAAAGTCGTTTAAAGCATAGCATGGCAGAATTCCAATTGATCTAACAATTTTGGCTGCAATTGGACATCGTTTCATAGCACACAAAAAAGTAAATTAAAAATGCTGACGCTCGGGTCTGAAGCGACGCGCGTAGAGACCAGAAGTCGGAGAGTTTTTTATTTTGGCCTAAGGTACGCATTCCTTACCTGAATGAAGACAGTGAACATAACAACCACAATACACGTTGTGAACATAATGGGTTTGCTAACGACTGTCTCTGTGCATAGGAGAGCCACAAGAGAGAAGGCTACGGCTCCACGTAGGCCCCCATATGCCATGATAAACTGTTCTGTCTTAGCAATGCGAGCTAGACGGAAGGTATTGGCCACCCAAGTTTGAATTATCACTCCTAAGAGATACAGAGAAATAACATTTCAAATGAGTCAAACTTTTCATCTCAACACCATTTGGGATTCATCCCTGAAACTTTTGATCAAAGTTCATCAAAAGGATGACCTAGATCTGGGATATGTAATCAAGGCATTCTGCTTTTTACTGGATAATATGGCATTAATTGTAGACTTCTTATTCAGTATTGGAGACAAATTCTGTCCAAAATAATTGGATAAATAAAGAAATAGCTGCTGGTGAACTTTGGTAAGATCCTGCTATTGTCTAAACGCGAGTCCACTTACCACAATATTTGTAATAAATTTTTCTTTTGAAATTTGAGGTTTTGCATGGTGAAGTATTAATATTGGTTTGGTTTGCGGTAACACCATGTAATAATATCTACTGTCACCGAGGAGATCTAGTTCTGATAATAACATTATTATCTATTGAGTAGATAGAGACATGGTACTTCTCAAAATTATTTTCACTGTCCCTGAATGACAAGTTGGAATTTGGAAACACATACTCCAAATATTTCAAGGAATGTTTAAAGCCATCATCAATTTTTTTTTTTTTAAATAACCAATGTTGTACAGCTTTAATGCAAATAATTTGTTTCATCTACAGTATTAAAGGGACAGTATCATCACGATCAGAGCAGACTATCAACAGGGCATGGAATCTGTGTTCTAGTTTAAGATGAACGCATGGACTGAAATATACTTGCTCATTTATGCAGCAGCAACGGTAACATGACATCATTATGTATGTGGGGTATTATTTTCAGTCACCGAGTTCATCTGAGCATTCTGATTCCATGCCCTGTTGATTGTGATGATACTGTCCATTTAATAGCAGAACAAACTTCCTCACTGGTATTAAAGGAATGGTTATAGTATTGGTAATTCTAAAATAAATAGTAAATTTAACGTAAAACTTGTTTGCTTTAAAGCTGCTAATGGCAGTAATCTCCCCTAGAGTTTTTTTTTTCTGGGGGCCTGTTATTTTTAAGAAAAGTTTAATAATTTCCAGTTCCATATTAGAATGAACACTTGTAAAAAAAAATCTGAATGCATTTTCATTATGTCATTGTGAACAACAACAAAAACATTCACGTATTTCATGTATATTTTGATTCATGCAGACATCACATTTGACTTGACTCTTCAAACTTGTTATTGTCAATTTGTGGGTGTTTTCTGCACTTTTTGGTATGCTTATGGTAATTTGCATATTCATGAGCTGGATCAGATGTAACTACTAGGTCGCCCGTAGGCGGGATCGCCTCCGGATATTCCAATCAACCCTGTCATCCATGAACCTGGCCAGCTCTTCCAAGCTCTTTAAGTTATTGGTGCTGAAGCGCCTGCTTTGTCTCAGCTTCAATCCAATTTTATCATACCATGCACTGTCAATATGCTTTCAGATAAAGATCAATTTATGCATGCCTATCTACTTGTCAGTGCACAGGCATTCATGCCAGTTTTTATACTTAAAGTCCATACAAAGTGCCTTGATTTTTGTACTCAAAATTGTTCAGTATGTATTTAGTTATTTATATGCTATTCCAAAAAACATTAAAACAAATCAGAAATTGCTGAAAAAATCATGATTTTCAGCCAAAATTCCAGCGGTTGAAATCCGCGACGTCTGTTAGACATTTGCCGCCCGTGGTGGCAGCAAACATTTTTCCTGTTTTTATGACGTACTTTTACGGGAGCTAGGAACCGTCTTAACAACGGTCTGGCTGCCACCGCGTTGTCCATGGCCGTACATGTACATGTGTGTATGGGATTCCCCTTTACGTGCGACTCATGTGCATCCATGCACGGCAGGGTCGGGTCATTGTCAAACTATTAGTCTGGTTGACAGCGCCTGCAAGATCACCAAAGAATTATTTTTTATCGGCACAAAACAAGAACAATTTGGACACATTTTGCAGTGAGATTAACTTTCCTTTCAAAATTCAACGAATCAAATACTGGACATTCAAAACTTTGGTTGGTCTTAGAATAGTTGTTCGTAAAAAGCAAGAAAAATAGGGTACCATTATGTGCACTTAAGCCGGACTCGAGATCTTCCTTCGGCTTCGCCATTTTCGCCTGGATTTCGTCCCGATTTCGTCCGGATTTCGTCCATTCCGGGCTTAATTGACATGCAATTTTTTTTTGTACAGCGCATCGGAGAGCGTCTAAACACGCATTCTGATTTTTGTGTGTGTCACCGGGAGACTTGTCAACACGCCACACGTGGCGTGCCGTCGTGGCGGCTGACGTGTATACACGCAATCGTTTCTCAGAGTCCATGGGATCACGGTTCGGTGGCCCCGGACAAAATGCACTGCAAATACTGAACGAGTTCACTCTTTTTGTTGATTTTTGCCTAAACCCTTTATCCAAGACCTGTTCCTTTGACGTACCAGCCAAGCATTTGTAAAGACGGATTTATATCCATTGTTTACGAGGCATTCGATCTCTCTCCAGGTATGCCGTCTTTTCAACCGGGCGCTGGTCGCTAATAGGCCGTTGCATCGGAGCTTGCCAACGGTCTAATTGTGCTGAACAAACACAACCGTAATTAAAAAACTAGCCATTTAATTCTCGAAATGTCAATGAGTAAAGGTGTTTATTTGGTTGTCCGAACTTTAGTTTCATTGACAACAAAAATTATTAATGGCTAGAAATTTTTTCAGATTTTTCACTGAAAATAAACCCGCACGGGGGACCGGAAAAAAATAAATATTCCCGACGTCAACTGGTTAAAATAGGGTTGAAAATTTTTTTTTTTTGTATGGTCTTTAAGAACATGCAAATTGTGAGGTTAAAAGCCAAGATGTGTGTGTGTGCATGTGTGTGTAAACGATTCACAGCAAATGTTTTGAAAGAAAATTTTCACTTCACTTTTCACTCATGTGTGAAGAATTAATTTTGGTATTTGGCAATAAAAAATATAAAATAATAAAACTGTAATAATTATGTTTTATATGTTCTTATGTTTCACGAAATGTTGCCAAACAGCAACTTTTTGTAATTTGACACAGCAATTCCCGTTTTCTCCTAAATGAAAGCATTTCAGACGAAATAATTTCTCAGGATGACTGAACATTGTAACAACTAAACATCAAGTAACGTTTTAGATAATATTTGTTAATATGATAATCTGGTAACTACCAATTTTGGTAGGAATTAAGGAAGGTCAAACTAGTCAAACTAGAGATAAGGCAAATCAATGGACAGGTCAAAACCACAAATTGTTCACAATGCAATGCATTATTTCCACTGGGCAATAGCTTTCCTGTAATCAAACAAACAAAAACTACCCTTACAGGTACCCTCACAGGTACCCATTTATACTCCTGGGTGAAGAGAAGCAATTACAGTAAAGTGTTTTGCTCAAGTGTTTTTTTTTCTCCCCTGGAGAAAAGTTTCTCTTAATCAGTCAAAACCAGTTAGTCTCATTTTTTTCACCAGTGTACCAACTTGGTGGACAATTGCATGGTTCACACATTTGTACTTCACACATTGACGTCGTGAATTTACGGCAAATGATTCACGCAATTTTAAACATTCAATTTTTTTGCGTATCATTTGTGCGAATCTCAGGTTTTGACGCCCGTTTCACAGTCTGCAGTGTACGTATGCAGTACGTATATGAACCGGCCTTTGAA
Source organism: Zoroaster sp. YZ-2022 (assembly GCA_029582265.1). NCBI lineage: Eukaryota > Metazoa > Echinodermata > Asteroidea > Forcipulatida > Zoroasteridae > Zoroaster > Zoroaster sp. YZ-2022. Next base: position 28,930,600 of record CM055822.1, read on the forward strand.
GGGATTTGGGTTTAAGAAAGGCAAAGCTCACCAATGGTTCTGTAAAGCAGACAAAATAAAAGCGTGCAAATAACAAACACCGTGTTCCACTTGTGCTCAGTGAGGTCCACTAGCGTAGTCACACCCAGGAAGATGAAGATGATCGTCTCGCTGACACTGCTCAACATCTTCATGAAGTACTTGATGGTGGTGTGAGACTTCTGCGAGATGTTGGCCTCCACGTAGGGTTTCATGAAGATGGCACAGAACACAATTCTGCACGAACAAAACGCAAATTGGATATTCTTTTGTATTATTATAAATATTTGTTATTCATAAATGCCCAAAACAGTTTAGACAATCTGACTGGACAAAACGTAATCACGTGGGGGGTGTATTAACGGATGGTATAGACTGGCTTATCAAAATCAGAACAGCGCGTATGTGCCAGCTGTTCGCCAGTTGTTTTGTGACAACGCACGACGCGGATTTCAACCAATCAGAGTGACTAAGATTGGCATCATGTGCCTGACCCATATATTTTGGAAGTGTATGACCGTGTCCCTAAAACATGAATTTGCCCATTTCTATTTGGCTTTATTCAACAATTTATTTTCTTCTTTTTTTCACATTTTGAAAACGAAATCATCTACACAGGCATTTATGAATGGGAATAATAGTTTGACGCTTGGTCTATACCACGGATTAACGACTGATTTTTGCCATAATGTGGTACGATTCTTGGATTAGACAACATTCTACCTATGTAATTGCCTAAATACTTCATGTACCTATGAGAGTAATAGCTTTATAGTTTGGTTATTTTCAATGTATTGCAAGTTTAAGGTCATTGCTTTTATTGCCTAAATGCCATTCTAACCCACTTGTACAATTTACAACTCCTTTAAGAATTGTGGTCATATTTAAAGATTGAGTGAACAAAGACAAATTGGTATTCGAACCTGTGACCTCTGGGTTAATTTGCCAGTGCTCTACCAACTGAGCTCAGATGGCATAGGGCTGGCACATTAACCCTAACTCCCTAAGCATTGTTACTGAACAATAAAAATCCTTCAAAATCCTCCAACTGCCTTTGTTGTCTAGGGAGTTAGGGTTAATTGGAGTTCGCAGGTTCATATATCTCCCTCTTGTCAACTGTCTTTATTCACCCTAAAACAAAATTGATTTATGTACCTAGTCAGTTTCCCATAGTGGTTTATAGAATAATATTTAAAGATGCTAAAAACTGGCTATAGCCACTGTTTTTTGTTTCTGGCATTGAAAGAAAAACAGATACTTTAAATAAGACCTTTCATAAAAATGATTGGCAGAAACTGAGTTTTGTAGTGTCGGCGCTTGCGCATTGGTGTACAAACCTGCTGCGTAGATTGTTTACACGAACCACACATATGAAACTCTCAGCGACCAACCTTCGGGTTTATATTGGACTTTGTTTCAGTGTATACATACATCTAACCCCATCACACCCCACTCCCAAATGACTTACGCTAAAATGGATGAGAGGCGGAACATCTCTGCTGTAAGGTAGGCCATGTAGGACATCGCAAAGACAAAGATGGGCTCAATCACCCGAGCCTTGTGGGTGAAGCGGGTCAGCAGGGCCGTCAGGAAACCAAACAGGAGGCCGATGAGGACACCGCCTATTGCAACCACAAAGAAGGAGAAGATTCCGGCGATGATGTCGATGGGTAGAAGCTTGTCAGCACCGATGGCATTAAAGGTTTCAAACATCCTGTAAAGAACCTTTAAATGGGTCCAAACAAACATTTAAACAGTGTCAGAAGTACTCTCCTCTTTAAGTTTTAGGTTAAATTTCAAACATAAGGTTATTTATTTATTTATTTATTTTTTGGAATTTAAACACTGCCCAAGAGAACAAGAAGCATGATGGATTCCCAAGCTAAAGTTCATATTCTGATGAGCAGGTTGGCAGATTAATCAGAGGATGATGAACATTAGATTTGAAGGACTGACCAGATGGAACATCCACAACTTTGCATTTAGCATTGGTTGCTATGGGAGTTTTAGTGGGGTGCACCCAAGCAGCTAAGCTCAGTGAGTTGAGGCAAGGATGCCACAAGCTCACCATGGACCATTATGTCACACAATATGGACTAGCTTTACTATTTGGTCATGGGTCATACAAGAAGACAGTCATCTGCAACTGAAGGCCACACATGTAGTTTCCATACATTGCCAAATAACTACATGTAACTTCAATCGTAATTGCTACTGTACTTGTATTATTTCATATGGGGGAAATATTGGATTGAATTGATATAAAAGACAAGTTTGGGGAGTATTACTGGCCAATCCGGGTGAGATACTGAAGTGGCCATTAAAGATTTACCATCTACTGTCAACATTTGCGCGTGGAGGTAATTATGTGTCTGGCACTTTTTTCATTTTAGCCTTTTGTCCCGTGTTTGAGTATGGTAATTGTTACATTTTAGCTCGTTTGTTAAGCACCTACATGTAGGAGCATGTCTTCATGGTTTGGGTACTATATAAATGCTTTACATTTTTATTATAAATAGAGAATTAGCTGTTGTAAACTGCTTTACTAACCTAGGACCTGTAGTATAAATGCAAAATAAATGTTATTGGCCTTACGTTTCAAACCTAGCAGGTTCTTTCTCTTTATATTATTATTATTGGAGTGTCGTGGCCGAGCGGTCTAGCTTACCGGACTCAAGTTCTGGTGTTAGCAGCAGAATGTGGGTTCGAATCCCGGCCGTGACACTTGTGTCCTTGAGCAAGACACTTAACCATAATTGCTTCTCTCCACCCAGGGGTTAAATGGGTACCTGTGAGGGCAGAGTTGGTTGATTAGCCCTATATGCGCTGTAATGGCAGCAATTGAGCTGTATACTCCCCAGGGAGCTGAGATAGTTTCAGGAATGATTTATGAGCATTATGAGCCTTATGAGCAGGGGTAATAATATAATGCGCCTTGAGCACCACTCAGTTGGTGGATACGTGCGCTATATAAGTCCATACATTATTATTATTATTATTATTAATTATTATTATAACAAACAATTAACATGATCCTACATGTATTTAATTGCTGAGCCAAATTCACAATTGGAGGGCCATGGTGGAACGGTTTAGTGCATTGGATTTGTGTTCTGACGGCTGAATCGTCAGAATGTGGGTTCAAATCCTGACCGTGACCGTGTCCTTGAGCAAGACACTTTACCATAATTGCTTCTCTCCACCCAGGAGTAAATGGGTACCTGTGAGGGCAGAGTTTGATTAGCCCTATATGCGCCGAAATGGCAGCAATTGAGCTGTATACTCCCCAGGGAGCTGAGATGGTTTCAGGAATGATTTATGCGCCTGATGAGCAGGGGTAATAATGTACAGCGCTGTGATACCTTGTGTAAGAGCGCTTTAAAATGCCTCCATTATTTTTATTATTATTATTATTAACATTAAGAAATATTGACATTATTTGTGATTATTATTTGGTAGAATTTTGCATTTGGAATGTTTCTAAATTAAACAATTAAACTAATGGTTCATAATAATTCCAACATGGAGTTTCCGTCTTCAGATGACAGAAATAAATTTTAAGAAAAATAAAAGCACCCGAGACAAAAAGTAATATTTCAAAAGAAGTTTGATACCATCGTCAACTTAAAGGGGGACTGTCGTGGATTTAAATCAAACAGTTAAATATGTGATCGTTTTATTCTTTTATATCAGTAAAAGATCAATACAATTTTTGTTTTGTGTTTTTATTGTTTTGAGAGTGTTATTTTACCATTGTAAAAATGCCCCCCACTTTTACTAGTTGTTCCCGCCCTGCACGGAGGAGCTGTTCGTGACGTAAATGTCGGGAAGAGAAATTCGGCTCAAAACTCGGTTCAAAATGATCGCTGCACAAAACTATGTGAGCCGATGGACCTGACCAGTTTACTCTTGTCAGTCGAACTTTGCTCGTCCAAATACGGCGATATTTTGGGTCACTTGGGAACAGATGAAGGCTAACACCGTCTTTGGTGGTGTTGCTGCATCCTGCAGCAACACATCTTCCCGGCATTTTATTAGTTCCGGAAACAAAAATCACGGAAGAAATGAAATCGACGCTACATGTGTGAAACGTATGTATGTACATGTACATCATGTACACATCGGATCTTCCCGACCTTACGTCACATATCTTATGCAAATGAAGCTTCCACCATGGGGCGGGGTTGCCTCCCCCAAACACTTCAAACATTGTTTTAAAATACTTGTACTTAGAAATCAATGATTAAATAGACACAGGTGGGTCTCAAAAACAATATTTTATTACAAAACGCCTTAAGTAAAGGATGTCAGTCCCCCTTTAACACCATATGCCAGGTTTTTTTTCAAGATTTCCAATAGTATATAGTGATTTTGTTTTAGCACACTGTCCCAATTCTATCTTGATAACTTACCACAGTCACAGCATCATTGAGAAGGGATTCTCCAAAGACTAAAATGTACAACACCTCATTGACGTGAATCTCCTCAAAGACGGCCAGTACGGCCACCGGGTCCACCGCTGAAATTAGACTACTAAACGTCAGACACTCAAGCAGTGAAATGGAGGTGTCGTTTCCATACCAACCAAGCTCGGAGATGCCGAACAGGGAGAATCCTATACACATGGTGTTGAAGAGGGTACCGATGACAGCGTAGAGAAGAATGGTGCCGATGTTGTCAAAGAACGATCTGAAATAAGATCATTTATTGCCTGTATCACAACAAAATAATAATAATAATAATATTCTTATATAGCGCATTTCACATAACATCCCAATGCGCTTTTACATTATTTCCCCTGGTCACTTTCTCAGCTCCCTGGGGAGTATACAGCCTATTATGTGCAACCATTTTTTGGCGCTACAGGACTAATCAAACACAATAACCATCTCTACCGTCACAGGTACCCATTTATACTCCTGGGTGAAGAGAAGCAATTACAGTAAAAGTGTCTTGCTCAAGGACACAAGTGCCACAGTCGAGAGCAGGATTCAAACCCACATTCTGATGACTCAGCCATCAGAACACAAGTCCAATGCACTTAACCGCTCGACCATGGCACCCCTTTCACAAACGACACATTTCATAAACGCCTATACATTTCATAAACACAGCAACTATATCACACTTCACATGACCACCAAAATCTAAGACAAAGGAAAAATGCCCAAGAATATGTGCTCGGTTGTACATGATCAAGGTCATAGACACAAAACGCAATACACTTTTCTTAATTTTTAACAAACAGTTTAGCCAGAAAGGAGACACCATCAATTTATTTGCGATCAATTTCTACTTTCGGGACCTTTTTGTCAGCAAGTAGTCTGACCAGACAAGACCAGACAAAACCAGACAGCCATCAGTTTGTGAAAGGTGGGATAGATGTGCAGAAAACAGTACTACATGTTGAGTAGAGAAGAATGGTGCCGATGTTATCAAAGAACAATCTGAAATAAGATCATTTATTGCAGGTATCATAACAAATTAATGATATGTTTCTTTTGACCTATAGCACAATTCATACTGTAATGTGTATTTATAATTGTATACTATCCACCAAACTGGTGCTCAAGACATAAAACACAATAAAGGGGGGCCACTTTGCATCCGTCACGTTAGCAGTTTTTCCAATGGTTGTTATTTATTTTTAAGTACAGTGTACCTGAAACCGACCAAAAAGTGTTTCAACATGTGAATGGACATGCAGGCTTATACTAGAACTAATTTGAGTTGATTTATTTTATTTTTTTATTTTTTATTTATTTTTTCACCCTCAAATTTCCATAAAAATTGGACAGAAAAAGTTACCTCACTTTTCCGTCCATTTGTTGATGGAAATTTTAGGGTAATTAAAAAAATAATAGTAATAATCAACTCAAATTATCTTTAGGATAAGCATGCATGTCTATTCAAATGTTGAAAGTCTTTTTGGGTGGTTTCAGATATTTAAAAAAAAATTACAACCATTAGAAAAACTGCTAACGTGACGGTAGGAAAGTGGCCCCCTTTATTGTGTTTTATGTCTTAATTATCCCTGCTCATCATCAGTCTTTTTAATTTTTCCTGAAACCATCTCAGCTCCCTGGGGATCATTTACATGTAGTTGTACATGAACAGTCATTGGCAAACAAAAACTTACCTTTGTTAGTATACTTCCATTGACAAAGACAATTGCATGCATTCGTTTAACATGTTAAAGTTGTCTTGGAAATTTGATTAACACATAAATGTACCTGATATTAGAGTCAATTCTCTTAGTTTCTTTACAGGTACAAAAACATGATTGTCAAACTTATTTGACAATTTTGTTAAAGTTTGTTTCTGTGTTTTTTGTGTGTGTTAATTTCTTTTTACACTTCCTATAAAAGTACATTTATCATGTTTGTGGTTATTTCATCAAACGGAATGGACAAAAGGACAAATATTAAATTACATTTTTGCTGGTAGGGAAATGTACAATATGTCATCATTTTATTACCATGGGGCAATCAGCACATACTTCCCAGGCACACAATAAATAGATGAATTATTCAGTATTATCAATGCACATATATGTATGGGACATAGTGTAGGGAAAAAGCAAAACAAAAAGAACAAATTTATAATGGTTTAACCCTCCTACACATGGAGGCCACTCCGATCCACAAAATTCAGCTTTTGAGCAACCTTCAGTACATACATGTACAAGCCTGCTGTCCTTTCCAATTAGTAATCTTACAAAATCAACTGTGTGCCACCCATATCAAGGCCACTGTAAATGTTTGAACATATTAGTATGGCCTACAATGTATCAATGGGAGACCACCTTACTATGCAATCTCAGTGGTGTGACAGTGCACAGAAGGGTAACCATAACAGCTAATGGCTTGGAGTGGCCTGAATGGGTTGTTTCAAAAATTGCACTGATTGTAGGAGGGTTAAATTAAGCTAAGCTTAATATGATTTTTCCACAACTGTCTGTTCTGAGCATGTGTTGGTTTAAACGTTACTGGGACTGTATACCAGGAAAACACAATTGATCAGGTTATTAGTATGCATGATTTTGATCCCCTTACAACAGGCGATGTTAAAAAGATCATCATGAATTTTTCCAGTAAGACCTGTTCGTTGGACACAATACCTACCTGGCTTGTTAAGGACAATTTGCATACTTTATTGCCCATAATAACCAAAGTAGTTAACCGTTCTCTGTTATCTGGAACATTCCCTGATACTCTAAAGCAATCAATAATTACACCTGTTCTCAAGAAACCTAGCCTTGATCATAACATTCTCAAGCATTACAGGCCTGTGGCAAATATTAAATTCATGTCAAAGGTAATCGAGAAAGCTGCCTCATGTCAAGTAACTAGCCATATAGACAGTAACAACTTGGGCGAGAAATACCAGTCCTCGTACAAAAGGTTCCACAGCACCGAAACCGCTCTTCTTAAGGTGAAGAACGACTTTCTCCAGTACGTTGACAACAACAAGACTGTTCTTATTGTCCTACTTGACATGTCGGCGGCTTCGACACGGTTGATCACCCCATACTCTTACAGAGGCTTAGGGATCGGTTTGGATTGTGTGAGTCAGTTGTTTCTTGGTTTAGATCCTACTTGAAAACCGTACCATCAGGGTTTCGATAAAGAATGTTTTGTCTGATGAACACATCCTCACTTACTCCCTGCCTCAAGGTTCGATAATCGGTCCCCAAGGGTTTATTTTATATACTGCTCCTGTTGGTGACATCATCCGCCCGTCACAATATTTGTTTCCACTGCTATGCGGATGATATCCAATTGTATGCTGCGTTCGATCATAAAATACCTGGTGACTGTGAGCGAGCTATGGAGAATATTACCAAGTGCATTTCTGATATAAATGGATGGATGTTGCAAAACAAACTGCAATTGAATCAAGATAAAACTGAGTTTTTGTTGTTGCTAGCCCCAGAGTTTTGAGTTCTGTGTCTAATATTCAACTGACGCTTGCGGTACATCAATTAAGCCTTCCATCTCTGTTAAAAACCTCGGTGTAACATTTGATGGTGCAATGAATATGTCCATTCATATCAGTAACTTGTGTAAAATTGTAAATTTTCACATACGCAATTTGTGGCGGATACGTCGATTTATCACTCAAGAAGCATGTCATCATGCCGTTAGAACACTTGTCCTGTCTCGCATTGACTATGCCAACTTCGCTTTTGTTTGGTGCTCGTGAAGCGGATCTTAGCGACTGCAACGTCTCCAGAATAAGGCAGCTAGGTTGGTTTTGCGTGCGGACGGGACAGGTGCTCTGCGGATCTATTAGATTCCTTACACTGGCTCCAGGTCAAGGATAGAATATATTTTAAAATAATGTTATTTGTATACAAATGTATGATGGATGTCGCTCCACCTTATCTGAGTGACCTTATTACTTTATTTAGTGACACATTTACGGATGAGAATAGGCCCAGACTACGCTCCTCATCGGATACTACAAGGCTCTCGGTTCCGCGCTCCAAGAAGAGAGTTGGCGATCATTCATTCGTTGTTGCTGCTCCACGGCTATGGAATGACTTGCCAATGCAGTTGAGGGAGGCGATGTCTGTGCCTGTTTTCAAACGTCTTTTGAAAACACATTTGTATAAATGTTAGATGTTTTGTTGTTTACTTGTCTTGCTTACATTTTTTGCTTGTAATTTTGTAAGGCGCTGTGCTCTTTGAAGAGCGCCATATAAATGTTGATTAATAATAATAAATAATAATAATGTGTTGTATACCCGATAAAAGATCTCTTAATAGTTGGTGGTTATGAGAAGAACCGATCAGAAATTTCATGGAGCTTGCCGCAAGCTTGCCGGCTAGCTTGCCGGCATGCTTGCAGGGTTCCAAAAATGCAAATTAGGGGCACAGCTTGCGGATAGCTTGCAAGCTGACCGCACTTACTGAAATATCATGGAGCTTGCTGGCAAGCTTGCCCGCAAGCTTGCAGGGTTCCAAAAATGCAAATTTGTTCAAGCTTGCAGACAAGATTGCAGCAAGCCTGCAAGCTTGCAGGAGTTCCAAAAATGAAAATTAGGGCAAGCTTGCTGCAGACAAGATTGTAAACTTGCTGCAATCTTGCAAGCTTGCATGAATATGCAAACTAAACTTACAGACACCTTGCAGCTTAATGGAGCTTGCAGATATTTCTATTTGCCAAGATCTAAATATTAAGCTTGAACATAATATGCAAGCTTGCAAAAGCTTAAATACAATTTTGTGCTGTATAATTTGCTGACATACATGTATGTCGATCTACAAGCTTTCTGATGAAAACATCAGCTTTGCATAGGCTAACTTGTAGGTTAGTAAAATAAAACTACAGTAGCTATACATATCTGACATCTTTGGTGGATAATAATTCAGCTTGTATGTAGGCTAATCCTGAGGGATGTACATTTTGATTGTGACCATGCAGGGAATCATTTTATTGTAAATCAAATAGGAATCATCGTTTGTTTTTTGGCTAAATATTATCTTTACATATGTGCAATAACATTTTTGAAATAATTACAATAACAGTATGGCCAAAAGATAATAATACAACCATTTAAGAATGAACAATCAAAATTTAAATGTTCATGTTATGTCAGTATATTTGTGCAACAGCATATGAAGTATATAATCTCTTTTTGGAAAATGTTGAAATGCTGTAGCTTCATCAGGGAGATACATGTAGATCGAGGCTGGTTTTCATCCAATCTTTGATCACAGTAGCAGCATCAGTCATATGTAGTTTATCGTGGAATTGTCTGTGTATTCAAAGAAAGGAGACAAATATTAGAAAAGCCAGATATTTCTCCTTCCACCAATTTAAATTTGAAATGTGGCTATTATATATTTGCACAGATACAATTACATGCAGGTATATGCTCTTTCTATGATGTAAATCACCCCAAAATTATTAGATTTTCGAAAAGGAACCTCCTGATGATGAGTTCTTAAATATAATGATAATGGATATGTACATGTAACTTCTATATCCATCATGTGGATGTGACTGCAATATTTTCTAGAGCCATGCAGTATTTACAGTTCTTCTGATGAATATATATGTGCTTTTCAATCATCATTCAGTTAATTATTCCTGAATTACCATATGATTACACCATGTTAGTTCTTAATGAAATCATTACAATACAACATGGCAAAAATAATGAACACCATTTCAAAAGTAAAAACTTTTGCACTCATAAGGTTTTGCAAAATTCAATAGGTTGACAGATCAATTCAAGACTGCATCAGCATTTCTGTATTTGCAGCACTCAATATATATAGCCCGGCCATATAGTGTACAACACATTCGTAAAATCATTCATACAGTTCATAAGACTGAAAAAGTACAATCATCTTACCATCATTAATCCCATCCTGCTTCACAAAACTTGCTTGAAATTTCACTGCTTCCATTGAAAAACTTCTGTATACTGTAGATCTGTTTCTTCCAGTTTGAATTTAGAGCATTTCACTGCAGAGGCATATGTAGCTTGACCATGAATGTCCAATGATTGGCCAGACAGCTATGGCCACGTACAGTGTCAAGTTACACACACTACCCCATACAGTGATAGTATTACATATAATCAATGCAAATTATATGTGCACTGCACTATATAGGTATCAATTACAGCTTGCTTGCCTGTAGTCTGTGTAATTCCAATAAGTGGGTTACACTTACACACAAATAAACAACTTACTTAATGTATTTGGGTATGAGGAAAGTCATCATGGAGTTGTACATGTATAGTATGTACATAGAGAAAGGACACAATGTACACTTGTACATTTGATAAATATATGCTGCCTCCACAAATATACTCATCAGATCACAGGTTAGTAAAATGATTGACCATCAGGTTGTTTATTTATTCTGCATGTATAGGCTAGAGAATTTCTGTCATGATGAAAAAAACTTAGTTGGTTCAAAATTTCACTTTGGTAGCAATTAGAAATATGGTTCATTTCAAACTTGTGTATACTTTAAACCTGAACAATATTCTGCTATTTAAAGGAGGCAGAATAGAACTTCTGTTCTTTTTATTACTATAGATTTCATTATTTGCCAAACAATATTGAGGAATTTAATATAATACATAAATTGAATATTATGTGTTATTTCAAAATTGTACATACATAATTCAACATATGTATGTGCTTTCTGAAAATAAATTACTCTTTGGAATATGAGTAATTCACTGACTTAAATAAAAAAATTAATTGCATTAATTTTGTTAAATTTGTTATATATAAGGCTTGAGAATTGCATTGTAAAATGCAAGATGAAGTTTAATTACAGCATTATACATGAAGAATAAAATATAGTACAATATTATTAACAATCAAAAAGCTTGCAAGAAGGCAAGCTTGCCGCAAATTTGGCAAGCTGGCCTCAAACTTCAACAAGCTTGCACAACGCGGCAAGCTTGCGCCAAGCTTAGCAAGCTGGCAAGCTTGGCAAGCTGGCCGCCAAGCTTGCCACAAGCTTCTTGACAAGCTTGCAAGCTTGCAGCGAGTTAGTACTAACCTTGCAGAAAATAGCGCAAGCTCATATAAGCTTGCGGCAAGCTCTTTATGATTGCGGCAAGCTTGTGGCAAGCTCGTGGCAAGCTTAATTGCGGCAAGCTCTATTTTCTGTAAGGCCGGTGCTGATGAGTTCATTACCGGGATCCTTCACTCAGCTTATAATTATCATTTCCTACATGTATGTACCTCTAAAGTCCAGCATTCTCCTGATGTCAATCAGATTATACTGATCAAAATGTCAAGTTTCTCAGAATTACCACCAATTACAACTCCTAAGAGATTATTACACGTATACATGTACATGGTGCTACCGCAAATCTTACCCCTGCTGTACTTCCACCATGCAAAGCTTCAAATCCTACCTTTCCCTTGATTCCTTGATCCTACATTTTCCTTGATCCTACATTTTCCTTGATTCCTTGATCCTACATTTTCCTTGATCCTACATTTTCCTTGATTCCTTGATCCTACATTTTCCTTGATCCTACATTTTCCTTGATTCCTTGATCCTACATTTTCCTTGATCCTACATTTTCTTTGATTCCTTGATCCTACATTTTCCTTGATGAAAACAAGTACGGTAGGCATTCATTTATGTGTAGAAATCTATGATAACTTTACAGACATTTCATTTACATGCTGATGCTGATGCCTTCGTATGAAATGCGTATTGTGTAAAATACATGTACATGTATAAGCACCCCACGTGTTGTGTGTTAAAGAGGTGTGGCTAAATTGCAAATGGTGATAGCTCAAATTCAGCAATCCCTTTCAAATATTTTAAAATGTTATTTCTCCCAATTACCTCGAGGGCATAAAATAACCCGCCTCCAGCATGATTGGTGGAAGGAGGAATAAAAAGAAGAGGTTTGTGTCGAGCCCTGAGGCGAGACTCTCCGGGAAGGCTTCTGGGTCGATAGAAATGATTCCCCCGATGATGAACCCAGTAATGATCAGCAGACAGCTCTCTGGGATAACCTCAGGCAGACGGGTGTAGTGGAAACCTGTAGAAAGAGATATAGAAAATCATAAATATTGACAGTTTTACATCAAACTTACTTGATGTACACTCACTGGCCATAAGAATTGCAACATCCCCAAAGTTCAGTTTGGAGAACTGTGTTACAATAATTTATTTTATTTTATTTACACTACTTAAGACTTCTTGAAAGTGCCTGTGTTTTGAAGTCAATGTTCTTTTTTACCGTTCTTGCTCGGAAATTATGCAATACACGATCGATGAAATCGGATTAAATGATCATCTCACCTGTTACTTGTAATTTTGAGCATGTTGCAATACTTTTGGCCAGTGAGTGTACATAAAATTTACATATACTTTGATGATGGTAAACATCAAATATACTTTTTGTCTGGGGTGATTTTGTTTTTAAACAAAGCCCATTTGCCTTACACATAACCTGAAATCCTCCAAAATCCTTCAGTAGTAAAGCAAGCACATATGCATGTTTCTAATCTGTGATACATGTATATGGCCAGGGACCCTCCCTGCATGCATGGAGCAATAAATAGTGTCCACTGACCCAAGCACTGACCTTGCAATCACTACAACAAACATGGATGTACATGTACCATGAAAAGGCAAGTATGCCTAATAACCTCAATCCTCGATCCAAAATCCTTCACTTTAGCAAAGAGCATGTAACATGTAACCTCAATCCTTCAAAATCCTTCACTTTAGCAAAGAGGTTTTTGGAGGATTTGGGAAGGTTAGGGTTAATAGCTTGTGGTCGCTGCCTCCAATGATTGTCTCCATTCATCACGGTTCTATACATACACTGTATTATCAAATTTGTACATGTTCTATTTATAAATAACACTATGTACTGTATCATTGTGAATTATGTTAATATTTGGGCAAAAATAGTCGGAAATCAAAACCATCCGTGGTATTTTTAAAATGCTAGAATATACACAGATCTGTCTATAAGTTTGCATCCATACCTCCTAAGAACCAAGATATATGAATAAAAGCCAACCTGTGTCAGCTTATTTCATTGTGTCCTTAACAAGAAAATAGTGAAATTAAAATACATTATATATGTACATTCAGATTGTTCATGTTCAACACAGACATTCTGTCTTCAGGTAACAGACATTCATTCTGGAAATTATTTCTGGGCTTGGTATTTTCCGTTTCATTTGTAAAACGTGTACACGTTTTGACACAAATATTGTTATTGCCAATAAATGGCATGATGCAGACGGATTGTCCGTATTTTTTAGTTCAGAAAATAATCCAAAATGAAGCTAACGCTAATTTGGAAAAAAAATGGCACAGATTAAACAAAATTAATATAGGCCTACTTTGTACTAAATTGACAGCAATATTTCAAGGGATGTTCAATCATTTTCAGCTTAACAAAACCAGACAACATTTATTGAATGGTGAAACAGAGTTGTATGAAATATAAATGCGGTGTACATGTATGTATACCAAGAATACTGAACATGACATAAAACACAATAAAGGGGGCCACTTTGCATCCGTCACATTAGCAGTTTTTCCAATGGTTGTTATTTATTTTTAAGTACCTGAAACCGACCAAAAAGTGTTTCAACATGTAAATGGACATGCAGGTTTATACTAGAACTAATTTGAGTTGATTTATTTTATTTTTTTATTTATTTTTTTTACCCTCAAATTCCATAAAAATTGGACGGAAAAAGTTACCTCACTTTTCCGTCCATTTGTTGATGGAAATTTTAGGGTAATTAAAAAAATAATAGTAATAATCAACTCAAATTATCTTTAGGATAAGCATGCATGTCTATTCAAATGTTGAAATTCTTTTTGGGTGGTTTCAGATATTTAAAAAAATTACAACCTTTAGAAAAACTGCTAACGTGACGGTAGGAAAGTGGCCCCCTTTATTGTGTTTTATGTCACATGTACTGTATTATGTGGTGTACAACATGTGCATTCACCACACAAAATGCGTACTGCATTCCAACAAAAGTTCACCAGGATTTTTATTTTTTATTTTAAGAATAACATGGTGTTCAAGTGAATTTTATCATCAAACTTTGAATCAAATTATCATTAATGACATATTTTAAAAGGTCTGCATATGATAACAATAATAATCTTCAAAAGACCTAGAAATTTTGCTTTAGAATATGTTAAATTTGGACTTGAACAGAAGAAAAGGTCACGTTTGTCACATGTATCAAGTTCTTGAAGACTAATTAAATGAATAATTTTTAAAAAAATTCAAAGATACACGTATGATACTTTTAAATATTAGAATTATGACATCATAATAATTTGATTAATCTACATGGCAAGGTCAATGATGCTGTAAAGTGTCTTTGAGGTTCGCTAGAATCCACAAGATATTCATAATAAGTTTGTTCATTCTTGGCCACCGTAGTAACACCGGTAAATTTTAAACTCCATGGGGAAAAAATTAATTTCCCTAATAAGCTACCAACTTTGGACCCTCATGTATCAACGCATATCCGTATCAATCAATTTCGAATATTCTACCCCCCTTCTGCAGATCCAGGGGTGTGATTGGGCAGTTTTGAAAAATCCACGTAAATTTTGCTAGGGGTATTGGGGCCACTGTTGTGAACAGTGCTGGGGTGAAATCTATAGTTCTGAGCGTTTGCTTTGCTTTCCTTTATTGCTTAAATCTTTAAAATCCGGAGGATCACAACATTGCGATTTGTAAAAATCTGAAAATCCAGACAAATCACACCCCTGCGATCACTCCAGATGATGAACAAGGTATGAACAAGGTATGAACAAGGTATGAACAAGGTATGAACAAGGTATGAACAAGGTATGAACAAGGTATTGGATTATAAACCAGCATTTGGAAATAGCGCATCCAAATGTTATATACTACTCAAAACAATTTAGGGAACAAAACAATTTAGGGAATAATCTCATGATAAAGGATGCATGTAGTGATTACACATTTCATGACATGACTACTGAAAGAGAGAGGGGGTTGCAAATGAAAATCCCGGTTCATGGAACATTCCAATAACGGGTGTGACCACCTCTTGCAGTAAATCCGGTGTTCCCTAAATTGTTTTGTTCCATAAATTGTTTTGAGTAGTGTACATAATACTAATATGTTTAAAATGTACTTGCTATTTATTTGTGATTCTGTGTTGAAATATAACCTGAAACCTGAAACACATTCTTATTGTACAGTACATACATGTGATAACTTAATGTCATAAAAAATTGAAATACGGTAAATGATAGTGAATGAAAAATTTAAATCATTTTTCTCCTGCAATTCCTTTTCAAATGTAAGATGGCAACACCTTGTGAAGTTACTCTGTCTAATATGATATCACTTTTAAAAAACAAAATAAAACATCTGAGTGAAAAAGTTTAAATTTGCAGTCAAATAGATCATTTTGACTGTGTTCTAGGGGTGGACGATATCACGATATCGTAAAGATACGATATTCCAAAAATTATTGGCTAAATTGGTTATGGTTTTGAAGATATCGAAATATCGCCATATTGACGATATTCCAAAAATATAGCCGATATCAAATTTATGTTGCTCTGTTTAGTTAAAATATTGCCGGAATGGTAAATTATCTCCAAATTTCATGTCAATATACGGTAATATCAACAAAGTTACGGTACCATGAAGAGCTAAAAAACGTTCGAAATCGCAACGCGGTGCCGCTCCGGTTCCCAGGACCGTACAATTATGAAAATGCCATCATTTTGAATTTGGGGAAACATGGGGTACGCGGTACATTATGAGAGGGTCAATCAAAAGTCAGCCGACAATTTCAGACACCGCACCAACAAGTAAATTTTAACATATTTTTTAAACAAAAGTAGGCATTTATAAACCACGGGTTTGTTTATGGACGTCATGGTGAGGTTTTTTTAATGAAATGTTTGTCGCACTGAGCAGGAAAAATCTAAGAACTTGGGTCATTTTGGAATGATTCAATTGAATTTTTTGATAATTTTCAGAACTGTTTATTACCTACACAACTTCCCTGTAGCTACCTACATGTAAAAGTACAACTAGTTCATATTTCAGTGTCCAATGTCGTTAATGATACATACATTTTTTTCATGTATTTAATAAATCCGCGTATTGAGAAAATATCGTATATCGCTGATATCATGGCCTTCGATAATCGACTCAAAAAATATTGTCACCCCCTACTGTATGTTATTGTATATTACATGTAGAACTGTATACACACAGACATACACGTATTGTACATTTGTTAATATTTTTATTGTGGCACAGTGAAATCCACTAAAAATTTCCCTTGACTCTTATAAAGGATGCACGTTATATTACTTTTGTTCTATCAATGGTGTACCTTCCTTGTAAAGATGCAAGGTAGTCTCAAGTAATTCAGGATTTTAATCAATATTATTGTATTTTCAAGAAATGTATATATAGCTCTTAAACTGTGATTTCGACATCAGTGATGATGTAATTGTGACGTCATGACATTGAGGCCACTGTACATGTACGTGATAAGGACTTTGCCGCCAAGCCTCAATTCAATTTGAGCTTTGCAAAATGGAACAAAATTAGCGGAGGACCTGAACTGACTAAGAAATTCAAATAATGCATATAATCAAAACTCAAACATAACAATTGGTGTTCGCGATGCCAGCACGAACACCTAATGATTTACTTATACCATTGAAGGAAGGAACCTTCATCTAGATGCTTATACTATAGCTACATGTATGCTGAAGCAATTACCAAACAAAGTCCATTTCCTTCTCCTGCATGTACATCCATGTATTTTAACCTGGGAAGTGTTCTCAGGTCTATAAAATATACATGTGTACACAATGATCTCACCGTACACATTTCCTGCCTGATGATCAGGTAATGTACTGTCAACATACACCACAGACTATGCATGTACCTGTGTACTTGTATTACATGCTGTTTAAAACTGTTATTTCCTCTTGTTAAATGCTCTATGATATAACCCTCCCCATGATAGATAAATGTAAATCTACATACATGTGTACCAGGAACTGGAGGGAACGAATGAAAAACTGGGTCTGAATTCACAATGAAAAACTTTTCATTCTGAAATGGAATTTTGATCTTATTAAGACATAAATTCAGTTGTATTTATTATTTTATTTTTTTAATTTTTTTTTTACTTTAAAAAAAATGATGTCCCCTCAGAGAGAAATATTTCATGATTTGTTTGATACCACCATCAACTTTCCACATGCAACCACCATGTACATGTTAGTTTTATGTAAAACATTGATCATTTATGTCCATTTTGCCAGCAGGTTGACAGACCCACCAAAACCCTTCATCAGTCAGTTTTTGAAAGGTGCAATAACCGTGTAGAACACATTACCATACAGTGTAATTGCATTCCCACACAAAACCACTACACAGCTGTCAAGAAGCTTCCTCTCAAAACCTTTCAAAGGGTTTTGAGGGATCAAACTGTTCGTACTATATGCCTTTGAAGATATGTACATACTCTTTGCTCAGAATTTGTCAAGGAAAATGATTCCTAAACCTGGGTGGCTTTCAAGCGTGAATCATTTTGTTGGTGAAGCAAGCAGTGATGTTTTGTATATAAGTCTAAAATTGTCCATGGATAGCCATTTGATAATGACATTTCCCTTTCACAATGTGGAAACAAGTAAACACGTACATGTACGTAATTTGACACTTGGCAGATGGCCATAAAAGTTATTGTTTCTGATACTATCAACAATAATGAATGTGTCCAGTTTTTATTCAGTATATCATTTAAAAGGGAGCATAAATGTATTTAAACTCCAATCCAAAACCCTAGAAAATATTCATTTTTATATTTAAATGGAAAGTACATCCATCATTTGTATTGTTGGCAAAACTGCTTCTATACGTGCAAGGTATATTCATTTTAATCCTCTAGTTTTCAAGATATATATCATAAAACTAAACTGTGAAAGCTTCAGTACAATAGGTGCTCACATTTTTGACGTTTTATATTTAAGAAAATACTGTAAACTTGACATACATGCAGCAATTTCCTTTTTCTCTAAGATGAAAGCACTTCGAATGGAATAATTTCTCAGTTTTAGATAATAATTTGTTAATGTGATAATCTGCAAGTTACCAATGTTGTACCTTCCCTTTAACTCTCCTACTACTACATGTACAAGGGTCAAAATCAGTCAAAATGTTGATACACTTGCCAAGGTATATCTAGTGCACTTAAAAGTCAAACACTGTCAAACTCACTGTGTAGTAAGTACATTTACAGGTCAAAATGAGTTGACTGTTTTTGACTGGTAAAAGCCTTGTCTGGTATTGTTCAGGGTGGTCAAAATGACAGTCAAAACCAGTCAAAAATGCCCCCTGTGTGCACATTTGGGTCAACAGTCAAAACAGGCAGTTGACTGGTTTTCATCTCTGTAGCAACTTCCCACTAAAGTACAGCAATAGTAGGAGGGTTAATCAACTGAACCAAACTGAAAATTTCAGCTTATTTCATTGTGTCGCTAGCAAGAAAATGGAGAAATATAATTTGTTATACAAGTGTACATGTACATTTATTCTTGTGTAGAGTTGTTGAAAGAACACTCTAGAACCAACCGAATTGGTCTACAGCCAAATGTCCACTGATAAATAATTTTTTCATGTACATCAAATACACCTCAAGGATGAAAGCAATGTTTTGTTGAAAACAAACAAAATTCCGAAATTACCGGTAAAATTAAGTTTCAAAAATTCCTCTTTTTGTTATTTGCAGACTTATACGACTCGTGACTTGGACTCAAGTCCAACTTGAGTCACAATTTTGGTGACTTGGACTCGAGTCACGATTAACAATGCCTCAGACTTGGACTCTGACTAAATCCTTCAGACCGACTCAATGTTTGACTCAGACTCGACGGCAAAATGCCCAATATTCACTATTTTAAACCATTTAAAAAAAATTAAGAATTTCCTTGCAAATTATTGTTCAATTCCTGTGAAAAATTTTATAAAAATTATGTCGTGCATCCTATTATGCTGTACATGTAGTAAATGTGATCAAGATCGCTTATGCAGCGGCTGCATGAAAACAAAGTGTGTTGTCAACGAAATCACTTTATAAATCATGTTCCCATGCTTCAGCATACAACATTAATTGTGTGAAAGCTAGATAGCGATGGATTGTTAAGGTTTTTATTTCATTTTACTCTAAAATAGTAGGCTTTGGTCTAATTTGATTGATCATCAGTAAATATGTCTACGTGTATCTTTGTGTCATGCACTTTGTGCAGCGTAGCATAAAGGTTGGTTGGTTTGCCCAGTAATCAGTTTATTATTTACCATTTATCACAATCATTATTATCTCAAGTATGTCAATATTGTCAGAGAGTATTTGCTTTTTATAATGATAGTGGTTGAAGAAGAAATTATGTTCAACCGAATCACATGATTATTGTGTATGGAATTATTTAATGAATTTAATGAATTTAATGAATTTAATGAAACCAGTTTTTCAATTTCTCAAATTCATTTCAGATCTCAGATCTAAGATGCGTTCTGTTCAGGCCATTACAACCATGAACCGTGAATTTCTTGCCCATCCTTATTAGTACCAGCGGCATAGTCAGGACTTTTTCAGTAGGGGGGGGGGGGGGTACAGGGAGGTATCGCTTTTCAGTGGGGGGGCCCAGGGGGTATGGTTTTTTTTCATTTTCTTTTTCTTTTGTTTTTTTTGGGGGCACTATGAGGATTTTTCGTGGGGGGAACTGGAAATTTGTTGGGGGGGGGCATGTGCCCCCCCCCCCCAGGTCCCCTGTGGCTACAATGTACGCTGCTTATTAGTACATGAGAACTGTCAGTCACTCATACTATCACATTGCAATGCACCTGAGCGATGTACAGTTACACATGCGTATAGCAATCAGTCATCATGGAACTCTACTGGTCAATCCATTTCATTTGATTGACAGGACCAATCGGTCTATTACAGTTTCCAGGGGAACACTGGAATTGGGTCTGTCTGGGTAAACTTTAAAACCATTAAAAGTGTAGCTATAACACTGGCTTATCTTTTTTTGCAAATACATGTACAATGTATATTTGTACAAGGTGCATTTCTTTTGATTCCAAAGATGCAAATTATAACACTAAACAGTATGAAGAGTTTCTTCACACTGCAGTTTATAAAGGGTACGTATAACCATTGGTAGTCAATACCAGATTATTAAGTTTTTAAAAATTAATGTAAAACTTACTTGGTTTAAAGCTGATTATAGCATGGACCTTCCCTGGAAATAATTTTGACCAGGGTACATGCTGTCACTCACTTTGAAGAAAAAATTAATAATTTCTAGTTTGAATTTAGGAAACTATATTATTTCAGAATTCCGTATTACATATGTACATGTAGAATGAATACAACAAATCTGAATGCATTTTTAATATTTTCTTGTGAACTACACAACATAATAAATAATAATTATAAAATAATATACATGTACAACGAACAGAGCACCTTACCAAAATTACAAAAACTACCGACCTGAAAAAAAACAATCTTTGATAAAAAATTTAAAATTAAAAATAAAAACAAAAAATCATAATTCATTTGAGGAAACGAAAACTGGCAATTCATGAAGAACCGGGGAACACATCATGTTTGCAGGAGATGATTGAATAAGCCGAGACAGACAGACAGTAACCACTCTTGGTAACAATTCTGATTCTATGTAATCTTCTGTGTACATGCATATAATAAATCATGTACATAAATGAATCATAATGAATGATGTACATAACATGAACAGGTCACACTTTGGGACAAATTTCCGTCCATGTGACAAACTTTACATCTTGAAGATCATCTCCTTGTTCTTAAATGCCTTACTAAGGGTTGTCTTAATTCAGTTGTCAACAGACACTATAATGGGATAGCAATGTTAAGGGCTTTATCTTTGGGTGAATCAATTCATACTTTTACATATTTGCTGTCAATTTATAACAAAATGTTTGTTGTGTGACAAATGTTGTGTCTTGAAGATGAGGTCCCAGTAATTCCTTTAATATTCAGTATTAACCCTAACTCCCTAGGCCCATTTGCTTACATATAACCTGAATCCTTCCTAACTCCCTAGGCCCATTTGCTTACACATAACCTGAATCCTTCCTAACTCCCTAGGCCCATTTGCTTACACATAACCTGAATCCTTCCTAACTCCCTAGGCCCATTTGCTTACACATAACCTGAATCCTTCCTAACTCCCTAGGCCCATTTGCTTACACATAACCTGAATCCTTCCTAACTCCCTAGGCCCATTTGCTTACACATAACCTGAATCCTTCCTAACTCCCTAGGCCCATTTAACCTGAATCCTTCCTAACTCCCTGGGCCCATTTGCTTACACATAACCTGAATCCTTCCTAACTCCCTAGGCCCATTTGCTTACACATAACCTGAATCCTTCCTAACTCCCTAGGCCCATTTGCTTACACATAACCTGAATCCTTCCTAACTCCCTAGGCCCATTTGCTTACACATAACCTGAATCCTTCCTAACTCCCTGGGCCCATTTGCTTACACATAACCTGAATCCTTCCTAACTCCCTAGGCCCATTTGCTTACATATAACCTGAATCCTTCCTAACTCCCTAGGCCCATTTGCTTACACATAACCTGAATCCTTCCTAACTCCCTAGGCCCATTTGCTGACACATAACCTGAATCCTTCCTAACTCCCTAGGCCCATTTGCTTACATATAACCTGAATCCTCCAAAATCCTTCAGTAGTAAAGCAAGCACATGACATGTATGCACACATGTGTTTCTAATCTGTGATACATACATGGCCAGGGATGGAGCAATAAACAGTGTCCACTAACCTTGCAATTACTACAACAAACATGGATGTACATGTACCATGGAAGGCAAGTATGCCTAATAACCTCAATCGTCCAAAATCCTTCACTTTAGCAAAGAGCATGTAGCATGTAACCTCAATCCTTCAAAATCCTTCACTTTAGCAAAGAGGATTTTGAAGGATCTGGGAAGGTTAGGGTTAATCTATAGATTATATATAGATATCGCCCGTGTTTGGCTAAGACGACCCACAAAATATAACTTATAAAACAAACAAATTTTGAAAGATAAAATTGTTAAACGTGCTTGATTCTTTGACAGCCGCGCTGGCCAATCGGAAGACTGCCCAAGCCCTCAGCCCGTTACTAATGTACATTGTGCGGCCACATGCAACCTGTGGATTAAAACGTTAGGTCCCATGTTTTATTTACAGCGTATTTAAGTATTTAATTTACTGACATTACTATTCCTTGACAGATTTTTTCATTCAATGTCTCCCAAATAAAAAGAAAAATAGCAATTCAACATTTCAATAAATTTTTTAACGTCAAAATCGGCCCAAACACAGACGATACATCTTTAATCTTCAGGGGGCTAAGAATGTACATTTTATCATTACAATACCATGTTCCTCTCCACTGTCCCATCTTTTATACCAATTACAATGGACAAACACAAATCTAATCACTGAGGATATATATATGCTCTATTGCTGGTGACACAGCAAAAAAATATAACGGATCATATTTGGTTTTTCTGCATCATCATCTTCCTCCCAAACCCTAGTCACCAAATGCCAGTAATGTGTTTGTTTATATTGAGAATGAAATGAATCCGGCTCTTAGTTTGTCAGAGTGCCTGATGATAACCTCAGTAGGGTGTCTCAAATACATGTATAATGAAGTGTGGGAGGCTTCATTATAATAGCAGGGAAGTTCAATAATAGTCATTGATACAGATACAAGGGAGGTGTTGTTAAAGATAATGAATTTTCACCTACACTTGCAAATTGATGGTATCAATCTTCCCTATGAGTTTGTCCAAGGAGATTTTATTTTAAAGAAAAGTGTGTCTACATATATACATGTACATGTAGACCCTATTCCATATTAGAATTAACCCTAACCTTCCCAAATCCTCCAAAATCCTCTTTGCTAAAGTGAAGGATTTTGAAGGATTGAGGTTACATGCTACATTGTACATGCTCTTTACTAAAGTGAAGGATTTTGAAGGATTGAGGTTACATGCTACATTGTACATGCTCTTTACTAAAGTGAAGGATTTTGGAGGATTAGGCATACTTGCCTTTCCAATTCCATGGTACATACGTGTACATCTATGTTTGTTGTCATGATTGCAAGGTCAGCTAGTGCTAGGGTCAGTCATGGAGGTAGAATTCTACCTCCATGGGTCAGTGGACACTGTTTGTTGCTCCATGCATGCAGGGAGCTAGGGTCCCTGGCCATGTACATGTACACAGATTAGAAACACATGTGTGCATACATGTCATGTGCTTGCTTTACTACTGAAGGATTTTGGAGGATTCAGGTTATGTGTAAGCAAGTGGGCCTATAGGGAGTTAGGAAGGATTCAGGTTATGTGTAAGCAAGTGGGCCTATAGGGAGTTAGGAAGGATTCAGGTTAAGTGGGCCTATAGGGAGTTAGGAAGGATTCAGGTTATGTGTAAGCAAGTGGGCCTATAGGGAGTTAGGAAGGATTCAGGTTATGTGTAAGCAAGTGGGCCTATAGGGAGTTAGGAAGGATTCAGGTTATGTGTAAGCAAGTGCATGGGCCTATAGGGAGTTACTTGTAGGGTTCATACAACAGATTTGAAAACATTTTCACTTTTTTTCTCATTTACATGTAATGGCATAATGTAATCAACTGAAACATACACAGCTTGAAGTGGTTGTTATGCATACTCATAGATCGTGGCGTAGCCAAAGGGGGGGCTGCATGCCGCTGCCCCTCCCCCCCAATTTTCACAAAATGGATTGGTACGTGTATTTGTCTGCTAAACAGTGGCATGTAAAAAAAATAAAATAAAATAAAAAAGAGAAAACAGATAAGGAAAAAATGGTAAAGTGTTGTTCTAAGCGGTGTTTGGTGGAGGGTTGGAAATAACCTCCACCTGAGGATGCATGCAAAAATGTCCAGACTGAATTCATTGTGGAAACATTTGTTTTAGAGTACTCAGCAAATATTACATTATTGAACATTATTGTTTGCATTTTTGTCATGTTTGTTTTCCCTCCAATTTCCCCTCAACCAAAATCAATGTTTAACCAGGAACTCTGCACAAAAAAATATCCAAGCCATGGACCATCATTGGAGTTCAAACATTTGCCAAACATCTGTTTATTTCATCACATCCTAAAGGTAGGACCAAATAATAACAATACTTTGTACTGAGTATCTACAGTGAAGATTACACCATTGCATGTATCACCTGTACATGATGTGGAGTATACCACAGAAATTCAGTGAATGATGATATGATGATCCTTTGAACATCTGCTCAGTTGAAACATCATGAGCAGGTGTTTTTCAATATGTTTATTGGACCGTGTCCTGGGTTCGTTTTCATTCATTTCTGGAGTTAAAAGGGATAATACCGTCACAATCAGTGCAGACTTTCAACAGGGTGGAATCATTGTCCTCGTTTAAGATGAACACATCGACTGAAAATTACTGGCTCATTTATGCAGCAGCAACGGTAATACATGTATGACCTTATCACGTGGGGTATTTTCAGTCACTGAGTTAATCTAAAACTAGCACTCCAATTCCATGCCCCGACGATCGTGACGATATTATCCCTTTAATAAGTGAAAATATACATGCATATTGCACACTACAAACCTTGATAAGGATACCACCATTCGTCTAGTTCATGCTCTAATCACATCGAGGCTTGACTCGTGTAACTCACTTCTCTACGGTATCCCTGCAAAAGAACTCGCAAGACTCAACGCATACAAAATACAGCTGCTCGTCTTGTCACTTGTGTTCCTCGTTCTCATCATATTACACCCATTTTACGTAATCTTCATTGGTTACCTATTAATATGCGCATCGTCTATAAGATCCTTCTTTTGACTTTCAAAGCAAACCTTGGACTCGCTCCCACTTATATATCAGATCTTCTTCACAATTATATTCCAGCTCGGACATTACGATCATCCAGTCAGTCTCTCCTCATATATCCATATCACGTTTCTTCAAAATACTATGGTCAAAGAACTTTTTCGTATGCTGCTACGACATTATGGAATAATCTACCACTTCACATTCGCAAAGCTGACAATGTAAACATTTTCAAATCAATGTTAAAGACTCATTTGTTTAAATATACCTACATGTACATCTGATTGTATTGTAAAGTTTGTTGCTCTTGTATAATTTCTTGTCATGTTAATATTCATCACGTTTGGTATCTTTCTTCTATGTAAGCGCTTAGAGGCACTTGCAATTTGCGCTAGATATAAATTTCTATTATTATTATTCTATTATTATTATTACAATTTAAGTGACAGCAATTTAAGTGATAGCTTTCTGGCCATGATTGAAGACCTATTCTCTCAATGAGGATACCAACAGGTCGCAATCGAGATACACTTACTAAGAACTTTATTTCGTGATGGTAACCATGTCACCTATAGATGATTTTCAATGATGGGCCATCAATTAGCTACCAGAAACACCGGTAGTACACAGGGCCTATGGTTTAACGTCCCATCCGAAGGACGAAGCAATTATGGTTAAGTGTCTTGCTCAAGCGCCGCGACCAGCCAGACCGGGATTCAAACCCACATTCTGACAACACCATAACTTGAGTCTGATGCACTAGACCGCTCGGCCACGACACTCCAACAGACCTTCTGATTCCGTACATATAAGTATGTGACAAAAACAACTTACCTAACTTGGCCAGAGTTGCTATCATGATCCATATGCTGATACCAAAAGATGTCTCCACTTCCTCCCATTCCAGGCTGACCACCTCGTAGCGGGCGTTATTCCCCTCCGCTCTGTCACATCCTTCTCCTCCCTCCTCCTCCTCACCATTGGTTGTGATATGGGTATCAGTGTCATTCGTCGTCTCTTTGTAAGCTGATGTTGCACTTACATGTATGCAGCATAGCAGCAATAACACTTGAAAGCGTTGTGTGCGAGTCATCATTTTTAAACTGGAAGTATTGTTTTACATATGGCATGGCAAACTTGTTTGAAGATAGATTATTGACATCAACATTATTGACATCAAGGTCATCTGCTGATGAAGAATTAATATAAAAAACAAGAATAAAGCCACTATTCACCATATTGGTAATCTTGAAAACAAATGATTTGTACCAAACTTACATACATGTACTTTGTGTAAAGTTAATCCCATGATGGAATGAAGAAAAGAATGAAGGTATTTTCACTATTTTCTCATTTAACAACACGATGTTTAGCCAAACTTCAGTGGCAAGTAGCTATAGTTGTCAAAACCAGTCAACTGCCCGTTTTGACTGTTGACCCAAATGTGCACACAGGGGCATTGTTGACTGTTTTTGACTGTCATTTTGATCACCCTGAACAATACAAGACGATGCTTTTACCAGTCAAAAATGGTTTACTCATTTTGACCTGTAAATGTACTTACTACACATAATGTTTGAGAGTTTTTAAGTGCACTAGGCAAGTGTATCAACATTTTGACTGATTTTGACCCTTGCAGTCACAGAAGGGTTTAAAAACACTCCTACTATTGATGCACTTTAGTGGAAAGTTGCTGTAGAGGTCAAAACCAGTCAACTGCCTGTTTTGACTGTTGACCCAAATGTGCAACACAGGGGCATTTTTAACTGGTTTTTACTGTCATTTTGACTACCCTGAACAATACCAGACAATGCTTTTACCAGTCAAAAACAGTTGACTCATTTTGACCTGTAAATGTACATGTACTTACTACACGTAAAGTTTGACAGTGTTTGACTTTTAAGTGCACTAGATATACCTTGGGAAGTATTTCAACAGTTTTACTGATTTTGACCCTTGTAGTAAGAGGGTTAATATACTTTAGTACATACATGTATCTGGATTCTTATCAAATAAATGTATGGATGCATGACATTTTTACAAAGTGACCTTGCATTTTTCTTTTCAGTAATCTGAAAGTGTTATTTCACTTGAAGAAACAATTACTTTTGCCATTTCAAACTAATTTATTTTTTTCTTTCTCCAAGGAAAACAGCAATTTTCAGAAGAAATGGCGCATAATTGCCTGTGAAGTCAAAAACACAAATAATGCATCAACCCTTCTATTGACTGCAAGGGTCAAAATCACTCAAAATGTTGATATAGTTGCCAAGATATATCTAGTGCACTTAAAAGTCGAATACTGTCAAACATTATGTGTAGTAAGTACATAAATTTACAGGTCAAAATGAGTTGACTCGTGGCAAAGGTTTGACTGGTAATTTAAGCATTGTCTTGTTGACAGTGGTCAAAATGACAGTCAAAACCAGTCAAAAATGCCCCCGTGTACACAGTTGGGTTCAACAGTCAGCTGACTTTTGCCACAAAAGTTCAACTACTTCTAAATATCTGAATGTGATTCCTTATTTTACCTTGTTTAAATCAAGTAGTCGTTTTCCTTGGACAAAGGAAGTAAATTACTTTCAAAAAAGGCTTGATCATACAAAAGATTTAACAAAGTTCAATTTCAGAATACCATTGAAGTAAACTTCCGTTCTGTTGTACTGTGTCTCATTTGTACAACACTCAACATATTGTTCTTTCAGCTTGTTAGGTCATATTACTGTTGCTGCTGCATAAATGAGCCAGTAATTTTCTGCCACTGTGTTCATCTTAAACTAGGACACCGATTCCATGCAAGGCTGTGTCGGGTATCCAGGTATCCAGATACCTAACCCAACTATTTTTCAGTTCCAATTACGATTCTATTCTGATAGAACGGACGCAAGGTGTTCAGCGTGAAGGTGCAAACCCTGGGGACCTTATCCCAGGGTGATCAACTTCATTATGTTTTAACTTCATGTCAACGTCAAAGCATTTCTAAGTTAGTCTGAACTTTGCAACTGTGTTCATCTTAAACTGTAAAAATCTTAAAACTTAAACTTTTGAAAATTTTGAATGAACATTTAAGCCACACAAATGGAAGTCTCTGATTTTTTTATGTGTGGAATGGTGATGCTACGAGTTGTTTTTAATATAGAGGCAGGAAATTATTACAGGAAGTCCACGTTTATTATGACTCTAATAAAACAAGAGAAAACTTGTTCATATTGGTTATTTTATACATTTGGGAATATTTAAAATGTGTTTTTACAAGTTGTTTACGGGTACCTGGGTATCCAAAGATTTCAAATTTTGGGTATCCATTCCCCAAATAACTGAAAACGCACAGCATTAATTCCATGCCATGTTGAAAGTCTGTTTTGATCGTAACAATGTCTGATACTGTCCTTTAAAAAAACAAGCGGACCAGCAGTGAAAATGCATGCTAAATAGCTTAAAGTCAAATGTACATTGTACTGGCCGTGCCGGCTATTGAACAAAAAGTTAAGGATAATGCTGTCTTTATCATTGCTCAGTCAAATAGTTCTTAATATCCTCGTATTATTGGGTACAATATTGGTATTTGGTATTCATTTCAACCTTCTAGTTTCTAAATCATATAAAAAAAACAATACATGTAGGTACATGTTTTGAGAAAGACAGTAAACTGTTACATGTGTTTGTTTTACAAAAACAACTTTTTGTAAATAATTTTAAAATTCCCCATTTCTCTATATGAAAGTACATCACTCAAGGAAAAAAATGTAGAATACAACCGACAAATTTCTATCCAAATATGACAAATATCACAGATCTTCTTTTAAAAGACTGGGTTCGACATTCTTTCCAAATTGAGATTTCAGAGGGTCATTTGTTAATTTGATCATCATGGAGGAAGGAATGTCTGGTAATGAGATGACAATGTTGTACCTTCCATTTAAAAAGTAACTTATGGACATTAAAACTTAATAAATTTAAACAAAATTGCTTGTGAAATACTTATAATGAAACACGAGAAATGTAAAATTTTGATTAAACAAAATTAATGCAAAAGTTGACAATTTATGTTAGATGTGGCACAGAATTATTTTTGTAAAATAATCGGTTAAAATGAGTTCATTTACTCATTGATGTCAACATTATTCTCATCCATTGATCAACAAAACTATGCCAACCACAAATATATGAATGTCGATCAAGTCACGGTCCTTTCAAATTCAACACATACATGTATACGATAGACGTCCTGTACAATCAATTATGCGAACAAGAACATACATTGAACCATAACATTATTAATCAGGCTTAGCACATCAGATCAAGCTGTCATCAGTAATCAAGTCCCTGTTGGAGCTTGACTGTTGCTGATATGGCTGGCCGGCCCATGAAACGTCAGCACACACCGCGGGCTCGCTGAAAACCTCTCCCGTGCTATCGCCTAGCGCAGCCCCATGGATATTGTCGACAAACACGGAAACAAATTTCGATTAATGAAGAATTTTGTAGTGACTAACTTACCATGTACAGAGTAGCTCTGCTGTTTTTATAACGTAGACACTCGTACATGAATATATAGCAAGTGAATTAAATTTCCTAAAACAACCAGTATTTGTGAATAAAAGAAAATGCTGGCTTCACAACCCTAACCTGCCTGTCACTTTCAAAGCGCCGGCGTTCTGCTGTTGTCTAGTCGTCGGGTCACTGGTCATGCGAATTATGCTGACGACTCCTCGACGAGACTAAACACGTGTACATAGTATGCAAAGACATACCCTCCGGCTGAATGTACTATGTATCGCCCCAACGACTTCGCACCCTAGGTGTTATAGTTGGGGGCGTACCCGTCGTACCCTGGCAAACAATGTACTGTACAATGTATGTAATTTAATTATGGCTACATACTTCATCCATACCACCATGGTATAACCATACACTCTGCTGGCTAATCCAGGGTTGTGGGAGGGCATCTCCCCACTTACTTATTGGCATGTACATGTATATAAATTAACCATACATCTTTTGGCATACCCCTTTTACCATGTACCCCTTGGTTGCCACCCTAGATCCACCACTGGTACACTCATGGCATTACTTTTTGTAATAAAAGGGCACTAAATTGCACTTTCACCCACCAGAGCCCCCTCCCCCACTCAGAATCGGCTCCCTAAAACAAAACACATGTATAAAAAAATAAAATGTGCTTCAAAAGCCCCATGATAACCCCTTCCACCCCCATAAGCCTTATCACTAATAGCAGCTGCAAGGAATTGTGGGATGTCTGTGGGCGCAACAGCGCCACTGCGTGCCGCGCGGACAAACAAAATATTATTGACGTCACAAAAGCTGCACCAAACAGATGCCCCTTTTTGTATCCCTGTATGCTTCGCGGCAGTTGCTTCAGCGCTATTAGCGATAAGGCTTATTGGCAGATCCAGTGCCCCATTTTTATTGCCATGCTAATTTACAATGTTTTCTGGTGTTTTCTGGTTGTGTTCGCCATCTTACCATATGCCACCCATTTTCGAAACCCAAAATAATTATTAAGTTGTGAATTTCTTTTTAAATTTCAAAGTTCAAATGTTCACAGGCTGGTTGGTTGTTTAATGTATACATGTATCTTAATTAACCCTAACTCCCTAAGCATTGTTAGTGAACAATAAAAATCCTTCAAATTCCTCCAACTGCCTTTGTTGTCTTGGGAGTTAGGGTTAAAAGAAATAAAGTATACTCAAGAAGCAGTTTTGCCATCTAGAAATCACCAACAGTGTATAATTTATAGAATACATTTATCATTGGCTTAATGCTTATATCCATGCTACGCTATTTTAAAAGGATAAACTGCAACGAACAAACAGAAACCATATTAAACACAATTTTTAAGTTCACTTATTTAAAATTTTAATAAAAGAGCAAAATGTCATTTTTATTTATCATTAACTCATCAAAGTGAGTATTACATGTAGGTATAGGAACCTGAAGCCCACTCGACCCCCCCCCCCCCCACTTGTGAAAGCAAGGTCCAGTGTATCATTCAATGCAGCGAGGTAAAAGTTCATGGACCTGGGGTAATGAAGACAGAGATGATCAAATACGAAGGGAATGAGGGGGACCATTTGTCCACCCCCCTTGATAATCAATCATGTACAAAAGAAGGAATTGACCACATCATTCCAGATTTTGGGGGTTTGTTTTGTAAAAAAGTTTTTCTTGTTTTCTCAAAAAAAGTGAACATCAATTGTGATGACACTTTCACAGGTTAGTTTTATGGTATATTTCGTGAAAACTAGAGGGATGAAATGAACCTTCCCTTTAAATAATTGATCAGTAACCAGTGATGGATTAAAACTTTTAACAGACTTCACAAAGCTCCACAGCTGGCTCTGTGAAACCAGTCTGATCTCTGTTATTAAATCCCAGGTGTACCGGGGCTTATAACTGACTGACACAGCATTTCATAAGTTATGACCCAATCTAGATGCAAATGCTGTGTCAAGGTTTGAGGTTTTTTTGGAGTGACCAAAATTTCTTTTTTAGAACAGACCCCTCCTTACAACAAATTTTACTCAAAAGTCATAATTTCTACTTTCTGGAACAGGGCCCCCCCGACTTGAGATCCCTTGGGTATATTTCGGACGTTTTAAAATGACAAACAAAAGGATAAACGCCTCAGAACAGATTTACTTAATGGTAAGAAGTCTGTCAATGCCATGTGGCCAGCTCCAGCAATCTTCCACGTAAATGTGAAGGAATGCATTTTTTTTTTTTTTGCAGTATGGAGACTCGTTGGTTTGTCATTGTCATTACTCATTTGCATGGAGGCTGGTAGTAAACTGTCCATCAGGAATTTGTGGCAATGTAAACCGGTGACCAACAGTAACCAGCATCATGATTATTACTCTATATGAAGCAGTGGAGCTTTGGCGACTGGCTGGTTCATTAAATTCTTGGTATGGAGGCAAACGTTAATCCATCTTCGTCAGGAATCGGTGTTAATATGCACTGGTGAACCGCATATACTGACATACTATTCGTATTGTACATGCATATGAAGGAAGGACTCAATAGAGTTGCAGAAACCAGTTGTTTCATCATCTCTTTGACACGGAGAATAGCAGTAATTTGTCACAATCAGGAATCACTGGTGATGTGCTCCCCGTGCACTAGTAACCAGAAATAACCCGATGAGACAGTTGGGACACCATCATGGGTGCGGATCATTGGCACAATGTTTCTTTATAACTTCATAAGTGTTTTCTTCCAATGATTGAATGGTTTGTAATATTTGCATAGTCAGGTTTCTGTATAATGGTTGCTCAGCAACGTGTTGAGAGATCAAAGATGTTTTAACCCCCGACAAACTCCCTCCCCCCGACAAACTCCCTCCCCCCTCCCCCAACAAACATCACTTCTTAAGTATGGTACTATATGTACAGAATGAGCCGTCCAGCTGTGTTCAAACAACATGACAAGATTAGTTCAAGTTTGCAAGTTCTTTCCAGCAGAGTTCTACGGAAGACTAAAAGACAGGCTTGGGTCCTTGGGTGAGAAGCTGTCCAAATCGTTTCTTGATGGTCACTCTCTCCCGAGAATATTTGTCGTCTGGTGAAAACCTCGCTGAGAAATCAAATGAAAAATAAACAGGAATTAAATTGAATTAGTTTATTAAAAACAATGCACCGCAAAGGTAGAATTGGATTAAAACATTAAAACCCTTCTGTGACTGCAAGGGTCAAAATTAGTCAAAATGTTGATATACTTGCCAAGGTATATCTAGTGCACTGAAAAGTCGAACACTGTCAAATCTTACCCCTTGCGTACGGTATTATTTTTTGACTGGTAAAAGCATTGGCTGGCATTGTTCAGGGTGGTCAAAATGACGGTAAAAACCAGTCAAAAATGCCCCTGTGTGCACCTGGGTCAACAGTCAAAACAGGCAGTTGACTGATATTGACCTCTATAGCAACTTCCCACTAAAGTGCAGCTATAGTAGGAAGGTTAATTTACATGCATGTCCCATTTTTCCATTATTATAATGGCAATTTTCTTGTTCATTGGAACGTACAGGAAGTATTTGTACTTCAGGAATTAAAAACTAATGGACACTAATTTCTCAATGAGAAGTGTGGTTTTACAGTAAATTTGTGCCAAAATGAATTTATGATGGGTCCCATCATAATTTCATTTTGGCACTTTTTTTTTACCGTTTTTCTTTGTAAAAGGAAATTATCAATGCTTCAATGAAAACAAAAAAAATCCAGATATTGCCTGGAAAACACGGGGGGGGGATACATCTTTAAAATTACATCACAGAATATTTCCTGAACAAAATGAAATGGACAAATTATCATATCAATACTTTTTAAAAACCATTGCTACAAAATATAGTTGCCAAAACTGCTTCTGTGGGTACGCTTTCTTTCTTTGAATCAAGACATTAACCCTCCTACTATTGTTGCACTTTAGTGTGAAGTTGCTTTAGAGGTCAAAACCAGTCAACTGCCCGTTTTGACTGTTGACCTAAATGTGCACACAGGGGCATTTTTGACTGGTTTTTACTGTCATTTTGACTGGTTTTTACTGTCATTTTGACCGGTTTTTACTGTCATTTTGACCACCCTCAACAATAAGGCTTATCGCTAATAGCAGCTGCAAGGAATTGTGGGATGTCTGTGGGTGCAACAGCGCCACTGCGTGCCGCGCGGACAAACAAAATATTATTGACGTCACAAAAGCTGGGCCAAACAGATGCCCCTTTTTGTATCCCTGTATGCTTTGCGGCAGTTGCTTCAGTGCTATTAGCGATAAACCTTATACCAGAAAATGCTTTTACCAGTCAAAAACGGTCGACTTTTTGACCTGTAAATGTAGGACTTACTACATATAGGTTGGTGAAATTCTTGCATTGGGAGATAAACAATTGATTTAATTTTGCCCTACACCGACGTGTGTATAGCACTGTATACTCAGTGCTTTCCGAGTGTCTGTGAAAAAACTACACAGGGATACAAAAAGGGGCATCTGTTTGGCCCAGCTTTTGTGACGTCAATAACGCCAAAACTACACAAACTATTCCGCCCGAGTCGCCTGTGTAGTTTTTTCACAGACACTCGGAAAGCACTGAGTATACAGTGCTATACACACGTCGGTGTAGGGCAAAATTAAATCAATTACTTACTACATATAAGGTTTGACAGTGTTTGACTTTTAAGTGCACTATATATACCTTGGCAAGTATATCAACATTTTGACTGATTTTGACCCTTGCAGTAGTAGGGAAGTTAATATAGCAACCAACATGTCAAAGTTTCAGCAGAATCCAAGTCAGGAGAAATGTGTAAAAAAAAAAATGGCATTCACACTTTTTAAATGAAAACACTTGGGAGCACCCAGTATTCACCTGGCAACTTTTTATAATGTACATATTTGTGTTTTCTTTAAAATGAGAACAGTTTTCAGGATGATTGGTACCTTTACCAACGTCATATCCAG
Source organism: Zoroaster sp. YZ-2022 (assembly GCA_029582265.1). NCBI lineage: Eukaryota > Metazoa > Echinodermata > Asteroidea > Forcipulatida > Zoroasteridae > Zoroaster > Zoroaster sp. YZ-2022. The sequence continues at coordinate 28,965,543 of CM055822.1, forward strand.
GTGACTTTTGGATAATAATTGGTAATTTTTTTTAATCAGGTTGGGTAGAATGTCGTATCCAACCGCCACTTTTTCTCATTAAATATAACCAATAATGGGGTAGAATGTCATATCTGGCCGCCACTATTTTTCATTAAATATAACCAATAATGTAATCTTACCTACCTGGTAAGGTGGAGAACATATGGATGATGGACATATACTTTCAAATTATTCCAGGATATTTATTTCATGAAAAATCAGGCATTTTTGGTATACGATGACTTCCTCAGTCATGTCAGTCTGATCTTGTCAACTCCCCCATTAGTGACCAACATGGTCATTGTACATGCGCAGTGGCAACTATAATAGTAGGCATGTCAAACACACACACAGCACAGCCTGTCGTGTACATGTGCCTCGTAAAAACACTTGGTATGAAAAAATTGCCAACTTTTAACATGTTGTTACGATGTGAAATATCAATAAAATGAAGAAATAAACACCAGTATAGTGATGTGTGTTGTTTTATTATTCCATCATGTGTTTTGGGGGTTGATTGGGTCTGAAAATCTTGTATTAAACACCATTTGAAAAAACCTTCGATCGACCGTGATTCGCGGAAGCGCTGTTTACCGTTATGGGACTTCAGCACTGAGCGCTTTTGATCCCCTATGCCCTCGCAAAATGGTAGATTCCGATGGGTTCCTGTTAACGCTAGCCATCAAGATTCTAAAATAGACTCGGAAAACCCATGCTTTCAGGGCATGGTCGGAGATTTTTCAAAATGGCGTCACGGAGTGGCAAACGGCATTCGTTAAGGAATTTATCTTTTTCCCCAAAAATACCTCGAAATATAAAATTTCCAAATGATTATAGTAAAGAAGAGAAGTTTAGCTCCATTTTGATATATAGCTTGTAAAGAAAATCAATGAGGAACGCTACGAAATCAAAGGCCAAACATGGGAATGCGTGATTTTTTCAGTTTCGAAATCACTGACCACGACGATAACGCGGTCGAGCGTGTCGGGTTGGAGCAGCGATGAACTCGAGCTTCTGCTCTCAGAATATCGACTTCCATGTTATTTTTTTCGCTTTTAAGTGTGCAGTTACTTGCAATCTTGTAAAATATATCCTAGTTCAACACAGAAAATAAGATTAAACGAGGAAAAAATCAGAAAACTTTGTTTTTCATACTGCATGGGGTCATGCACAATAAACGAAACGGCAATGTAATGAGTCACGTGATATATTGTAACTACAAACGCAATGCATACGTCACTGTCATTGATTTGTCGGCTGTTCTATCCTGTAGTGTTACTCCCGTAAGTTTGATTTTTATGCCGGTTATTAAAATTAGATTTTAATTAGGCAGAATTTTTCATCATATTTTTTTTTCAACAGATCACTGGCAATGAGTTCCCAACTTAGCTTTTAGTACAAACAATACTTGTGCCAAATTTCAGGCTTGTCACATGAACCGTTCTCAAGTTAGAGCATTTATGCATATTAATTAGCTGGACTTAGTAATTATTCACGAAATCCATCTTGTCCCGTGATGGGACCACAGCATAATGGACCATCTTTAACGAGCCCTATGTCCACAACTAAAAAGAAATGTGGCATTATTTTTTGGGTTTGTTTATTTTCCCTTGCCATATATTGGTAAAATTTATAATTAGTCTGACCAAATCTGCTAATTGATGTTGAAATATAAAAGTAAAAACTTAAAATATTCAAATTTCCTCTTTTTTTACCAAAATGGCTGTAATCGCTATTTAATTTTGACCTCATTAATTTGCCATAACTCAAGAACGGTAATGTCCGATTTTTTTTATTTTTTCAGATTTGTGTTTCTTTCATCAAGCCCTTCATGTTAAGATCCATTTGAAATGATTTACGCACAATATTAAAAATTGTGTGACCTGCCTAATAATAGGATCCTTCTATTTTCTGAAGGGGAGGATATTTTTAGAAGGGAAATCAAGTCCGAAAACCATCATAAAAGTGGATTTTAAAGATAGTTTTCGCTTTCTGTACCCCATAAAATCGATGGAATAATTTTTTAACTGGTTAGTGGTTGAAACAAATTTTGTTAAAAACCTTAAAAAGTGGCGGTCGGATACGACATTCTTTCCATCAGGTTATTACCAATATTGTACTTTCCCTTTAAAAGCACCAGCGGGATATTACAGGGAACTACTCAAATATCACCATGAACCATTGAATACCTATCCATTGATGATGGTGCAAGACAAGTACATACTTAGCTCCGTGAACTCCTTCCTTCGTATACACTACGTCAGAGTTTTACAGATGAAACATCTCTGCCCCCATTCATGCAATATCACATCAAATTTGCCACAAAAGATTTGACCTGAAAATGTAATATTTCCCACTGGTTTTATGCTGGTGTGGCTGATGTGTCAGCAGACGTACAGGCAGCCGTCAAACTTTTTTAGAGTTTGTGCACATGCACTTTTGCATATTCGTATTTTAGTAGTACACGTACACATGCAGTGCAGGGTGGAAAAAGCACAAACTCCAAAAAATGCATGATTTTGTTCAACATATTGCATGTACAGGAGGCCAAGGAGTTTTATCAGAATGACCCAGACGTAGTATATAACATAATATGAGTAGGGGGCTTAAGGGTTAGTAAATTCCTATTTTAGCCTCTTAGTCTTAGTCTTACCTGGATGTGCAGACTGCGTAGGTTTACCATTAGGATCCAATTTCTGCAAATAAAAATAATTAAAAATAAATGAGAATTTTTGTGTTGCTGTATTTGTACTATAACGCCAGAGTTTTTTTGTAGTAAAATACCAGGTCCAGGCAGCTAAGATTTTGATAAAGGAATCAGGTCATTTATTAATAAAATTACATTAATTTGGGGTAAACAAATATTTTTTGTTTGTTTTTAATCTGGAAAATTTTTTCTGAAATAATTATATTCCATTTACAATATAACGTTACACCTGAACATAGAAAGTTAGAAAAGATGTAAGTCTGGTGATTTTTTCCCATCAGAACATTGCTATTTTACCATAAAATGCGAATACAAATGCTGTAAAATGACAGTTCTCAAAATAATCATGAGAAGCATGGTTTTACAGTAAATATATGTACAGAAATGAATTCATGGTGGGTCAACATCATAAATTTATTTTGGCATGTTTTATGAAAACTAAGCTTGTTACAATTATTTGTGAAATATCTCATTTCAAAGCATTCGTTTTCCTTTCTAAAAGGAAAAATTTTCCAATACAAACCAAAAAAAATTGAAAGAATGTCGTATCCGACCGCCACTTTTTAAGGGCTTTTTTGGAATTTTTTTGCAACCACTAACCAGTTAAAAAAATTATTCTATCGATTTTGGTGGTACAGAAAGCAAAAACTGTCTTTAAAATCCACTTTTATGATGGTTTTCGGACTTTATTTCCCTTCTAAAAATCCTCCCCTTCAGAAAATAGAAGGATCCTATTATAGTTGCCACTGCACATGTACAATGACTGTGTTGGTAACTAATTGTGGAGTTTACAAGATCAAACTGACATGACTGAGGAAGTCATCGTTTCCCAAAAAGCCTGATTTTTCATTAAATAAATCCTGGATTAATTTGAAGTATATGTCCATCATCATCCATATGTTCTCCACCTTATACTAGTACTAGGTAGGTAAGAATTACTTTGTTGGTTAGGCCAATGAAAGCTGATTACTAGTTTCTCGTCAGCGCCCGCACGTGATTTTGGCCCCGCACCAAAAAATTTCATTATGCCAAAATTTCATTATTTTGCAAAACATTTTTGGGAAAATCCGGAAAATCCCACGCAAACTACTCCCAAGCTAAAAGGAACCATTCCGATTGCGCGGTCGATGTTTTGCAGCTTCGCTGTATCATGCAACATACCGGTCGTGCCCACCTTCCATACAGCTGGGCCCATGGGAAGCGCTGATCTGCCTAGCTTCACAGATTTGCGAAAGAAAACCCATGGCATGCAGGGTATATAGTGTACATGCAGCTGGTGCAGCCGCTGAGAGCCGCGGAATGACGTTCACAGGTCACACAAATTGCAACCTCGTTTCCAGATCGCATACTATGTGCCCGGCCTATCCGGGTCGTGTATTGTCGCCGTGGTACGAGGTTGGTATTGATCGATCGTTGTCATGCCTTCAAGGTATGTTCATGTCCTTCTCTTCACAACTCATAGAACTGATATTGGCATCAAACTCACATTTCTGGGTGAATTTAGAACCTAAATCTGTTTCAAAATGGCAGTTTGTGTATGTGTATGGGTTGCATTTTTCCTTGATGAAAAATAATGAATAATGAATAATGAAAAAAAAAACTCACCAAAATTTGATAAATGGCTGACGAGAAACTAGTAATCAACTTTCATTGGCCTTATATTGAATGAGAAAAAGTGGCAGTCGGATACGACATTCTATCCAAAAGGAAAAATGAATAAAATAACCAAATGCATGCCAGCTGCAGTTACTCAAAAGTAAGTGGCATTGCCATTGGGGTCGAATCGGACATTAACCCTAACCCCCTACATGCCCTACATGCCTACAGCATGTACAGCCTACAGGTTAGTACAGTAACAGTGAACGCGCTTATTCCAAAACAGGCAAAAATGTAATAATTAATACAGTTAAAGTACACTAACAAATAACAAACCTGGAGAGTATATACTCTATCACCAGTTTCATTAAGATAGTACATAAGATACATTTTTATCACTTGTTTTTCCTCGCGTTTTAAAATAAAAACACGCTGAAAACTGATCGCATGTGCACCAACGTACGTATACACGATGCACGTGCGATGACAATAAACTTGGTTCTCTTAACTAATCATTCATGCAAAAAGCACAAGAACGCCGGATACCAGTTTGACGTAGTCTGTTAACCAATATTCTATTATGCATAAGATGTTATCTTTTACAATAGGAGCCAGACAAAATTCCCCACTTTCGATGCGATGCGATGAATAACCAAATTTATTAGGATTGTTCAAAAACATTTCTTTTAAGTTTAAGTTTTTACATATTGTAAAACAGTTATTGGGTAATGTTTATTGAAAAATATTATACTTGTCATTGTTAAGATGTAAAATAAATTATTATGTTTAGTTATTATTATAACTACAGTATATAAGTAATACATTTCTCCACCAGTCAGAGCCCGGTTAGCTCAGTCGGTAGAGCATCAGACTTTTAATCTGAGGGTCGCGGGTTCGAGTCCCTCACCGGGCGGAGCGAATTTTTTTTCCCTTCCAATAAGTAAGTTTTCTGATTAATAACAAAACTAATATTACCAACTAATTTTATACATTTTATACTTTCATCTTTTTTCATCCAGTGTATAAGGATTAAAACAAAGCTTTATATAGATAGGCCTAATTTATAATTCAAATTTCCATTTTTTTTTATGATACGAATTTTAGTCACCTATTTTGTCTACATCCCCATACAATGTAATTTCTCATGAAGACGATCAGAGCATACGTATCGAAACGTTGAGTTGTAACCACCACTTCTTTTCAGAACTAATTACTCAAAAGAGATGTTTTCACATGGTGTCACCGCAAACATTCTTTACTTATCCAGTTTCACCATGCAAAGCTGCAAATCTTACAATGTACTTGATATTATGACGGTTTAGAAAAGACTCTTCTTGTCAGCAGTGTTACTGCATGGTTTTGATTCAACGCTTAAAGTGTCCCATATGTTAGAAGGCGGTGGCCACCGGAGACACAGAACTTGGGTGCTTCAGCAGACCCGTTGCCAAAAACAGGAACTGGAACACGGGGTGCGGCACCAGCAGTTGGAGGAGAAGCGAAGCACAATAATAATTAGCTTTGTACCCCACATACACAAAATTGCATTGACTGTCCGGGTGTCGCACAGGAGGGGCACAAAATAAATAAATAATAAAATAAATAAATAAATATTAATATAAATAAAAATACGCCACACTGCTTTTTTCTGTTATGATTGGTTATGCAACAGCGAGGCATTTTAGCGGGGAGGCCCACTTTTCATGATTTCCCGATTATAGAGGACCGGGTATTGTACACCAATAGTCATTACCTGCAATTGTAATCATCATTTACGATAATGTACCATACATCCTGACAAGTTATGCAGTCTATAGATTGATGAAATTCTTGTGTTGGGTTATAAATAATTAATTTAATTTATTTGCCCTTACACCGGCGCGTGTATGAAGCACGGCGCCTGTAGATTTGTTTCCACAGACACTCGGAAAGCACTCAGATTATTTTTGCTTCATACTGTACTAGTACTGCAAGAGTACAAAATCAATCAATTACCCCGTCTCGTTGTCATTCTCGAGAACACATAAAATAAACAAAAGTATGTAAACAATTCAAATTTGAAATGGATTGGCCGGTCATTTAATCAATTTCTACTTTGTAAACAAAATTAATCTGAATTTAATATAAATTGTACATTCTTCATTTGATGTTTGCCATTTCACCGACAATACTCATTGTGCAGGTACGGGAAAACATCCACAAGTAAATGGGGTGGGATTCGAACCCACGACAAAGGCGCTGCTTCTTAATACAGAGGTCTTACCTCTTGACCAGCAAGTCTTATAAACCTGTGCACCCAATGAATTATGGGAGTTGGGTTTTTGAAAGAAAAAAAAATGCTCATGTTAATTGTGCACAAAGTCAATGGAGGAGAAAGGTGGTCGGCCGCCAGAAAAGTTTTTTTACGTTTTATAGCAAAATCATGGGGAAAATTATTAAGAAATCAATTAAATTATAAACAGAACATTTTTATAATTAAGAAAAGAATTGATTTTTCCCCGGAAGCTACGCAAATGGAGGAATTCTCAGCTGATTTTTGATCCCCGGGTGCCATATTTGAGTCTTTTATGCATTTTTTTTCTTCTAAAAAGGCAGAAATTGCAGATAATATAAAAACAAATTAAGCGCTGGTCAAACCGTGGTCGAACCCACAATAGATTAAAAATAATAATTATTATAAATTGGTGATGTCAATCAAGGTAGTACATATCACCGGCACCTCCAACTTGCGTAAAATTAAAAACATTAAAAAATTAATTAATCAATCAATCAATCAATCAATCAAAAATTGCTGCCATCCAAAAATCAAACCATTAAAAAAATAATTAAAATAAAACAAAGTGCTAGACAAGAAACTATATTCTTATCAAGATCGATGACGATCATAGGCCGACTAGAATCATATTATAGCAGCGGGATACGTCAGTGTAACGAGTCAAACAAAATCAAATCAATTGGTTCTCACCCACCAGGCAAGAATTTCATCAATCTGGAGATATTTTCTTGTTAACGACACTATATGAAATAAGCTCAGTGAAACTTTCACTGAAACCCTTGTCATGGCACACCGTGCTTTAGTCGGGCCTTTCTTACAATTTCGATGTGCTTCTCAGCCTATACATACGGTATACAGATACAAAAACAATTCACTCAATAAATAAAGCAGTGAACAAACACTAAAAGGGTTGCGGGTCAGAATTATTTTATGTTTGAGACATTCTGTGGGTGGAAACGATCCCACCCCTCCCCATCTTTTACATACGTTTTTATCATTTGAAAATGAAAAATGGTGTGAAGAGTTCCCCCTCCAACTTTACCAAAAATAAACAGATTAACTGAACCTCAACAAAAATGTGGCACATACATGTAGGCCTATGTTTTCCAAGTAAGAGCATGCAGCATCCGATCTTGGAAACGTACTGTACATATAGTTCAGTGTGAAACTACAGGCGGCCTGCATGCTGCCCCTAGAAAAATTAATGTAAACATTCGTATAATTGTAATTGCGCCCTCTCTTGACCACAAACATGATGATTGCTGAATTCGCGAAGTTCCTGAAAAGTGATTTTCGATCATCGTATGCTCAAAATGTCCACGATGATTTCCACTTTATGTTTGATTTTGAGGCCAAGGGAAATTAATTATTGGGAAATTGAATGGTAAGAAAGTATGTGTCTTTCAGTAGTCAATACATATATTTTATTGTTTTAGAGGGGGCGTTGAAACTGACCAGTCCAAACCCTGGGCCTGCCAGGGCCCTGGCCTAGCCTAGCATGCCTGGGCTGGGGCCTAAAAAAGTAATAACGTTCTGAACGTTCGTTGCAGGCTAAGACAAGTGTTACTTGTTTGGGCGCATGCTAGTCAACTCGCCCTTTGTAAACTCACCCCCCGCAATTTTTTTTGACGCATCTCACGCTATTGAGACAATAAATATTTAAACAAACCAAATTTCTTCCCTTGTTTGCAAGATTTATTCGCTTATTATTATTTTTTTACTGCATGAAAAAATCTGGGGGGGGGGGGGGATGATCCTATTTTTATATAACGTTTATTGCAAATAGCGCCTGCAAGGAATCATGGGATGTCTGTGGGTGCAACAGCACCACTGCGTGCTGCGCAAACAAACAAAAATATTGTTGACGTCACACAAGCCGCTCCAAACAGATGCCCCAAATTGTATCCCAGTAGGCCTATGCTTTGCGGCAGTTGCTTTAGTGCTATTTGCAATAAACCTTAGGCCTATAATGGCTATGGACCATCATCTCGTGCCAAAAAGTGGGGGTATAATGTTATATCCCTCCATCCCCTACGGGATTTATGCGCCTGTGATTGTAATATTTATTTTCGTTAAATAAAATGTTAATTGAAATGATTTTTATGTTTGATTTTAAATCAGTCTCAATAGCAACAAATAAATTGGCGTTAGACCTATAAAGACTTAAAATAATTGGATTCATTAAAATAGTTATGTCCCTGTACATCCTGCCTTTATTATAATAATGTTTTAATTACCCTTGTATATTAATAAACCAGTCTCAATAGTGTGAAATGCGTCAAAAATTACGGGGGATGAGTTTGTAGTAGGGGTGAGTTTGTCGGAAGGTGAGTTTGCCGAGGGGCGACTTTGTCGGGGGTGATTTTGTCAGGGGCGACTTTGTCAGGGGCAAGTTTGTCAGGGGACAAGTTTTTATCAACAGGGGGCTAGTTTGCCAGGGGGCTAGTTGGCCTGGGGGAGAGTTGACTGGCATCCGTTTGGGCTACCAGTTGGGCCTGTCATGTTAACTTCATGAACCATATTTTCAGAAAATGTTGCCATTTTATTTGTGCACAACTTATTGCCATATTGGATTTCTGTCGTCTGCTTCAGCTAGGTCTATAATGACCATTTTATTTGTGCACAATAGAAATTCTTTCCAGGGAGGCCACCTGGCATGATGCAGACATTGTGTACGATAGTACGCACTCTCAGTTGTTCTTTTTTGTGTTTACCTAGAATCCATTAACAAGGTCTGCAAAACAAAGGTGAAATCATCATTGGTGGGTTTCAATACAGGAGCAGAAAGCCTTTTAAAACAATAACAACATTGGAAAGAATGTCGAACCCAACCGACACTTGTGCACAATGTCTAAGCATATATTTTTAGCAGACGACAAAATGGCCAACATCTCACTGGTTGTGCATACATTCGTTGCTCAAAATCTCCCAAAATATCATTTTCAATCCTCACTTGACAACACTTTCCTCTCCTTAAATTTGTTATGTAAAATCTTTTAAAGGAAAACCTGTGATATTTTTCATATTTGGATAGAAAAAGTGTTGGTTGTATTCTGCATTCTTTCCACAAAATATATCAATTTCTTTCCCACAGCTGAGTACAAACAACTTTGATATGAATCTCCAGGTGTGGGTAACCAGAAGCCTGTCTCCTCTATGTCTGATGTAGAGGTTATCTGCCCCTCAGAGGCTGAGCTGAGAGAGCTGCCACAACGGAATGTTCCCTGCACAGTGGAAGGATGTGACAAACTATTAGCAACAACCGCCGCCCGTAAAATGCACGTCATTAAGCGTCATGGAATATTCCAGGTACATAAAACATATAAGATATTTATTACATATGTGACTGACTCTGGCAAAACCCTAAACTTGGACCCAATTTTCAAAAGTGAGATTTTGGTATTGTTTGATTCTCTAGATTTTCCTCTTTCATTTGATACCAGATTTGTAGAAATCAGGAAAAAAAATTCTGATTTCTACAAATCTGGTATCAAATGAAAGAGGAAAATCTAGAGAATCAAACTATATCAAAATCTCACTTCTACCCAATTTTCAACATGTACTTAAGATGAAGTTTGTATACTAACCGTATCTGGCTGTGTACTGCGTGCAGTCTCTCATAGCACTGTTTATAGTGCCCCCAACTTGCCATAGGCCATGTACAAACGTCCTACAACTTAATCGAGTCGTAATTTGGATGCAGCCTCGTACTAATGATGACTCACTACTGCCAATGGCAAGTATGTAATGTATACAATGGAATCGAGGTAGTTGACGCAGTCTAATGCACACAGAGAACACTATGAAACAGCACACATCCCCACGGCCACAGACAAATACGGCCAATCTACAACTTGACCTCAAGTCTAGGTACAATGCACATTTATGAACTAGCACCTTTTTCCTAATACACCAATGCAGATTTGGGCCCAACTGGAAATCTTGGTCACACACCTGGGGCGTGTTTTCGTGAACTAGAAACTTGTTTCTGACGTCATAGACGAAAACGCCAACGTAACCAGAAAACTGTTTTCAGTTTGCGACGTGTTCAGTCATCAACGTTTCTCAAAATATACGGCGTAATTCAAATTTTTGCAAAATAGAGCTTACCCGTGAGTGCTAGTAGTAAACTTGAAAGATATACTGATATACGAACAATCATTCCATCATGTTTTAACAAATAATTAACAAAACTTTCGTTACTTTTTACAATCCGCCATCTTAAAACCAAGCGTAACCGATCACAAACTTCGGTTCACGTTGGTCAGAACAATGACGTCATCGCAGCTCAACCGAACTCGCTAAAACGCTTAACCAGTAACCAAAGCCCAAACATGTTTCTCGTTACAGTAGCGAAAACGCGTCCCTGTATAAAACCAAAGCGGGTGACCAACAGAGTAACCATTATCATGGCAAGGTATGACCCTATTGGTTAATACATGTCATTTGATTGATAGGCTGGATAGGTGTATTGGTAAAACCATTAGGCTTGGGCGGTTCCACAATATCTGGAGCCGGTTCAGTTAAAAAAAAAACACAGTTCCAAGTCGGAACCGGTTCCAAAAGACTCAAAGAAAAACATAAGGATTAAAGAAATAACAAAACATACGGTCTATTCTAACTTCGTTGAGCCCTGATGCGAAGGAGTTTCAAGTTTCAACCGCAAATGCAGTGATGATCATGTTGTTTAATTTAAAATATGTTTCAGAAACTTATACATTATGGTTTACTTTTTATTTATTTGAATAAATAATGTAAAATGTCAACATTAAGCATCAGTTTAAGTTAGAGACTTGTTTCCATTATCCTACTGTTAGCATGTAAATGTACAAGCCGTGCTATACATGCCATGCATACAACTTTTTCCCACTGCCCGTAAGGATTCACTTTCACCGCAATGCCTGTGGAAATCCAGAAGCTTTGCACATGCTTTAGGGGTTGGAGCAATTAAGCAATTGTACCACCCCTATACACAATGTACCGTACTACCGTCCATGCCTACATTAACAACACAAGCAACATGACTACAGGTAACTTCGTCACAAGTTTATCCATATTACAGGGCCACCTTGATCACTCCACTTCTCAACATTTTTAACAACATCTCCATGACCAAAGTATCCATGTTATGGGGCCAATTTATAAACAACTCAGTAACACACAATGCATACCAACAGCTATTGCGGTTTGCATCAGTCATGTGTGGCGCCTTCACACGTTCGCTGCAGTATAGAGTTACATTTTGTTGGTGGCTCATCAAAGAGAATCGGGAGCCGCGGCTCTGGGAATCGGGTATTTTACCGCAGCCACAGCTCTGGGAATTGGGTATTTGAAGCTCTTGGCTCCAGAACGCTTGTGGGTCCCTGATTCTTTAACTCTAACCCTGCCAGACGCAGCACAGTGCATCAGGTGGAAAAGTCTGGTGCACTTTGATGCAAAATGTAACCACTAACTGCTGTGAACTTTGTAGCAATACTGATGGAAATTGAGTTAAATTGAGTCAAACCAGCTAAGTGCTGGGGAATTGGGCAAACCACTTTGGGTCCCTGGTCTGAAGGGTATGTCTCGGGTTTCACTCTACTTTCATAGTGCAGAGAAATCAAGAAGAAAAAGTTTGAAAAAGAAACAAGAAAAAAGAAATCAAGAAGAAAAAGTTTCAAAAAGAAACAAAATGTAAATAAGAGCAACAAAAGAAAGAAGAAGAAAATAAAGAAGAAAAGAAGAAAATGAAGAAATCCATAAAAAGAAAAGAAAATTTGAGTTCAATAGCAGAAAACCCAGAAAAGAATGTAAACAAAAGGAAAACATAAAAAAGAACAGGCAGTGATGATATTTTGTTTCAAATATTCAAAGCCAAACAAAACCTTCCCAGCAACTAAATTCCCAGCAACCAAGAAAACCTACTACCCTCCCAGCAACTTTTGATGCATCTACGGGTATTGATGGAATTTGCAAGGTACTTGTACTACCACTGATATACACTATACACCCTTGACTGCCACACGCATCAAAATGCACAGCTGCACTTTGCTGCACTCTGCAGCCAAGTCACTTTGACAAACGATGCAATCTGATGCGTCTGGCAGGGTTTCTAGCCAAAATACCCTGGAGGGTTAGGGTTAAAAGAGTGGAACCGCGGTTCCGACACTCAATTTGGAATCGGCGTAGAATCTGGTACCCGCTGGAACCGCCCAAGCCTACAAACCATCAAGACGAACTAGGCCATATATATTGACTGTTTATCTGCATCCCCTGTCCCAGGCATGTTCCTGCCGGTACATACACAGGTGTGCCTAACAAGGCTGTAAGATAACTACAAAATTCATCTTTTTAGGTGTTCGAGCGACAGCGCGAACACCTCTTGTTTTTGTTCGTTTTTTTTTTTTAGGTGTTCGGGTATGTGCCCGAAACACCTATTGTTTTTGTTTGGTTTTTTAGGTGTTCGGGTATGTGCCCGAAACACCTATTGTTTTTGTACGTTTTTTTTTTTTTTTACTTCTTCTTCTTCTTCTTCTTCTTCTTCTTCTTCTTCTTCTTCTTCTTCTTCTTCTTCTTCTTCTTCTTCTTCTTCTTCTTCTTCTTCTTCTTCTTCTTCTTCTTCTTCTTCTTCTTCTTCTTCTTCTTCTTCTTCTTCTTCTTCTTCTTCTTCTTCTTCTTCTTCTTCTTCTTCTTCTTCTTCTTCTGTCCACAAAAAAAACACATACTTGCAAACTTCACATGAACTTGAAACTTGGCATGTACTTAGAACTTAACAAGTAGATGAAACTCGAGTTGTGAGTGACCCCAATTTGACCTTACTTCCTGTCCAAACCGGAAGTCAAAGTTTAACATTTAAAAAAATCATATCTCAACAACCACAAGAGGTAAATTCACAATTTTTGTACCATTGTACAGATCGTGAATTGTCGAAAAATATTTACACAAAGGTGACCTCAATTTGACCTTACTTCCTGTCCAAACCAGAAGTCAAAGTTTAATATTTAAAAAAAATCATATCTCAACAACCAAAACAGGTAAATTCACAATTTTTATACCATTGTACAGACCGTTAACCCTCCTATAGGTTTAACACTCGAAGACACTCAAAATTGTTATGTCTCTCTTAACCCATTGACTTTGTGCAGTGCACTCAAATACACTCAAAATTTGTATGCAACTCCCAACCCATTGACTTTGTGCAGTGCACTCAAATAAATGCAAGGACATGTGGCTAGGATAGGTCAAACCAAAACCACTCGACAGTACATACACAGCTCTGTGTGACTCTGTGGTTTGACCATTGACCTACCAATTGGCAATGCAACCAAAAATACTCAAGTGACTGTCTGTGAGTGCCGTGCTGACTGGGCCAAATTTCAGCCTGGGCCAAATTTCAGCCTGGGCATAGGAGGGTTAATTGTCAAAAGATATTTACAAAAAGATGACCCCAATTTGACCTTACTTCCTGTTCAATCCGGAAGTCAAAGTTTAGTATTTAAAAAAAATCATATCAACAACCACAAGAGGTAAATTGACATTTTTTGCACCATTGTATAGATTGTTAATTGTCAAAAAATATTTACACAAAGGTGACCCCAATTTGACCTTACTTCCTGTCCAAACCGGAAGTCAAAGTTTAATAGTTAAAAAATCATATCTCAACAACCACAAGAGGTAAATTCACAATTTTTGTACCATTGTACAGATCGGTAATTGTCAAAAAATATTTACAAAAAGGTGACCCCAATTTGACCTTACTTCCTGTCCAAACCGGAAGTCAAAGTTTAATATTTAAAAAAAATCTTATCTCAACAACCACAAGATGTACATTGACATTTTTTGCACCATTGTATAGATTAATTGTCGAAAACTATTTACACAAAGATGACCCCAATTTGACCTTTACTTCCTGTCTAAACCGGAAGTCAAAGTTTAATATTAAAACATAATAATGCAAAGTTTCTCTAAAAAACGTCATCATCACTGCCCTGACAAAACTCGAACACCTACGTGTTTGTAATATCACAAACACTGCCGTCTAGTTGAAATTAAGTCTGTCACCTAGATGAAGTGTGCCAGCCTGCTATAACCCAGTCCACAGTATATTGTCCAAATGCGGGTATACACTACGTGCATGGTAATGAATTTGGCTACCTTGCCTGGCTACCTGCCATAGGGCATCATGCGATTAGGCACTCTATGCGGGAAGCTAGTTCCTAGAACTACATGTAGTTGCATTCTTAAACTAGACTCAGGCAAATACTACAGCACAGCAGATATTGCACATTGTGGGCACACATTACAAAGTGCACACTGCGCGTTGAACACAAGTAAGGTACAGGTAAGATGCGTGCTCGAGACACCGTTCTCTCACACGGCTGTACTGCTTCTTTTTGAGACCTTGAGCGTAGGTCTGTGAAACAAAATGTCAAGGATGGCCCAAATCCATTGTTCTTGTAGTACTATGCCATGGACTAGGTCAGTACATGTATGGCACACTTCGTGTAGGTAATAGACCTCTGGTCATACGTATATTTTATGACAAATTGGGTAATCGTTAAATAAAAGTAGTTTTGAAATTACCTCTAGATTTCAGCTGCTGGTTTTGTCGATAGATTAAGAACTATTATACAGGCCTGTGATTTCTCAGTTTTTTTAAAAAACTTCCTTTGCCTCAAAATGTTCTTGAAAGAAGAGAAGTCGCCACCAATGAAAGAAAGAAGTAGCCTGTATTGTGTCCAAACCTCTAGTTTCTTGTTTGTGGGGATGTGGAGAGTCTGTATATCCTCCAAAATTAAACATCCAGGATGTTCAGGGGGGCTTTGTCCTTTAGACCAAAGAGACCCAGGCCCGCTATCTATTTTTCGGGTTTTTGTACTTTTGTCAAATCATACCCCTAGTTATAGCACAGCCAATGAATGTTTGCATGAGGCCAGATGTACCAGTTCCATCAAAGTCCAAAAGTTGGGTGGTGGTGTAAAGAGCTAAATATTTGAATTTCCCCATTATTTCACAGAATAACTCAGAGAAGGTCATATTCGCCAATCATCCGCACCACTCAAAGAAAGACGTCATCAAAAAGCAGTTCTTCTGTCCAATTGGAGGATGTAACCGCAGCCGAACTGGCAGCCAATCTGGCAGCCAATCTGGCAACCAATCTGGCAGCCATCCATTCTCAAAAATGTGGTCACTGAAACAGGTAAGGGCTCAAGTGTTCACAAATTATATTTTGCTTTTTCAAAATTTAAAGATTGTTCAAAGGCTTTTGAATAAGCGGTAGGCCTACACTATTATTATTATTATTATTATTATTATACATTTCTGGTAATGTAACCAAGGATTCCTCAGAAGCACACTTAAGCACTGTAGCTCGGAAGCCTGAGGAAACCTGTAAACAAGGGCACTTGTTATGTGAACCAGAAACACCGGGGTAAACCCCTACTCTTGCACAATAAATGTTCTGGGTTGTTTTACGTGCATTAGTTTAATAATCTAGTACACGGGACCTATGGTTTAACTCCCATCCGAAGGACGAAGCAATTATGGTTAAGTGTTTTGCTCAAGGACACAAGCAACATGACCAGCCAGGCCAGGATTCAAACCCACATTCTGACAATACCAGAACTTGAGTCCGATGCACTAGACTGCTCAGCCACGACACTCCTATTACAGCCATTAACCCTCCTATTATAGCTGAACTTCAGTGGCAAGTAGCTATTGTGGTCAAAAATCAGTCAACTGCCTGTTTTGACTGTTTACCCAGATGTGCACACAGGGGCATTTTTGACTGGTTTTACTGTCATTTTGACCACCTTCAACAATACAAGACAATGCTTTTACCAGTCAAAAGTGGTCAACTCATTTTGACCTGTAAATGTACTTACTACATGTAAGGTTTGACAGTGTTTGACTTTTAAATGCACTAGATGTACCTTGGCAAGTATATTAACATTTTGACTGATTTTGACCCTTGTAGTCATAGGAGGCTTAAACTGAAATAGTTCTGTGGTACATGTGTTTAAAGATATCAGGGTATTTTAGTATTTGGATATTTGAAAAGCTGTCCAAACAAATCACTCTGTGTACATTGTAGCCCTCTAGTGGTAAAATTGTACCCAGTGTTTTGATGATTACCACTTTGGTGTCAAGTGAGCATTGTGCAAACACTTGAAGCATCCTGCCCTATGGATCAACAGTGATTTCAAATATGGGCCCCCAACAACTCAGGGACGTTGCGAATAGAAGACATAAAGTTTTCAGAACTTACATGAATCAGTTCATTTAAAAAAAATTTCCATGTTTTTTTTCCCCAAAACTTCTCACAGCACTACCAACAAGTACACGGAGAGCGAAACTACTTGTGCCGAAAGTGTGACTTCCCCTTTGCCTTTGAGATTCAGCGTGGCAAACATGAGAACAAGTGTGGTATGGTATATCCATGCTCATGTGGTGTACCGTTCACAACTAGACAGGCCCTGTGTATGCACGCTAGCAGAAAGCAACACGATTTGCCAAGAACAGAACAACCTACAGCGTAAGTCTGAAATTAGACACTTTTATGGGTTGGCCTGAATCTTAAATTCATCAGCCATTCGTGCATGGACTACAAAACATTTACTTCTCCAACAAAAGTTTCAGCAGTCTGGCATTAAATTAGAGGGAAGTTTCAACATTGTTTTTTTGGTAAGGCACCCTCTCAAAACTATTCCCGAATAACTTGCGCAGAGATTTACGTGCAGTTGATTTTTCAATGCTCAAAATATCCCCAAGCAGTCCAAATATATTGCGAATATGTTTGCGGAGAAGTATTGAAGCTAGAAAGGCAATTTGTTTACATGAAGACTAAACCGCAGACATTGAGATCGTTATCTACTGGAAGCCAGCGGGTGGTCCCTGCTGGGTGGATTTGCGGTTTGGTCACTGGCCCAGTGAGCAACAGTGAACACGAGCATGCACTGATTTACCTATGTGCGTCCTTGCTCTATGGTACATGCAACTATATTTCCCAGCAATCCGTAAAGATTTTATCAGCAATGCCTTAAATTCTATGTGCATGCAATATTTTTATGCTGATGAATTAACTACAGGCGAAATTTCTGAAATGAAAAACGCGCAACAATCGCCCAGTTTGTTTTAGCTTCGCACGTGTTTATTTGTTTTCTTCTCCCGAGTTTGGGGGTTGGAACATTGAGCAATTGAGCTACCCCCAATACACAGTAGTACCGTGTTCAGTTCACACGTGCGCTTTCATACGATCACTACGGCCGTATTCAAAGGAACTCTAGAAACGTTTATTACTAACTTCGTTTTATAATAAAAGTTTTTGAAAATTAACAAAATGAGCCTTCATTTGTATATGTAGTGGTGAGATTTAGAATCATTTCGGCACACAATATGATTGCACTTTCAACCACGGTGAGCTACTCATTTTCATAACGAATTTTTAATAATCAAAATCAAGCTTGATCATACCGTAGAGATCATACCACAAAGTAACGTAACACTCGGCAAAATTCACTTACAAAAGCACCCGAAAATTACCTCTGTTTTAACTTTCATGAATGACTACAATTTGGCGAAAATAATGAAGAAATTTGGCCTAGAAGAAAGAAACACGTGAATTTTTTTACCACCTGTGGTAGTTTCTGGACACTAAAAATTATTATTTCTGGTAAAAATTTTGACATTCATATTATTATTCCCTGGTCCACTTAGTTGAAAATGAGGTTTAAATACAATTACAGTTAAATCTCACTGACCATTGTGCTGTTACTATATAGCCGAAGAACATTTCATGCTTAAAATCTTCATAGTATTGAATAATTTCGGATCTGAATAACTTTTTATTTAAAAGTAAACCTTTGTGTTATGTTGCTAAAGATCGGGCTCTTTCATTGACATCAAGTAAGCCTAGATTGTCCTTGATCAATACTCTCACAAAATAAATCACGCCTGTCACATTTCATAAACATTGCCTGGATTCTCCAAACCGCAAAGGGCCATGAGATCTTATCAGTTGGCCAAACCGCAGACTGCTCGGTGAAGAGACTATAAACATTATAGAGGATAAATGTGTGCTTTGTATAGAGGAAAAATCTATCTAGCAAAAGAATCTGACCTCAACCTTTTTGCAATTATATATCCTTTGCGGAGAAACTTTTCTGCAACTTATTCGGGAATAGTTTTGAGAAGGTGCCTAATGTCTATTTTTTAAGATATAGAACAGTAAACTAACCTGTGAAAATGTTGTCACATCGCGTTTTAGAGAATTTTTTTTACAATTTTCATGTTTTTTTAAATTACTTTTTATAGATTTGACTCTAATTTTATTACTTTTTCTAAATCTTTACTCTAAGATGAAAACACCGTAGACAGAATAATTTCTCAGGATGACTGGTGTATATATACCAATTTTTTACAGAGGAAGTTTTGAGGTAATGATTTTGTTAATTTGATACCGGGGTTCATTTAATTGCCAGTGTTGTACCTTCCCTTTAATTAGTGTCATAAAAGTTTCAAGTAATTGACCAGTTGCTAGTAGTGCCATTCTCCAAAATGTTAAAACCAGCTTGGCTGGTAATTTTGTAGTTTTACCTGCTTGAAGGCAAATAATGTAGATTTCCTTTGAATGTAGATTTAAATAGGAGATTATTTCACTTTTTGTAAAATACCTCAGACAAAATTTTTTCTTGAGAAAATTGATACCATCATCAGCTATACACCAAGTAGGTTTAACATTCAAATGTCACCATTGGGTATTCATGAATTAGCTTACCTTTAAATTGATCTAAAATTCACAATTGTGGAGTGTCGTGGCTGAGCGGTCTAGCTTGCCGGACTCAAGTTCTGGTGTTAGCAGCAGAATGTGGGTTCGAAACCCGGCCGTGACGCTTGTGTCCTTGAGCAAGATACTTAACCATAATTGCTTCTCTCCACCCAGGGGTTAAATGGGTACCTGTGAGGGCAGAGTTGGTTGATTAGCCCTATATGCACTGTAATGGCAGCAATTGAGCTGTATACTCCCCAGGGAG
The DNA here is from genome assembly GCA_029582265.1 of Zoroaster sp. YZ-2022. Taxonomy (NCBI): domain Eukaryota; kingdom Metazoa; phylum Echinodermata; class Asteroidea; order Forcipulatida; family Zoroasteridae; genus Zoroaster; species Zoroaster sp. YZ-2022. Next base: position 28,985,149 of record CM055822.1, read on the forward strand.
CTGAGATGGTTTCAGGAATGATTTATGAGCCTTATGAGCAGGGGTAATAATATAATGCGCCTTGAGCACCACTCAGTTGGTGGATATGTGCGCTGTATAAGTCCACACATTATTATTATTATTATTATTATTAATAACTACTGCAATGTTATTTTCAATTCATTTTAGGACACCATCATCTCAGAGTAGTGCTAAGAAAGGAAAAACATCAGGAAAAAACAGTTGTAAAAAAGGAGCTTCCAGATCTGGGCCATCGGTAAATGTCCAACCTGTACACAAGATATTAACAATCCCTGTCCCTGTGTCTGAGGGAGGTAGCTTGCCACGCCTCATTACAACATCACAACCACTTCAGATTCTAGAGATGTCTTCCTTATCATCGGCCAGCAAATCCCCAGTTAAAAATCTCCCCAAGATGGAGCGGTTTCTCTTGCCGAAGCCTACCATACTCACCAGGGCTGCTGCCTTGCACCCCAAAACCACACAGCTTGTGACAATCAACAAGGGGATGGTAACTAGCGTCCCATTCTCTGTTGCACCAAGTCCTCCCATCAAAAAGCTAAAAAGAACACTGGAGACTCGGACATCTGGATTCGGAGGAAGCCAAATGTCTATCAATAAAAGGCCATTCCTTCTGCCAGGGTGCGTTAATTCCGTATCACAGCTTGGGGAAGCTACAAGCAGTCCACAAGTGTTCAAAGATTTAGGAATCAATACGCAGCTGAGCAGTTGCACCAACGGTCAGACTCAGACAGTCGTACAGCAGAATTCGGCTCATACACAAACACCAGGGGATGTCATCATATGCGATGCTCTCATGTCAGCAAATATCCAGACTCAAACACAACAGCAGCTGCAGTTTCATGAGCTGCAGCAGCAGCAGCAAGTCTGTCAGCAACAGCAAGTGCAGCAAGGCATCGCAGCATTTACTAGGCAAACTCAAACCATCCAGCCACTCGACAGAGGCATGACTTGTTCTCTCTCCAACAGTGTCAGCATCGGCAACCTTGGGCCAGTCCAGGTACCTCACTACAGTATGCAAACACAAACACCATTCAGTATCAGCCCCACATCAAGCTGTGACGTTCAAACAGACATCTGGCTTTCATCCATAGTGCCGCTGAATAGCCAAGGTACTCTCATCCACACTGCCGGGGTCCCCACTCAAACTGATGTCAGCCTTCTTGACTTCCTCAACCTAAGCAACTCCGAGACACAGACAGTTCTTAGTCAGTCAGCCCTTGAGGAATCAGCATCTACTTTGAGTATTTCAACACAGACTTCCAGGCGTCCAGCAAGCACCAGTCAAATAGAGACTAGTATTCAGACAATCATGTCCCAAACATCAGATTCTGATATCAGCAGAATGACCCCACAGACTGAAATGGAGACACAGACGAACGTCTACAGCACTTGCTTGGACGCCCTCCTTCTCAACGAATCACAGAGTCAAACAAGCCCTGGGAGAATTCTTGAGGATGACATGGAATCGTGCTGTCAACAGACTCGGACCCTGGCACCCATACCTCAGACAGATCACCAAGAAACCCAGACCACACTCCCCGACCTAAGCCTGAGCAACAGCGACTTCCTCCTGCTGGACATGTACACGCAGACGGCGCAGCGGGGTCTACAAAACTCCTCTTTACAAACCCAGACAGACCGGTTCCTTGATTACAGCTTGTCTAGCATGCAAACTCAGACCATGGCTGACTTTGACCTTGATGCCTTCGATTACCAATCTATATCGGTTCAGACTGACTCACAATTCTTTGACAACTCTGTCAGCAGCCAGTTGGCCAATACAACACAGGTACAGACTCAAACTAGCAGTAGTTGGAGGGCAATAGGAGGGAACACAGTGGCCAGGGAGGTTCAGACAGAGACACAACAAATGCAGGAATTGTATAATATGTGCTTGTCAGCAGCCACTGATAACCACACTCAAACAGGGTAACCACTATTACTCATATAGACCTGTGGCCATCTTTGCCAGAGTCCATGTATGCAATAACAATTATTGTGCTGATTCTAATCACACAAACGATGAATCTCACAAATTAGATTCACTGTTTTAAGCAAGGGGGAAAACTTGAGAATTACGGGTATGTTCATAACGAAATAGGATTTGAAGCTTTGCATGGTGGAAGTACAGTAGGAGTAAGGTTTGCGGTACCACCATGTAAAAAATAGTTGTAATCCGATCAGATTATACACATGTACTGATCATGGACATCAAGTTGTCTCACCACCAGTGCTCAGGACCAACAATTATTAGGACTCTTTTAAGAGTTTGTTACATGGTGCTACCACAAACCTCATATTCGTATTGTTTGAAAACGAGATATTGAGATTGACAACACCATGCAGAATTAAAATACTGTTGTTGCCACAGTAATCAAATTGAGTCAAAAATTACCTGCACCAGCCACGTCAACCCTCCTACAATCAGTGCAATTTTTGAAACAACCATTCAGGCCACTCCAAGCTGTTGCAGTTGTTGCCAGTGGCCTCCTATGGTTACCCTTCTGTGTACTTTCACACCACTGAGATTGCAGGGTAAAGTGGTCTCCCATTGGTACATTGCAGGCCATACTAATGTTCAAACAACCAGCTGACCATGTATTTTTACACACCTACACAAAACCACTAAAGACGGTGGTTTGTAATGGCCTTCAGTGTGTGTTGAGTGTGTAATCAGAGATGGTCTTGGGTGGAAGTGGGTTGATTTTGTAAGATTACTTGGAAAGGACAGCAGTGGCTTGTATGCTTTAAAGGTTGGTGAAGAACATATTGGAAATTTAGTGGATTGGAGTGGCCTCCATGTGAAGTAGGGTTAAAACATAAAAATCATCCAACAGTTTTTTCTTATAGATTGATCAAATTTTTGAAATGAATGTACATGTACCTTACCAAATACCAATGTCTTACCAAGGTCAAAATAGTCAAATTACACATATGACAAGTCACCAGACAGGTGAACAACCAGTCAGCTACAGCTAACTGAAGAAAAGATTACACCTCGGGGGCAGAGTTGCTCTAGGAGTCAAAAACCAGTCAGTTGATTTGACTGGTTTTTGACCAGTGTGGCAAATTGGATTGGGTTTTGGAACCCACAAAAAATTAATGTTGCGCTTAACTACTGTTAAATTTACAATTATTTTGTAAAATGCATCACGTTAAATTATTTGTTTTCCATGAGTCAAGCAAAATAGCAATATTCCTATTAAAATTTAAATTGCTTATAAAATAACCCCCCAAAATATGGGCGATACATCTTTAAAACATATTTTATTTTTAAGTAACTGTATTATAATAGTATTAACCCTTCTGTGACTGCAAGGGTCAAAATCAGTCAAAATGTTGATATACATGCCAAGGTATATCTAGTGCACTGAAAAGTCAAACGCTGTCAAGTGTAGTAAGTACATTTACAGGTCAAAATGAGTCAACTGTTTTTGACTGGTAAAAGCATTGTCTGGTATTGTTCAGGGTAGTCAAAATGACAGTAAAAACCAATCCAAAATGCCCCTGTGTGCACATTTGGGTCAACAGTCAAAACAGGCAGTTGACTGAGTTTGACAACAATAGCTACTTGCCACTAAAGTGCAGCTATAGTGGGAGGGTTAATAATTAAATTGTTTTGGATTCTAAAAAGTACAGTTCCTACTTACCTTGAATAAGAATTTAAAAAAGTGGGTATACATTGTGCCATGCAGACTTATAGATACATGCTTTATGGCACTTATTTCAGTCAGTATTTACAAATTATACTGTAATTATAATATAATTTTCAAGAAAGTATAGGAAGTACTTTGATTTGATTTGCCAAATAAAATGTCATTTCATATTAGAATATGAAATCAGCTTAAGTAAATAATTGAAAATTAGCAGTGTTTCAGATATTTGTTTAGAGCTTGAAGACGTTGTAGATTTAAGAAATTGAGATTTTTTAAATTGACATGAATTAGACTTGTCAAAAGAGGTAATTTTCTGTGTTAATAATTTGGAATTCATGTGCAAATGGCCTTTTAGATGTATATTCCGTGTTTTTCGTTATTTAATCGGCAAGTTTGTTTTTAGTTGGTACTCTTATATTTTTCTTGTAAAAATTGGAAGTAAATCAATTTCAAACCAGATATTTCACAAAATAATTGAGCAAAACTAAAGTATTGTTAAACTGTCTATACAAGTCTTTTTTTTACTAAATTGAATTAATCAAAATGTGTCCTAAATTCTTTGATTTATTTTATTACTTTTTATCCATAATCTGTTTATCCGTAATCGTTTCATCTGTAATCGTTTCATCTGTTCATTATATGTTTGTGAAATAACTAGTTTATTTCGTACTAGTAAAAGAAAAAAATTAAGGTTCATCCAGAATATACATCTGGAAGGCCTAGGGTGAATTGGGATCTTAAATTTGTAATCTGGAAATGAGTTTTTCCTGTAAAACATTTTTGAGGGATTTAATTAATATAGTTTAACAGTACTTGAGATTATATATATTTTTATATTTTGTATATAGTCACAGTTTGTGTAACTGTTGGTGTTAATTTTAATTTTTGGTTCAGAGATAACATTTCAGGTATTTATTTTGTTTAATGTCTTTCAGTATTGCTTTGCCACAATTATGCAATCGGGATGCTAGGGTCTGTATATGGTTAGGGCTATAAAGTAATAACTAGCTTGGAAGCCATATTTTCTGAAATAATATTTGTCTTTACTTTGTATTACTTTGTAATCTTTTGTGGTTCGTTTGTCAGACGGGCTCTGTCCATACGTCTTTCTTTCTGTGTATTTCAATCTCAGAGGGAATTTGTATCAATCTAAATGAATATTTTTATGCATTCATGATTTATTTCAGTCTTTTGTAACAAAGCAAGTTTTCAAAATGTAAAGATAACGTTCTAGACGGGTTCCATGTCGACAAAATTTAACCTTTGGTTACTGACAATAATCGCTTATGAAGTTAAAGAGAGGGTACATCATTCACGGGCATAAATACGGGGGGGGGGGGGGGGTAAAACAACTTTTTGGCTCTGGGGGAGAGGATCATCCCCCAGAATAATTCGTGAAAAACAAGCAAAAAATTGATTAAATTTTTTATTATTATTATTATATTATCATCCCCCAGAATAATTCGTGAAAAACAAGCAACAAATGGATTAAATTTTTTATTATTATTATTTTTATTTTTATTTTATTTTTTTAAATATTTATTGGTTCTTTGTACATTTGGGTGTCATCTTTATTATGGTGGGATTCCGATTGCTTGTGCGCTGCAGTACTTCATTGTACATTAGGCACTCCAATTGCACACACGCTTTTCGGCACGGATTTACGCATTGGTCATTTTCCTGATTGCAAAATTACCAAATTATCACCAGAAAGTTTCCTTGATCTGAAGTAAGGTAAAAGTGTTACTCATACTGGACATTTATTCTGTCTGAAGTGCTCCCATTTCAGAGAGATCGAAACAAAAAATTGGCACATTTGCAATAAGTTGCTGACGGCAAATACTTTGCTGTGAAAGTGTTTTCTGAAGAACTGCGAATGCTTTGTATTCTTATTGATTAAGACTCCGCATTGAGTTCAAACTTTCCCAAGGTAGTTTAAAATATTTCTTGATTCAAAGAAAGTAAGCATACCCCCAAAAAACAGTTGTGCCATCATTACTAACCTGAAAAACAAGTTATGGGCCCGGCCGAATAAATGAATGTTGGGACTTAGTTACAGTAAAACCATGTTTCTGACGATCTTTTTTCCTTTCTGTCGAATTTTGCCTTTCAGCGGGCGACATCATGATCTTTAAAATACAATAAAGAAACGGATAAGAATAACTAACAAATGCTTGAATAATCAATTGCAATAATAAATACAAAATCATAATAAATGACCTGAATGGCTATTTTGATGCCGATGGTTGCCATGCGATGAAGATATAATTTTTCCGCTAATGAAATTTGAATTGGTGCCTTTTGCAAAAATGCGCTTAGTTATTATATTGCCAACTTTGTTAAACATGATGGCCCAAAACACTAACTGTAGCAGCCGCATAGCTAGGGTCGGTTTTATATATAGGGGAGGAGAGGGGGCACTTGAAGCCGTTTTTACGGGCCCTTATGTTTTTCTTGGGGATCCACGTTCTGAGAGTGGGTACCCCGGCCCGCGGGGGTTTCAGTCCTCGGGCGCCCCCAGTGGGTCAGCGGTGAGGGACTGGGAAGCTCCTCGCCCCGACCCCGACCCCGACCCCGACCCCCTGCCCTATATGGGTGTGCCATTGTACTAAGCTGCAGACTGTTGGATTCTAGTTTTTAACAAGTTGGAAAACGAGCCCATGATTTTTCTGGTTGCTGTCAACAAGCGGAGGAGATTTTCAGTATAACTTGAGCGTGATGATTTCGCCCCGTAAGTAGATGAAAGATTAAAAATTGATCATAATAGGTGACTTCCAAGTATTTTAAAGGAAATATACAGCACTGGGTAACGTACATTCATTTCAATCCTCTCATTTTTAAGAAATATATTATGAATCTAACCTGTGAACATAGATATTGACAAAGTAGGGACGCTCGCCTAACATAGTATCCCCCACCTTGGGAGTGGCCATTGGCCTTGCGTGGGCGATTTGCATTAAAAAATAAAATAAAAAGAGCTAGATGGCTCAGGAGTGGTAGAACGCCGGCACGTTAACTCAGAGCCAGATAAAAAATACCGCTCAAGTAATTTTGTATTTACAGATTGATGAAATTCTTGTTTTGGGTGAAAAAAAAAGATTTTGCACTTACGCTGACGTATGTATGAAGCACTGCATACTAAGTGATTTTCTGAGTGTCTTTGAAAATACCCACATATGCATGCGACGTTCAAACCCACGACCTCCTGCTTACTAGCGCAGACGTCTTAACATCTCGACAACCGAGCTTGCCGATGTTGTTCACTCAAAACACTGAAACTTTGTCAGTCGCAATGTGCTTGCGTTATTGAGAAGCTGTAACGAAACATTTGTTATTAAATGGGTTGTTTAACAGCAACTTTTTGTAAATGGATTCGACATAACAACTTATGTTTTCTCAGCTAAGATGGTAGTGTTTCAGATGATATAATTCCTCGGGATGGTGTGATCCTTATTCCTACCAACCGTTACAACAAGTCAGTTTAGATGAGAATTCGTGATCATGGATGAGGAGTTTTTCCTTCCTCCATCATTTGATATATCTGGTAATTACCAGTGGTGTCTTTTTCATTTGGCATGATTTTTTCAAGTATAATTAGGCCTATGTCAATTTTGTTTTATATAAGAGTTTATTAAGTGGGATTCGCTCCCATCTCAGTGTTCATGAAACCGGATGTTTAATGTCACTGACCCTCAATTTTTCGCGGAATGAACTTCAGTTAGGCGTGGGGATTCCCTATGCAGATGTGGTAATACACCAGCCTATTATATTTGTATTACATCAGCCACTTGCTTCTGACCGAACAACGGAGGCCGGTATGTGGCAAAATGATGACGTTCGACCGAAACCAGTCTAGGACGATGACGTCTACATTTAAAGATGAGTTACCCGTACTTTTAGTTATTTTACCGACAATTTCCGGCAAATTGATTTGATTTAAAAAAAAATGGTAATTTCCTTTTCGAAAGGAATCAAAATACTTTTTAATGAAAAAAGAAATGTCAGAAAACTTAGTTTCACAGTAATTAACGTATCCAAATGAATTTATAATGGTTCACCATATTCATTTCGGCACACATTTACTGTAAAACCACAATTTTCATGATACTTTTAAGAATTGTACCATTTAAAAAAAAATGGTTCCTTTTCCTCACGTAAAAAAGAAAAAATAATAATAGCAATATTTCAACGAAACGGAACATTGCTGGTAAAAAAGCGAAAAATACAGGTAATATATCTTTAATGTCTTTATACGACGAACTTGCGCATGTCGACTGCGCAGTATATCTCGATCCGAGATCCGCCGATCATGTTCTAGAGATTTCATTCTGACTTGCTGAAAAGATGGCGTTCAACATGCGAGGTCGTGCTCCCACGAACGATACCAGGTTATACGAGTTGTTAGGTGTGTCCAAAAACGCTGGTGAAACTGAAATTAAGAAGGTAAGATAACCGGGCAGGGTCCTGTGAAATATGACTGAAGAAAAAAGTGGAATTCGTGTGGGAAATGAGGGGGTATTCCGACTGACTTTTATATTTTTTTTGTACTGAGGCATGTTACACTTGTACAGTCACTTCCTTCATACGACTCACGTGTGTATTTTGCTAGTGTGTTCCTTCCTCCATGAGCTAACTGTTAATGTAATAGGCCTATGTGGGAATGAATGAGCCTAAAATTAATAATGCCAAAATAGTCATTGGTGGGCATGAACTACTATTTAAAAAATAAATAAATAAAAAAATAACATTAGTCTTTGTTTTTAGTTAGGCAGTTTCATGAAAATTTGAAGTTGCTTCAATGCTTTTAAATGTCATATCACTGGATAGAACAAAAAATTAGAAAGAAAATGAGGGGTCAATGGTCATGATAGGTTAACCCTATGCAAAGTTACGAATTTTTGTTGATTTAAATATTTGGTAATTTTTAAGATCCAGTTTCATTTGAAAAGTTGTGACCGAATTTGCCTGCAATGTATCCTTGTAGTACTAACAAAGTCTATTTTGCGCAAGTTGCACTGTTTTTGTGCCAACGTTACAGTTGGCATGGACTGATCAATTAAGATAACCACGATGTGTAGTATCCATTTATCGACACTAGAAGTGACTACATCCGTAGACTACCCTTTATATTAGAATTTTACCATGAAAGTTCGGCGGGTCACAACTTCGACAGAAAAAAGGATATGAAAAATAGCGCCACCATCGGCGGTTTTCGTGAATCTGCCTATTTTAGTACCGACATGACCGATACCGGACCGAGTTCAAATTTTAACTGGCAGAGAATTTCTATGAAAAGTTAAATCAGTTTCAAGGAAATCAATTTATTTTAACGTTAGTATAAAATTATCTGAGCACTATTAATATTAGTTAAAATACAAATTGACAAGTGAGTCAGTAGGCCCTACTTCTTGGCTTTTGACATGTCTGCAGACATAGTGTTGGCGTCCTGTACAGCCGTCATAATAAACCCTTTCACGGTAATATGCGCCATGTTTTTGACGGGGCAAAATTGTTTATTTCGAACACTTGTTGCCGTCTGCGACCCACCCAATGCTCGAACTTCACGTACGTTCCAGACGCGTGCGTGAAGTTCTAGCGCTGGGTCGCAGACGGCAACGAATGTTCGAAATAAACAATTTTGCCCTGTCAAAAACATGGCGCATATTACCGTGAAAGGGTTTATTCTAGGGACCGCAAACGAACTACCGCACATTGCTAGTGCGCATGCTGCTGCCGAAAAAACGCGTGTACAAAAATGGTATACCGCGGGTCGCATGGCTTCCATTCGGCTAGCGCAAAGCACTATGGGATAGAATCACGTTTGTGGACGCCATTTTGTTTTCCGATAATTTCTGAGGATACTGCCGAAAGAATAATGAAAATCGATAAATTTTTCGCCTAATTCTAAGGAAATTGAAGGGTAAGTAATTTACAATGTCAAATTTGAAGTATAAGGGGGCTTTTAAACTTCAAATAGAAGGGCAGAAATGGAAAGATTGACGTCGAAATAGGGTAGAGATGATGTTTTCTAACCGGGGGAGACTTGCGCAAATGAGCTACGGCAATTTCTTAAACAAGGGTCCAGCTGGCATTACATGAAAAAGTACAACATTTATCTTTCCGATATTGGTCCCTTATTCTATGTTTAATGTCTATGGGGATGTTTAATACCAGGATTTTCAGAATAAACTGATTGACCGAAAAACCAATAAAGAAAAGACAATTTTAATCTGAAAAGCATGCGAGGGAAAATATATTTCCATCAAATTCAGAGGGAGTAAGTTTAACTAATATAATTGGTAATAGTGTGTTTGTTGCTAGCCTAGTATCAGGATTTTGGCTATTCTCTTTGTTTAACTTACCCTTACTCGACCGGTGATAATTTAAAAAAAAACTTTTTTAATAAAATCTTTTGATGTTTTTCATACAAAATACATTTGAAATACACAAAATTCAAGGAACTACATTTCAGAAAAATATAGAGTTGAAGAATATTCATGCATTTGCAAACAATTTTTTCCCCAATTTGTTTTTATGAACATCAGGGAAAGTTCAAGGGTATGTTTTATGGTTTATTTCATAATTTTTTTTAAATAAAACATTTCTAATGAATTAATTGTTTTACTTAATATTTTTATTATTTTTCAAAATTTTCTTTATGAATCCTCAACCAAACGGGATGGGTGTTTCCCTTGAAGTGTGGAGGCAATAAATAGGATGTCATCAATCAGAAGAGGCAGTGTTCAAGAAAGCTGGCATTCATCTTAGTCTGGGCATTCGTACGTACTTGGACATTTTCATTTCTTTGCGGTCTACTGCTCTCCAGACAACTGTGTGATATCACCGTATCTGGTGATGTTGAGTTGAACCTCGGACCTTCAACTGTTGGCATTACCCCACCACTTCTGACAATATTCTTAAATCCTTGAAGAATGGAACTTGAACTGAAGTGAATCTTCATCATGATATAATGAACATACTTAAAATGATTTATCATTTTTATAAAAGAACTTCTCCAATGGAATAAAAACTTTCACAGCTAGATTTAAGGTCAGATTGTTTCCTTTATTGCAATCAAATACGAGTACACATTTTACCAAGCAAGTACAATGTATAGGGGCTGGAGAGAAATTCATTCAATATCAGTCATCAGTGTAAAATATGTCATTAATAATATTTTGAATAAATAATTGTTTGAGTGGAATGGATAATTGTAACACAAATTTATTGAAAATACAATTAGATAGCTATAATTTAAAAAAAAAATAATTTGATAGCTTACCCGGTTTTTGTGATACAGACACTCCATTTTGTTTACTGCTTTGTTTACGTTGCGAAAATTGAGTAAACAAATTAAATGAGCCATTGTTGAAAAACAGATTGAAAATACTTGTTTTACTTGGACTGTGTGCTTTATTTATATGTAAGGGACCCAAAACCACCATGATTCCCTTCACAATATCCAATTTTGACCAATGGAGGGATTATTGTTTACTATTGTTTCCATGGCAACGGTTGTTTACATCATTAACAAATAAATTTAAATTTTATATAAACTGTTTTGGACAACATTCAGGTACACCATCACAAAGTTTCAGGGCCATGGAAACTATAGTATTTACAATATGGCAGTTTCCTTTTGTTTACCAACTTGTTTACAATGGTAAACAATACCAAAATGACACCTCTTGAACCGAAAGCTCCATAGGAAAATTTAACCAAAATTTCCTGAAAACAAAAACAGTCAAAAGGGAATAACTTGATAACCGTAAGTCCGATTTTAATGATTCAAAAAGAATTTCAATTAGAACTATATTCTCTATCATAATATATCAAAAGATTCAGCATAAAAGGACATTTCAGAAATGGGTTGCGGTCCCTAATAATTCCATAGTTAAAAATCAGATTTGCCTAGGAAATGTGACGGTGAAAATCAATAAATATTACAAAAATATTTTTAAAATAATGGTTTCAATTAGCTGGTTAGCAAAATTATAAATGGTTAGTGCAGTTTCGATTGGTTACCATCTCAGCACTAATATATACATGTAGGAGTCAAAAATAGTGATGACACCGGCCGGCTAAACTGCTGATGGCTAGCTTAATCAATATTTCTTGCTGGTGACGGTGCACTGGCACAGGTTCATGTTTCTTAAAACAAATATTATTCATACAGCTACAATGGAATAAGTCATTATTTTTGTGTTGGAAAGAATGTCATATCCAACCGCCACTTATGTTTTTTTTAAATTATTTTTGCAACCACTAACCAGTTAAAAAATGATTCTATTAATTTTTGGGTGTACAGAAAGTGAAAACTATCTTTAAAATCCACTTTTATGATGGTTTTCGGACTTTATTTCCCTTCTAAAAAAAATTCTCCCCTTCAGATAATAAAATCCATGTACGATGTACGCATGTACGATGACCGTGTTGGCCACTAATGGGGAAGGTGACAAGATCAGAATGACATGAATGAGGAAATCATTGTATACCAAAAATGCCTGATTTTTCATTAAACAAATATTCTGGAATAATTTGAAGTATATGTCCATCTATATGTTCTCCACCTTACTGAGCAGGTAAGATTACATTGGTTATAATCAAGGAGAAAAAGTGGCGGTTGGATACGACATTCTTTCCTTTGTGTTTCCCTATGATAATTAGAGAGATAAAAAAAACCAGTAACATAAGTTTTATCGCAAATAGCGCTGAAGCAACAGAGGGTGCATTGCCGCAAAGCATACTGGGATACAATTTGGGGCATCTGCTCGACATGTGTTGTCCGTCAAGTGTGAAGTCAATAATATTGAGTTTGTTCATTCACACGGCACGCGGTGGCACTGTTGCGCCCATAGACATCCTATGATTCCTTGCGGCTGCTATTTGCGATAAACCTCATGCTCACAGGGAAAAAAAGTCATTATTCTGAGAATACGTCTACTGTACAACACTTGCCATAAACAAAAACATGACCGCAGTTTGTGTGAATTCCGTTTGTTAATTTGACAAAAAAAGATGGCCTTTAAAATTGTCATTTCTTAACTTTTTGGATTGATTAAAAGTGTGAAAATTTAGAGGATTCTATACCTTTCTAGACTAACTCAACTGGATCAAGAGTGCCAATAGAACTAGATATTAAGTTGACTCGACTCGAGTCATTCCCATATAATGATTGACTCAAGTCTAGAAACTGATTCTAATGAGTTTAGACCATGAGATTTTATGTACTGTATCGAAGGAACTTGCCGTCGGCAGTAATCAGTGTTATTTTTTGTTTTGAATTGTGATGTGTTTCTTATTTTTGTAGAAGAGCCCTCGGACTATCAAACCTTGCAGATGAAGTCGTCTTTCTGGTAATCCACTAGAGTTCAGGCTAGTGGGCTTGTGGCAGTTTTGACCCCTGAGAAACAATTTGTTACAACCGTCAGGATATCTTTAGAAGTATTAATTTATTATTTGTTTACAGGCTTACCGGAAATTAGCCAAGGAGTATCATCCGGATAAAAACCCAAATGCAGGGGAGAAGGTGAGTCTGGCTACAAGAACTATGCAAACCCTCTCGGTACAATTTTCCAACGAGTTGACTGACCATTAAAAACTAGACAAACTAGACAACTGTACATGTACCATTCACTTCCATTTGACAAGCATTACACATGCTGGCATAGTACTTTTGATCATTTAAAACTATTTTAATGAGATTTAAATGATTAATTGATCGATCCATTAACCCTAACCCTCCGAAATCCTCCAAAATCCTCTTTGCTAAAGTGAAGGATTTTGAAGGATTGAGGTTACATGCTACATGCTCTTTACTAAAGTGAAGGATTTTGGAGGATTGAGGTTATTAGGCATACTTGCCTTTCCATGGTACATGTACATCCATGTTTGTTGAAGTGATTGCAAGGTCAGTGCTTGGGTAAGTGGACAGTTTATTGCTCCATGCATGCAGGAGGGTCCCTGGCCATGTACATGTATCACAGATTAGAAACACATGTGTGCATACATGTGCATACATGTGCTTGCTTTACTACTGAAGGATTTTGGAGGATTCAGGTAAGCAAATGGGCCTAGGGAGTTGGGGTTAAGACCCACCCACCATAGTAACTGCCTATCAACAGCACACATGGGTACAACACGTAAGACTTGCCCCTCGATTGTCGAGCCCCTGACGTGCATGTGACACTCGTCCTGTACATATGTAATGGTGGTTTATTTACATTTGTCATTGGCGCGATACAGCTATTTAACATCTCAGACTTTTGGATGCGTAATGGCGGCTCTGATTGGTCAATATATAATTGAGCAGGACTTGGATCAGTCTATTAGGAGGCCTGAATTGTAATGTCAGTAGGTTTATTGAGATGTTATAAATATTTTATTGATAACATTTCCAACAACTTTTTTTTTTTTGATACTGTCAATGACTTATTTGGAATGATTTCTTTCACATTCGTGTTTCGTCTTGAATTGTTGGATTTCAGTGTGGTTAAATGGATAAGAGTTTCTCTTCACAAACTTACACTTCACATTGCAGTGTTTGGTACACCTTCTTAGCAGTGGTGATGAAACCCCAAACAGCTTATGATTAATGGTCAAGATTTGAAAATAGGTTTTCCCAAATTTCTTATTCTTTGAAAAGAATGGTGTCCACATGTTCATATTCCACAAATATGCTGCGAAGGATTTATGCATGTTAAATGTGTTCAACTTCTTGATATAATTAGGTAACAATGTGTTTCCCATTGGTGGTCGTTTGGAGTATGACCCAGCCAGCCTTAATATAATGGTCAGCGTGTCTTTGTTTTAAATTGTGTATTTGTCCATGTTCTGAATCTGTTGCAGTTTAAGGAGATAAGCTTTGCCTATGAAGTGCTAAGTAACCCTGAGAAGCGAGACACATATGACCGGTATGGCCTGGAAGGACTCAAGGAAGGTGCTGGAGAAGGCGGAGGTAATGAAAGTGAAACTTACGACCATGGTTTGGGTTGCTTACAGAAGAATGGAAGAAACTGAGGGGAAAATGGGGGAGGGGGGGGTCTTAAGGTTCCCTGCTACCACAAACACAGGGTACTTGCCTCCCTTTGCCAACCCCCTGGATTCACCAAAGAATAAGGTGCTTGGTCTCCTCTTGCCTCCCGTTTCCCAATGATCTCCCAACATGACCTTCAACAAGAGTGGAGAAACCATTTAATTTGATACAGCAGTGTCCATTATAGCTGTTAAACCTAAATACATCTTTTTTTTAATGATTGGACGGTTGAGGCCAATTTCTTGAATGATGAATCCTACATACAGTCAATTCCATTTTATTAAAAAATTAAATCCAGACATTATAAAGGGTCATGTTATATTAGGCTTCCAACTTTTGATTCATGTCATGACAGGACTAGCCCTTACTCCTGCCAGTATAACGAAAGTGTACAAGGACCAATTCAATAAAGTTGTTTCCAAACAAGTACAAATTCCATACATGGACTTGAGCCAGTGAAGCAGATTTTTACGTCATTAACCCTCCTACTCTACCTGCACTTTAGTGGGAAGTTGCTACAGAGGTCAAAATCAGTCTATTGCTCGTTTTGACTGTTGACCCAAATGTGCACACAGGGGCATTTTTGACTGGTTTTTACTGTCATTTTGACCACCCTGAACAATACAAGGCAATGCTTTTACCAGTCAAAAACAGTCGACTCATTTTGACCTGTAAATGTACTTACTACACACAAGGTTTGACAGTGTTTGGCTTTTAAGTGCACTAGATATACCTTGGCAAGTATATCAACATTTTGACTGATTTTGACCCTAGTAGTAGGAGGAGGGTTAATTCATGACTAAAGATTCATGCAAATTGATGTGTGCCAATTCTACTTATCATTTGTGTAATTCTCGGCTTTTACAACATAATTCGTGTATGCATGAAGAATGAACCAGTGCTAACAGATTATATTTAAACGCTGGAATACTATAAGAAATTTAAATCTTTTTAACTGTATAAAGGCTATTAGACAAACTGCTTTTGACGAGTACAAGTACAGAAAAATGAACTCTAGTAATTTTACAAGTAAGATTACAAGTATGAGTAATCCAACTGCAGAGGTGTAGTTTTCACAAGTACGAGTACCAGTACAGAAAAATGTAACACGAATAAGAGTATTCCAACTCGACTGTAAAATTACCATATTTATTCATCTCTGAACTATTTCTCTTGCAGGCTTTGATGACATCTTTTCCCATTTCTTTGGGGGTGGTTTATTCGGTGGTGGTGGTTTTGGTGGGGGGCGTAGACCGAGGAAGATGAAGGGGGAGGATACGGTGCATCGTCTTGGGTGAGTAAAAAGATAGCGCATTGCTAACTTGTTCTGTCCATCCAACTCCTGAGTACAACACAGAACAAAAGTTCCAAAGGCAGCAAGTTCCAACAGTTTCATTATTTGAACTTTAGATTATGTAAACCAAAATCTTACTTATAACCTTACAATAATCCACCTTCTCTCTATGGTTGAAAATATAATTAGCCTAAACAAAAACTTGTCAGCATTCTGAATTTTGGCTCAAAATTGTCATGTGCAAGTTCTTTTAACATTTACAGAATTTTACAGGGTTGTTTGTGTAAATCATTAACCCTCCTACTATTGCTGCACTTTAGTGGAAAGTAGCTACAGAGATCAAAACCAGTCAACTGCCTGTTTTGACTGTTGACCCAAATGTGCACACAGGGGCATTTTTGACTGGGTTTTACTGTCATTTTGACCACCCTGAACAATGCCAGGCAATGCTTTTACCAGTCAAAAGCAGTCGACTCATTTTGACCTGTAAATGTACTTACTACACTTAAGGTTTGTCAGTGTTTGGCTTTTAAGTACACTAGATATACCTTAGGAAGCATTTTGACTGATTTTGACTGATTTTGACCGATTTTGACCCTTGTAGCAGTAGGAGGGTTAAACATGTAAATACTACTTGGAAGATCTTTCCAACAATGGGGCATTTTTTTGTTGCCAGATTGTGTCAAAGCATAGGCTCTGTGTTGCTTTGAAGAATTTCATCACAAATGCTGTTTAAAAAAAAAATATATTAATTTGTTCACTTTGTATATTTGCGCAGGGTATCTCTTGAAGATCTTTACAACGGGAAAACTTCCAAGCTACAGCTTAGCAAGAATGTCATTTGTGGCAGCTGTAAAGGGTAAGCATCTTGAATTTCAATGCAACAACATCCATCAGTTGGCCAAGTGTGTAGCTGACCTAACCCCCTTCAATAACTGGCTAGACACCCTGCTCAATGCAACAACATTCATCAGTTGGCCAAGTGTGTAGCTGACCTAACCCCCTTCAATAACTGGCTAGACACCCTACTCAATGCAACAACATCCATCAGTTGTCCAAGTGTGTAGCTGCCATAACCCCTTTCAATAACTGGCTAGACACCCTGCTCAATGCAACAACATCCATCAGTTGTCCAAGTGTGTAGCTGCCATAACCCCTTCAGTAACTGGCTAGACACCCTACTCAATGCAACAACATCCATCAGTTGTCCAAGTGTGTAGCTGCCATAACCCCTTTCAATAACTGGCTAGACACCCTGCTCAATGCAACAACATCCATCAGTTGTCCAAGTGTGTAGCTGCCATAACCCCTTTCAATAACTGGCTAGACACCCTGCTCAATGCAGCAACATCCATCAGTTGTCCAAGTGTGTAGCTGCCATAACCCCTTCAGTAACTGGCTAGACACCCTACTCAATGCAACAACATCCATCAGTTGTCCAAGTGTGTAGCTGCCCTAACCCCCTTCAATAACTGGCTAGACACCCTGCTCAATGCAGCAACATCCATCAGTTGTCCAAGTGTGTAGCTGCCATAACCCCTTCAGTAACTGGCTAGACACCCTACTCAATGCAACAACATCCATCAGTTGTCCACGTGTGTAGCTGCCATAACCCCTTTCAATAACTGGCTAGACACCCTGCTCAATGCAACAACATCCATCAGTTGTGTGAGGCCTGCTGACTGCAACAAGATCTATCAGCAAGAACAACAGACATTTTGTTCTCAGCTTACTTGAACAAGATCCAACAGAATTTAACATTGTGTTAAATTCAGCATGGTTAGGGTTAATATTCAGATCGTATTCCTCGTCCATCATTTTTAACCGTTAAAGGAACATTGGTAATGTTGAGTAATGTTGATGTTGAATCAACATATACATTAAACAATCAACTTGTAAAAGTGTCAGCTTTTTTTTTCATTGTGTCATTAACAAAAAGTAATGAAAATACATTCAGATTTTGTATATTCATTCTAATGCAAAAGTTAGGATTACTCTCTTTTAAAGTCAAACTGGAAATTACTGACTTTTTTCCCCAAATGGCAGTATCTCAGACTGGTTATTATGAGGGAAAATTTAAACCATGATCAGCTTTACACCAAGTTAGTTTCACATCGAAAACTTGATCATTTGGTTATTTTTAATTCCAATTATATACCTTATCTTTATGTTGCACATATATACTAGTCAAAAAAAGGAACGCAACTTTTTTAAAATATAATAATTTCAGTACGAG
Organism: Zoroaster sp. YZ-2022; assembly: GCA_029582265.1. NCBI lineage: Eukaryota > Metazoa > Echinodermata > Asteroidea > Forcipulatida > Zoroasteridae > Zoroaster > Zoroaster sp. YZ-2022. The sequence continues at coordinate 29,003,394 of CM055822.1, forward strand.
GACAAAATCATTGTTTTTTTTTCATTGCGCAATTATTGCACTAAGTGACCTACAGGATTTCCAGTAAGAATGGGAATGGTTCCGGTTGACTGAATATCATGAAAGGGTTAAACCTCGGTTTCCACTGACCAAGCTGAACAGAGTTACGCAACATGAATTTGTCCCAGTTTCATTTCCACCCTTTTGTCTGAGTTCATGACTTACAGAAAAGCCAGTTTATTCCGTGAGCAGAGTTCAAGCAGTCATGCCACGACTCTCACTTCTGGAGCGCGGCTGTGCTATTGGCATGCTGGATGCTGGCATGCGACCCAGTGATGTTGCCCGTGCTTTAAATGTGCACCGATCCACTATTGGTCGTCTCAGGGACAGACTCCAGACTACTGGGAATGTATCGGACCGCAGAAGGAGTGGCCGACCTTGGGTGACAACGCCTCACCAGGATCACCATATGGTGCTCCTCCACCTGCGGGAACGCCATCATGATGCCGTACAAACTGCTCGGGAGACACCAGGCAGAAACAACAACAGAATAAGTGACCAAACAGTCCGCAACAAACTCCGCGCAGTGGGTCTTCGTAGTCGGCATCCCTATAGGGGACCACAGCTGACCCAAGAGCGAAGGCAGCGTCGCTACCAGTGGTGCAATGACCACCGCCGATGGACACAGTTAATGTGGAGTCAAGTGCTATTCACTGACGAATCACGATTCCGCCTCTCACACAATGATAGTCGCACACGTGTGTATAGACGACGTGGTGAACGTTGGACAGACTGTAATGTGGTAGAGCTTGACAGATGGGGTGGTCCAAGTGTTATGGTATGAGCGGGTATCAATGCCAACAGTCGCACAGATCTGGTCGTCCTTGATGGCAACCTCAATGGGCAGAGGTACCGTGATGAAATTCTCGCAACAGTTGCAGTGCCCTTACTTAACCAGCACCCTAACATCTGCCTTCTGCAACAAGACAATGCCCGCCCTCATGTCGCTAGAATTGTGACCGAGTACCTTCGGCAACAAAATGTCATCACCCTCCCATGGCCTGCCTTCAGCCCAGATCTTAACCCAATTGAGCATGCTTGGGACGAACTTCAGCGCTGAATCCATTCCATGCCTGTTCCACCCGTCAATGCTCAGCAGCTGGCTGAAGCTCTGCAAGCGCAGTGGCGGGCACTGCCACAGCATCGTTTCAGAAGGCTGGTTCAGTCCATTCGCCGACGAATCCAAGCCTGTATTGCAGCGAGGGGAGGGCACACACGCTATTGAAAGTCCTCACATGATCTCATCCAATGTAACTGTAATTTACAGGGCAGTTTTCAAATAAATGTAAAAAGTTGCATTACTTTTTTTGACTAGTATATGTACAAAATGGAAGACAGTGCGTCAGAAGCGCTCATCTATGTCTGCTCTTAGTTTTGTCAGTTGGAATGAATGTTGGTGCCAGTGTCAAGGTAAACAATGTTATGTGTCCCATCATTTTGACTTTGTTTGTGTCTTTCCCAGACATGGTGGCAAGCAAGGGGCCATGCAGCCATGTCACAGCTGTCATGGGCGTGGTATCAAGGTAACGATACGTCAGATTGGACCGGGCATGGTACAACAGATGCAGTCCACCTGTCCAGACTGCAGAGGGGAAGGTAAGTCAAAACAGTCTTGATAAACGATCACCGTCTTGATGACGATTCTGTACTGTCTGAAAACTAATTTTAATTTTAAGACAATTTTGCATTGGGGTAACTGATACCATGACAAGAATTAGAACACTATCCCAACTGAATCAGGCTCAATATACACGTAATCAAAATGATGCTGTGTGCATTCGTACTTAAAAGTGACAATATCGTTGTGATCAACAGGGCATGCAATTGGAGAGCTAGTATGAGAGCATGATAAGGTTATATTCCTGTTGCTGCTGCATAAATGAGCCAGTAATTTTCAGTCACTGTGTTCATCTTAAAACTAGAACACCATTCCATGCCTGTTGAAAGTGTGCTCCGATCGTGACAATATTGTTCCAAAGAATCAAGAATTATGTAAAGACAACATTGTGAAAGTTTAAGTTAAAATGATTGGCACATTTCTATGAAAAAATATTATTAACAGTTGATACATGTGTTCTTTACCATAGTGTTTAATAGTTTGATGAAATTCTTGCGTCAGTTGATAAACAATTGATTTAATTTTGCCCTACACCGACGTGTGTATAGCACTGTATACTCACAAAACCTATTTTTTCACCCATGTTTTCTCTAAAATGAAAGCACGGAATAGTTTGTCAGGATGACTAATACTTTACTTTTACTTCTTATCAAGTCAACTTTTAAAAAGTTTTCTGTCATTTTGTAAAAGGGGTTATCACCAAAAGTATATCCTTAATCAGACAATAAACCAATCAGTTAGAAGCCAGTAAAAACATTTATCAGCTAAGCAGTCTTCAATTTAATCCATGTCAGTAAACATAATATGACAAATCAAAGGTAGCATGGATTGGGATTATGAGAAATGTTGACAAATGTTGGCAATATTTGGTTAATGATTTACAGGGGAACGTATCAATGATCGGGACCGATGCAAGAAATGCAATGGAGCCAAAGTGAATAAAGAAACCAAGATTCTTGAGGTCCATATTGATAAAGGCATGCGAGAGGGCCAAAAGATCACATTCCACGGTGAAGGAGATCAACAGGTTAGTCAGTTTCTCTCTCCATACATTCCCAACCCATAAAGGAAATCTATTTCTTGTTTCATTTATTTCTTATTCTGAGGGGGTCCATTCAGTGGCCAAGACTGATCCCCAGTAAAATACACATACAATTTATTATAAAAACCAGTACAAATTGTAAAACAAACCATCATAATATGGTTATTATAATAATTGGCTAAAAATGTATTTGTCCTGAACCATAGTTGTCAAAAAAAAATTCCAAAAAACAATGGCAGCTGTGCACAGATGAAGTGTTTTTGAAGTCATTACCAATCTGTGCTATTAAAATATATATGCTTGAATCCAAGCCTGACTAGGGCTGTGCATTTTCGGATATTTTTGGAACCGGATACCCGAAATCAGGAAACTTCGGATACCCGGATACCCGTTTTCATTTTTGTTGAAAACATGCCTCTGGTGTGGTGTACAAATACATGTACTTACTTTTATAATACAGAGGATACCATACTATCGATCTTTTCTTTATTGGAGTGCAATCTCTTGAATTTAAAGATAATTGTCTGTAATAGTGTAAACATTACATTGTTCAAGAGTCACAGATTTCTGTTTGCACCGCTCAAATGTTAAGTCCGAATTTTAAAAAGTCGTTTACGGATAATTGGAACCGAAAAATGGAACCGGGTAATGACTGTTTCGGTCGGGTACCCGGATACCCGACACAGCCCTAAGCATGACACATGGATAGGTCATTCAGGAATTGTCTCTCTCCCCTTACTGATTTGTTTCAACAGAAGGTTCCACTGGCTACTGAATTCAGTCATGCATGGATTCAAACATTATTGCACAATAGTGAGCAATCAGTTTACAGATGCTTTTTATAAAAACAATTTTACCATGAAACATTTGTATGAGAAAAAACAATGTACAATGAATTTCCTTTCATATGATACCAAAATCAATAGATGATATAACCAATGACATCACATGTTTACGAAAGAGACCCAAAATGTACAAACACTGCATACAAATACAGACTTTTGCCGGTGGTAAATTACCCTGGTACTCTAAAGGTTACGCAAAGCATCAACAAGTTGCATGGTTGCACAGACCATGCAACTTGTTTATAAAGTAATTGGGTTATGGATATATCTTCCCCTGATCTTGTTTCACAAACTATTACACAAGAGTATGGCTTCAGCTTGTTTGATGTCTAATTTCTATACCAAACTGTAGTTTTGCCTACCCCCTAAGAAAGATCTGAAATCACTCTTTCCAACCGTGTATAGCTTGGATATGGACCTAACATTTCTATAAAAAAAAATTAAAAAATGAAAGAAAGAAAAAAAAACAGCTGGTATCGACAGGTTGTCGATTTAGACCTTTAAATGCACTTTTCTGACTTCTTCTTATAGCCTGGAATTGAGTCGGGTGACGTCATCATCGTCCTAGTCGAGAAAGACCATGACTCCTTCAAGCGTGTTGGCAATGATCTATTCATAGAGCAGGACGTTACTATTACAGAAGCCCTGTGTGGCTTCCAGCTAACACTCAAACACTTGGATGATCGTCAGCTACTTATCAAATGCCCAGCGGGGAACGTTATACAACCAGGTAGGTCTCATCTACATGTAGGTGTATTTGGGGTACCTTGTACGGAAGGTACCTTGCACCCAAAACCTGGGTAGTTAGGGTTAATTGTCAAATGGCTAGCCCAGTCTCATCATGCAGATGTCAAGGTTGAGATATATTAATTGAAGACTAAGGTAGCCTGTATGGAGTGTATGTACATTATTTTTTCCCTTGAGGTTATCCATTATAAGTGGTGGAATTGGACACATTGCATTGATGCAATTCTGCAGTGATAGTTCATGATTTTGTGTGTAATTTTCATATAAACCCCTTAGTTTATTTTGATGGATTGAGTACTGTGTAGCCCAGCCTGTGATACTTGGCATGAGGCAAGGTGTAACAATGTCAATGGTTGTGTTACTGCATGGTAGTGGTGTAGAATGAATAGAAAGAGGAACCTGGCACCAAAGCCTGGGTAATAAGGGCTATTATCATAGCAATAGCCCAGTCGCATCATACTTGCTGATCATGGGGTTCAAAACGTATGTGATCTTCGAACGTGACTATTTAACATGATTTTGTGGTTGCCTTTCATACAAATGTCTTGGGTTTCTCGTGTAATGGACCTTCAGGCCCGTGTGTGACAGTATGACAAGCGTGTTACAAACGTGTGCGCATGTAAAATATGCATTGTAACATATGCATGGGTGCTTAACATTCATACATTGCACTGCTGCACAAATGAACGTAATATGCATTAAAACATGAAAAAAGATGTTTGTGGAAGAACTCCGAAGGCTGCCAAAAATGTGTTGACTCCAGACGCTCTTATACAGCACCAGGCCAGAGTGTCTTGACTCAAGATGCTGTTATATAGCACCAGGCCAGAGTGTCTTGACTCAAGACGCTCTTATATAGCACCAGGCCAGAGTGTCTTGACTCAAGATGCTCTTATACAGCACCAGGCTAGAGTGTCTTGACTCGAGACTGTCTTATACAGCACCCAGGCCAGTGTGTCTTGACTCGAGACTATCTTATACAGCACCCAGGCCAGAGTGTCTTGACTTAAGACTCTCTTATACAGCACCAGGCTAGAGTGTCTTGACTCGAGACTATCTTATACAGCACCAGGCCAGAGTGTCTTGACTCAAGACGCTCTTATACAGCACCCAGGCCAGAGTGTCTTGACTCAAGACGCTCTTATACAGCACCAGGCCAGAGTGTCTTGACTCCAGACGCTCTTACACAGCACCAGGCCAGAGTGTCTTGACTCGAGATGCTCTTACACAGCACCAGGCCAGAGTGTCTTGACTCAAGAGCTCTTATACAGCACCAGGCCAGAGTGTCTTGACTCGAGATGCTCTTACACAGCACCAGGCCAGAGTGTCTTGACTCAAGATGCTCTTATATAGCACCAGGCCAGAGTGTCTTGACTCGAGATGCTCTTATACAGCACCAGGCTAGAGTGTCTTGACTCGAGATGCTCTTATACAGCACCCAGGCCAGTGTGTCTTGACTCGAGACTATCTTATACAGCACCCAGGCCAGAGTGTCTTGACTTAAGACTCTCTTATACAGCACCAGGCTAGAGTGTCTTGACTCGAGACTATCTTATACAGCACCCAGGCCAGAGTGTCTTGACTCAAGATTCTCTTATACAGCACCCAGGCCAGAGTGTCTTGACTCAAGACGCTCTTATACAGCACCAGGCCAGAGTGTCTTGACTCGAGACGCTCTTATACAGCACCAGGCCAGTGTCTTGACTCGAGACGCTCTTATACAGCACCAGGCCAGAGTGTCTTGACTCGAGACGCTCTTACACAGCACCAGGCCAGAGTGTCTTGACTCGAGATGCTCTTACACAGCACCAGGCCAGAGTGTCTTGACTCGAGATGCTCTTACACAGCACCAGGCCAGAGTGTCTTGACTCGAGATGCTCTTACACAGCACCAGGCCAGAGTGTCTTGACTCGAGATGCTCTGATACAGCACCAGGCCAGAGTGTCTTGACTCGAGATGCTCTTACACAGCACCAGGCCAGAGTGTCTTGACTCGAGATGCTCTGACACAGCACCAGGCCAGAGTGTCTTGACTCGAGATGCTCTTACACAGCACCAGGCCAGAGTGTCTTGACTCGAGATGCTCTTATACAGCACCAGGCCAGAGTGTCTTGACTCGAGACGCTCTTACACAGCACCAGGCCAGAGTGTCTTGACTCGAGATGCTCTTATACAGCACCAGGCCAGAGTGTCTTGACTCGAGATGCTCTTATACAGCACCAGGCCAGAGTGTCTTGACTCGAGATGCTCTTACACAGCACCAGGCCAGAGTGTCTTGACTCGAGATGCTCTTACACAGCACCAGGCCAGAGTGTCTTGACTCGAGATGCTCTTACACAGCACCAGGCCAGAGTGTCTTGACTCGAGATGCTCTGATACAGCACCAGGCCAGAGTGTCTTGACTCGAGATGCTCTTATACAGCACCAGGCCAGAGTGTCTTGACTCGAGATGCTCTTACACAGCACCAGGCCAGAGTGTCTTGACTCGAGATGCTCTTATACAGCACCAGGCCAGAGTGTCTTGACTCGAGACGCTCTTACACAGCACCAGGCCAGAGTGTCTTGACTCGAGATGCTCTTACACAGCACCAGGCCAGAGTGTCTTGACTCGAGATGCTCTTACACAGCACCAGGCCAGAGTGTCTTGACTCGAGATGCTCTTATACAGCACCAGGCCAGAGTGTCTTGACTCGAGATGCTCTTACACAGCACCAGGCCAGAGTGTCTTGACTCGAGATGCTCTTATACAGCACCAGGCCAGAGTGTCTTGACTCGAGATGCTCTTATACAGCACCAGGCCAGAGTGTCTTGACTCGAGACGCTCTTACACAGCACCAGGCCAGAGTGTCTTGACTCGAGATGCTCTGATACAGCACCAGGCCAGAGTGTCTTGACTCGAGACGCTCTTACACAGCACCAGGCCAGAGTGTCTTGACTCGAGATGCTCTTACACAGCACCAGACCAGAGTGTCTTGACTCGAGATGCTCTGATACAGCACCAGGCCAGAGTGTCTTGACTCGAGATGCTCTTATACAGCACCAGGCCAGAGTGTCTTGACTCGAGATGCTCTTATACAGCACCAGGCCAGAGGGTCTTGACTCGAGATGCTCTTATACAGCACCCAGGCCTAGGATTAAAGCAAAGGGTACTTCCATCAGAATATCAGAATGTCTATGAGAACATTTTTATGGGGCACCAAGGCCAAGATCAGAGCAATGGCCTCTGTGGCCTCCATGAAATTCCAGACCTACAGCATCATTTTGTATAGTGAGGTCTTCATCTCGGTTTGTTTCATTTTTGTTTGTTTGTCTCAGGTTGTAAACGTGTAGTGGAGAATGAAGGTATGCCCCACTACAGGAATCCGTTCACCAAAGGTAGTCTGGTCATGAAATTCAATGTTAAATTCCCAGAAAATAACTTTGCAACTCCTGAACAGCTTAAGGTAAGCCATTTATGTCTTATGTCTGTGGGTTTGGGAGTTTAAGAGGTTTATCATAAAGTGGAAACACTGCCAATAGAACTTGTCACATTATGATACAAGAGGGTGCTGCATAAATCCTCCCTACATGAAGAGAGAGTGTTACATTTTTAGTGAAAAGGTTTAAACCACAGGTATTTTTTTCGGGGGGGGGGGGGGGGAAATAAAACACAATTCAATTTAATACGGTCTGTTCATGTATTAAAATGCTTGTTTATAATTCGTGCAATGTTAAAAGCAGAGATTTGAACAGACGATTCACAGTTAGACATTTCATCTTGGGTAAATTTCCCAATAGTTGCTTTGCCATAACTTAACATAAAACATTCACACCCTGGTTTTGCTAGATTTTGATGGATTCAGTACTGTATGGACTTGCCAAGGATACTTTGCATTGAGGCCGGGTGGCAAATTCCGTCAAAGTCCAACAGCTTGGTGCGTGTGTAACTGCATGGGAATAGAATTGGGTGGATTCTTATCCAAAATGACTAGGGGTAAGGGTTAAAGATGATTGTTCCTGGGATTGTAATTTGCACTCGACTTTCCTTCGCCAGAAATTGGAGAAGCTCCTTCCACCTAGACCTAAGTACGAGGCTCCAGGTGAAGAGGCTGAGGAAGTAGATCTTGTGGAGTTTGAGGCCCACCACACTAATTCACACAACCACCGAAGTGAGGCCTACCATGATGATGATGACGATGATGAGACCGGGGGAGGTGGCCCATCAGTGCAATGCGCACATCAATGAGGCGGGAGCAGACTAGCATCTCAGTAACGATTCTTTTATCAACCATTTACACATGTGATCAGTAGATGCCGTGTTACGAGGGCAATGTGTGTGTTATGTTTTAATAAACACCTCTTGAATCAAACTTGCATTGGATAATTATTTAAACATTACTGTGCAAAAATCTAGGGTAAGTTCGTGCGCTGACTTGCGGTTGACAATATTAGGCCGATCACTGTTGGACAGTGTGCATGGTCAGTACATTAATACTCCAAATGACCATTGTCAAAATAGCAACAAAACCTCAATGGTTCCATGCTGTGCTTTGTCGAAGTTTGGCACCAAGCATGAGACCAAGAAAACAAACGTACCCATGCATGAGGCTGGTTCTAAATTGTCTAATTGGCTAAACAACCTGTAAATAGTTCTCACCCGAATCTGCCCTGAGACCTTTCCATTTTACTCATAAAAGTCTTGATTTTACCACCAAATGAAAGTCACTCAATATCTTAAAAAGATTTATAAAGAAATGCGATAAAAACATTATTCATATATTTTCAAAACGGTGGGCAAATTCGATCCTTGCTCATGTGTTCTTTGTCTATTTCGTTGAGGGTGCAATTTTCTTTGTCCATGCATGTTACATGCAATGTGTAGTTAACTGGGTGAACACTAAGGATAGTGAGTCATGGTTGGTGTTATGCAAGTCTATTGTTCATCGGAAATTAGCGCAAATTAATAGCAACCAAAGTAATTACTGTAAAACACGGGGGGGGGGGGGGTACTTGGTCAGAAGCTCTGAGTAAACTTATGCAAAATTTCTCGGACCAGTTGAGCTGGAATATTCACATGTTGGTTTTGTATATAAATCTTGATCATCACTATTGACCAACATTTTACATAAAGTGTAATGGGGCTTGAAATGGAAGGTACAACATTGGTGATTACCTTGATTGCAAAATAACCAAGTTATTATCTGAGAGCTAACTTTGTGACGTTTGTCAAGGTCTCATTTACATTTTCATTTCCCTCATTTACAAAAAGTTGTCATGCGGTCAACTTTTTGCTCCAACTGTTTTCTGTAAAAATGTTGAATGTTTTTCTCGTGACTTAGACTCCACATATCACGAAGTTGAAACTTTTACATATTGGTTATTGAATGTATATACATGTTGTTTCAAGAAGAGTAAGCGTTCTCATAGAAACAGTTTTGTCAACATTAGCAATGTTGTACCTTCACATTTAACTGAATTTTGTGTAAGGTCCTTCACATTTGTACAAAACTTGGACGAATTATATGTTGTTGCACGCAGTTATTGTAATTCATGTACTGTAATTCAAAATGAGCCCATTTTGGAGATAGATCTTAAGTTATTTCATTTGTTGTACTAAAGCTACTACACAATTAAAAAAAAATTAATTAGGAAATTATGATAATTCTAAGCAGTATTCTCAATACCACCTTCTGTCCCAATTGTAGACATGGGTTACTCTTGTTAAACTTTGTTTTGCGACTTCAAATTCACAGCCCGAATGTTCATAGCATTGTAGAAAATATTTGTTCGGTGACCAGAAACTAGCTTGCACTGTGTAATGGTATTAACCATAACCTTTCCAAATCCTCCAATATCCTCTTTGCATAACTGAAGGATTTTGAAGGATTGAGGTTATCAGGAAATTGCAGGGGTGAAGGATTTAGACGGATTGATGGCAAATGTGATTATTTGCTTGGTGGATTATGAAGGATTGAGATTATTGGGCTAGATTTGACATTAGATGAAAATGGAGGATTGAGGTTACATTATACGTATTGGTTTATCTAAAAAACGATTCTGGAGGATTGAGGTTATTAGGCATACTTGCCTTTTAGTATATGCACATCTATGTTTGTTATAGTGATTGCAAGGTCAGTGCTTGGGTCAGGGGACACTGTTTATTGCTCCATGCATGCAGGGAGGGTCCCTAGCCCTGGGCCATGTACATGTATCACAGATTAGAAACGTGTGCATACATGTTGTCTGCATACCAATGGAAGTGGTCATTGTGCTTGCTTTACTACTGAAGGATATCAGAGGATTCAGGTTGTGTGTAGGCAAGTGGGCTTAGGGAGTTAGGGTTAATGATTAAATTCTTTGTTTTAAATTTGATTTAAAACATTAAACACATTTGTGATCAGCAAGTAGGCCTTCATCACTAGCTCAAATGTAAAAAAGTTGTTGCATCTTGTTGCCCTCAGCATTGGGTTGCCCTGTGAAAGTCCTGTAGGAGTAAAGGGCAATCATTGTTTGACCAAAAAAAAGAACCAACATACACATTTTGACAACCTGCAATTGAATGGTGAAGATTAACTGATTCCAAATATTTATTTTGGTCAGAAAGGGCACATGATTGGAGAACAACTTCAGTCAAAAACATGCTCGGCCATTTGACCAACACCAAAACATGTTTCTGGTCATGAACACCAAACTGGGCCCATGTAGCATCCAACTGTAGAACAATTTAACCCAATTAATACTACGATGTACATGTAGCAACGAACCAATACTAAATTTAAACATTTGGTAATAAAGTAAAATTTGTTAAAGTTATTTTTAATCTAATTCCCTCTTTGTATTGTAATTCTTAAAAAGCTTATAATCATGGTTGTCTTTGGGCTGTTTTTCACTGTTTTTATGTGTATTTAGAAATGTGACACTTAATAAATTTGCAGTATTTATAATTTGGAGATACTTTATAAAGGTCACAGTGCCTTGGTTAAAGACTCATTTACACAATCCAATTTTCCTTCCGATTTCATCATATGAAATTGGCACATGTGATTTCCTAGAAAAAGCACAAGAAGCATGCTCATAATACAGGTGACATACAGGTGTCTACAGACATGACTGCCTGTGATAATTCAATTGCATCCATCAAGTTGCCGAGTTGTTGCATGTCACAAACTGAAGGAAAATTGGATCATGTAAATGATGGTTTTGACACAAATGGGCGATATATGGGGATGAAAGTCATCTCAAAAGACAAGATGTACACGACTGGAGAGTACTGATGTGTGATTGTAGAAATGCAATCTTTGTTTCAATATTGTTCTGTGATACAACATTTACAAAATGATCAAAAGATGTTAACATTGTGTTAACATCTCTATAAAAGTGTATACAACCACTTCTGAAACATAAATTTTTCTGTAAAAGTTTAGCAAACACTGTGGCATGACTTGTTGTAGTGAAATATTTGAGGACAAAAAATACGATGATGAAATTTACTAGTATGTATAATTATAAGGGTGGTCTTTCCAGCCATCATGTACGGTACATTCTGTCTTATGACCAATATAGACCTTTCTTTTGTGTGTAAACATTAAAGGCAATTTTGTATGGGCAGCCATCAGTGAGCAAACATTCAGCCGTGGTTGACAATAGATTGTGCCCAAAATTAAACATTCAAATGAAACATTATACACCTGTAATATTTAAGGGGCATGTAGTCATTTTTTTCTTCTTTTTTGTAATATCAGGTTAGGCCTATATTCAATAATTGCAAGGTATCTTTAAAACATTTAAAAATATTTGTAAGTTTTGTACTGGTGGCCGCCCATAGTTTGCCAATCCCTGGTTGGCAAAATCTGTGGCTGTGACGTAGCAAAAGAAATGTCTATAACCTCCAATTTGGCCCAACAATGGTGTAGTGTACCACTTAATTTATATGCAAGTTGTATCAAGACTATTATTTTCCTTTTCTTTGTAAATTTAATTCAAGCTGTTATAGAAGCCTAAATTTGTTTGGACTTAAACAAATGTATTGTACTAGGATCATTCATTAATCCCCTATTAAAGAGAGTGAATAAGACAAATCTTGAGTTTTTATCCAATAAATTTTGTTTTTGTGCATAATGATGTGATCCACGTTGACTGTTTTTTCACTTCACTACAGTTTCAAAGTTACCTACTCACTTAAAGGGGCAGTATAGTCGCGATCAGAGCAGACTTCTAACGGGGCATGGAATTGGTGCCTTTAGTTTAAAGATGAACACAGTGACTGAAAATTAATGGCTCATTTATGTAGCAGCAATGGTAATGTTGGGGTTTATTTTCAGTGACCGAGTTAATCTAAAACTAGCACTCTACTTCCATGCCCTGTTGATCGTGATGATATTGTCCCTTTAAGATATCATCTTGGCATATTGTGACTGGGAACAGGCAGTGTTCTTGAAAGAAACATCCCATTAAGATTTCTCCATTGAATGCAAGATGGAAACGGCTGCGCTTCAAATGTTTCCTTGTTCCCAAAAGGAACATTCTCCATGGAATGGAAAAAATCTGGGTTTGGAGACACTACCTATTCATTGCTGTCATTTTGGCCAAGCAGTCTATTATTGTGTTGGCTGAGTCGGCAGAATATGGTATGAATCCTAGGCAGGTCTTGGTGTTTGAGTTCTTTGAACAAGTTTTATTACCCATGTTTTCCGCTATTTTACAGGCAATTTCCTAAAATGCAAAATAGTAGTTATTGGCCTCACGTTTCAAACCTAGCAGGTTCTTTCTCAAAGGCAAAATGGACGATATACAAGCATGAACAGATACATATATATATATATATACAAGAGTGAGCAGAAGTCAGTTGGCTGTGAAATTTTCTAAAATGTTTGTTTTCATTGGAACATCGATAATTTCCTTATAGAATGGAAAACAAATACATGTACTTTCAAATGAGATATTTCACATAATATTCATAGAAGTCAGGAGCTTAGTTTTACAGTAAATAAGTGCCTAAATAAATTTATGACGGATAAATTCATTTTGCTGCATATTTACCATGCTTAATTTTAAAGCTTTGTTTTCCATTCCTTTAGTGTTATTGTGGAACTGGGTCATAGGGAACAGTTCGCTTATGACATAAGGTGTTAGAGTATACATGTCAAATATACATGTTCATGGAACCTGATCTAACCCTCTCTGCTTGTCTCCCCTATCTAGGTTCGACGTCTCACAAACTACAACGCATCCTCCGACAAGCAGGCATCGATGTGTTCCACTCAGCCCCCAGCAAACTCCAAGGACTTCTACATACCCACAAGGACAAACCGGACCCAAACAACAGAGCGGGAGTCTACCGGATCCCCTGTGAGTGCGGTAAGGTGTACATCGGCGAAACAAAACGCAACCTCCCCATCAGATTGAAGGAACACCGAGCAGACGGCCGCAGAGGAGATTTCGAGAAGTCCGCCATCGTCAAGCACTCGCACATCAAGGACCACCAAATCGACTGGCAGGCAGCCCAACTCATCACACCCATCGACGCATGGCACCCCAGACGCATCAGAGAGGCCATCGAGATCGTCAAACACGACACTGCCACAGGACATCGGTTTCTTCATCAGCGACATTTGGCGACCTATACTACAGACTGAAGGATCTTCTATATCCAAAGTCCATAACCCACCCCAGACTGAGGGATCCCCTATATCCTAAGTCAACCACCCTCCTTCCCCTGTGCTTGTTAACAACTGATTCAGTTCAGTGAGCACACACTCCTCTCCCCAACCCCTAGGATCCTAGTCTCATAGTTTCCCGCCTGCGCGCCTCAACGAACTAATTCTCCAGCAGTCTACTTAAGCAGCAGCATTTTCCAGAGTCCGGCATTCTCCTGAGGACGATCAGAGCATACTGATCGAAACGTCGAGTTGTACCCCCAGTTCTTTTCAGAACTAATTACTACTCAATTGAGATTCCACATGGTGTCACCGCAATTAGTCTTACTTAGAATATTGTTAACATAAAACTGCAGACAGATATAATGCTGTCCGTTGGCCAGCTGGGGCTAGCCACGAAACCAGTTGACTGTGCATACAACCATCATAAGATTGAAGGTGGTAACACTCACAAGCATAAAACATGTCATCGCATCAGTGCAACAAGGTCTTATATAAAAACAAAAATGCAACAAGGTTGTATGTGCAATATTGCAATAGTATTTTTATGATTGACTGAATGTCATTGGTGAGTAGCCTGGGTGACAACGACCCCTTCAGCCTTAGGCATGCTGTACATGGTTGAAACATTTTCTGTTATGTTTCTCTGCTATAAAAATAAACTAAATTTTGATGATTTGACAACAAAATCAGGCCATTTATGAATGGTAATAAAAGTTTAACCCTACTATTGATGCACTTTAGTGGGAAGTTGCTGTAGAGGTCGAAACCAGTCAACTGCCTGTTTTGACTGTTGACCCAAATTTGACTGGTTTTGACTGTCATTTTGACCACCCTGAACAATGCAAGACAATACTTTTACCAGTCAAAAACAGTTGAATCATTTTGACCTGTAAATGTACTTACTACACGTAAGGTTTGACAGTGTTTGACTTTTAAATGCACTAGATATACCTTGGGAAGTATATCTACATTTTGACCCTTGTAGTAGGAGGGTTAATGCTAGGTCTGTATGCAGGATTGATCCTAGACCTTGTGCAGTAAACTCTAACCGATTAATTTTTATTCCCTAACTAAACT
The DNA here is from genome assembly GCA_029582265.1 of Zoroaster sp. YZ-2022. NCBI lineage: Eukaryota > Metazoa > Echinodermata > Asteroidea > Forcipulatida > Zoroasteridae > Zoroaster > Zoroaster sp. YZ-2022. The sequence goes on from CM055822.1 coordinate 29,018,399, forward strand.
CCTCAAATACATGTAGAAAACACAAAGAACTAGTTTAAAATACATCACTGACACATATCTGTGACGTTTATGAGTGTTATTTAAAAATGGGATTTTTTATTACCAATCTTTTCCCAAAGTTATTCAGTAGAATATTTGCTTACATTGGTACATGGCAAACATTGATACATAAAAGAGATACAAATTAAATGACAAAACAAGGGACACACAATGCGGATATTCATTTCATTAAATTAAAATCAACAATTAAACAATGCTCAGAATCATGAGTAATTGATTTGATTTTTGGCCTAGACCGCCATATCTCTCAAGCACTGGATACTCGGTGCTTTCTGATTGTCTACGGACAAAACTCAGGTGAGAATCAAACTCACCACCTGCTTAATATTAGTACAGATGTTTAATACCAATTTGAAGAAGAAAAAAAAATTCAAAATCTAAAAACAAACCAATTGTTCATATCCTGACACAAGAATTCATTAATAAATACAGCATCACGGGGTCCACTATAGATAGTTCACTATGTATAGATCACTACGGATAATTCACTACGTATAGATCACTACGGATAGATCACTACGGATAGTTCACTACCGATAGTTCACTACGGATAGTTCACTACGGATAGTTCACTACCGATAGTTCACTACCGATAGATCACTACAGATAGATCACTATAGATAGATCACTATAGATAGATCACTACAGATAGATCACTACAGATAGATCCCAAATAGATGCCATCTTTATGGGCAACTTGGATTTGGCTTCAAGCTGCGTCAAGCATTTTTATTTCTCTACGCAGTCAAATGTTTCACCATCCAGTGATGCAAAAATTTGTTGAAAAGCCTGGTTGCCACATGCTGAGGGTACTCCCCAATGGTACCCAGGATTGAGATTTGATGTGTACCATTGGGGAGTACCCTAGGTGATAACAACCCCTTCTGCATTACTAATGTATGTATAGGATTGAGATTGAATGGGTACCATTGTGGAGTATCCTAGGTGATAACAACTCCTTCTGCATTACTAATGTATGTATAGGATTGAGATTGGATGGGTACCATTGGGGAGTGTCCTAGGTGATAACTCCTTCTGCATTACTAATGTATGTATAGGATTGAGATTGAATGGGTACCATAGAGTATGTGATAACAACTCCTTCTGCATTACTAATGTATGTATAGGATTGAGATTGGATGGGTACCATTGTGGAGTATCCTAGGTGATAACAACTCCTTCTGCATTACTAATGTATGTATAGGATTGAGATTGAATGGGTACCATTGTGGAGTATCCTAGGTGATAACAACTCCTTCTGCATTACTAATGTATGTATAGGATTGAGATTGGATGGGTACCATTGGGGAGTGTCCTAGGTGATAACAACCCCTTCTGCATTACTAATGTATGTATAGGATTGAGATTGGATGGGTACCATTGTGGAGTATCCTAGGTGATAACAACTCCTTCTGCATTACTAATGTATGTATAGGATTGAGATTGAATGGGTACCATTGGGAGTACCTTAGGTGATAACAACCCCTTCTGCATTACTAATGTATGTATAGGATTGAGATTGGATGGGTACCATTGGGAGTACCTTAGGTGATAACAACCCCTTCTGCATTACTAATGTATGTATAGGACTGAGATTGGATGGGTACCATTGGGAGTACCTTAGGTGATAACAATCCCTTCTGCATTACTAATGTATGTATAGGATTGAGATTGGATGGGTACCATTGGGGAGTGTCCTAGGTGATAACAACCCCTTCAGAAGTGATTGCTCGTATTACACATGGTTTTGCATGGTGTGCCGTCAATTGGAAACTATCTTTAGTGGTCATTCATTAAAGTGATCAGTTGCTGCAAAGCTGATTCAACAAACGGAAGCCAAGGCTCATGTTTTGTATTGGATAACCAAGTGTTTGTTATAGTGACGCTGTACTGTTATAGGGTTTAGCTGCCTGAAATACTGAAGATTAAATGTAGGTGTTAAGTTTGTTTCTTCTTCCAAAACATTTTAGACAATTCAATGGGGAGATAATGCAATGAATTTCTGTCTATTGAAGTTTATTAATAGTGTGTTGTTCCTGGTCATACTTTGACACTGGAGTGGCCTATACTGGCCAGTCTAAAGGAAATGCATATACACAATGTCTATTTTACCTGCACCTGCACAAATGCAAATCTGCTTTTGTGTTTGTTGTTTTAAAAGGAAAGAAAGAAATCCTGACCAAAGGCATTCAACAATCCGTAGGTGGTATTTTGAAGTTTTGTTAAGTGTACATTTTATCTTATCACTGTATATCTATGTTAGCATTAGCATCTAACTGAATACTGAGTACATGCTATAACATCATATTATCAAGCTTAGATTCTGAACTATGCCTTAAAAATACCAAGGAGGCATTGAGCTTCAGGTGGTATCATATTAATACATGTGCTTACACTGGAATATTTGAAAACACATGGTGAACATATATCCACGTGTCGACAGATGCTTGCCCAAGACACACTGGTCATCAGTGCATCATTTCCCTAACAAAATTCTGAATTAAAAAAAAGGCGCTAAAATTTCAAACCAACTTTCAAATTAACACGTTGAACAGTAAAACGGGATGTTAGGAAGCAGTTGACACTCTCCATAAACATTATCGTTTTACAAATCCATGATATGCATTTTCTCTTAGTATTTGACATCAATGAATTAAAATGGTTTCTGTAGCTATTTATTACATCAGTACATAAGGCATTATATTGCTTTAAACAGCCTCAAAATGAAGCCTTTAATTTTTTTCTTTCTTTTAGTTTAACTCTGCATTTGTGTATAAAATAATTCATTAATATAGGCGGACTCAATGCTCAAACAAATATCAGTTACACATTTACTCATTCTCTTAGAAAAGCAGTTAAAAATACAATACATCAACAAGAAATCTAGATGTACTTTTGTTGAAATTAAGTTTATCAGACATTGTTTGCCCATTTCAATTAACATCATTTTAAAGACATTTGTTTATGAGCTTCTATGCATATTCTTAGATTTGTACAGATAATATTTCGGCTACAGGTAACATCGACTATGCTGGTGAATTTCTCAAACATTTGCTGATTTACGATTTGTTGTCATCTTGTGATGCCGAGTTGATGAACAAGTCTAGAATCATGATGCAGGTTCAGGAAGTTCTCACCGTCTTGTTTACCGAAATCAGATATAACATCTCCCAGCACAAAGGTCAAAGGTCAATATTATCCACCTGGGGGGGGGGAGGTGTTTTAGTAATTGGGATTTTCTACACTGTGATCAAGTTTTTTGGCTGTGATTGGTGTAGAACCTTCTTATCATGAATTCCACATTTTTCAGTCAGGTCTGTGCCAATATTAGGTAAAAAAATAAAAAATAAAAAAAATAATAAAAAAAATTAAAAAAAAAACAGTCCAGCTATGCATGATTTTGAGGATTCTCATATCAAATTTGCCATCTCTTAGTGGCCCACACGGTGCATTTGTGATCTTTCATCCCTTCATTACACATTATTCTTAAAAGATTCGCACTCAACTTTTTCAAAAAATACATTTCTGTACAGTCACTCAAAAGTTTTTTTAAAAAGTTGTGATTTAAAAATATGCCACAAAACACCATCACCTTCATGATTCAATATCTTGGCACTGTATCCGTCACTAAATTGTAGTTTTGCTTCATTATCCATTTTTGTATCATCGTAAAAGCTGGGTGAACATCAAAATCTCAATCATTCAGACGTGGAAATGTCATTCTGCATTGTACACCTCCAGGAAGTTGCTCACTTATTCACCATCACCACATCAATTGTCCAGCAACACACACTCTCCGTTATCTTTCCCTGAGTCAAACAACAACAGCGCCCTCATGAGGTCTTGCATCGGGTGAATTTTGTCTTCCCAGAGTCGTCTCCATTCGCAGTCACTGTGTCCACGTCCATGTCTTTTGACATCAGGTCATCCATGTTGAGATAATGCGCTATTGTGTACGGGGAGATGATATTGTCATCTATCAGAATGTTGACGATGGCTTTCCACTTGTCAAACTGTATACAGGAACTCTGCGGAAAAAACCCCCCCAAAAAACACAATACAAACGGGGTGAATGATGAGACCAAGGAAATGATAACTGTGATGATGGTTTCTGTCATCAACAAGCATAACGCCATATGACAAAGCTTATGATATATAACCTGATACCGACCGGACCACCATTCCTTGAGTTCACTTCTGGGTACTTTGACCTCGGGTCAAATGCAGCTACATACATTAACGGTACTTTAAAGGGACAATATCAACAGGGCATGGAATCAGAGTGCCAGTTTTAGATTAACTCAGTGACTGAAAATAAGGTCATATAACTGTTGCTGCTCCATAAATGAGCCAGTAATTTTCAGTCACTGTGTTCATCGTAAACTAGGACACCAATTCCATGCCCTGTTCCAGCGTGGCGATAGTGTCCCATTCAAGAGAAATCGGTAATGTTGGCAAAACGTTTTCCATGAGTATGATGTTTTGTCATTTAATTTGTATTTGTATCTCCATTATGTATCAATGTTTGCCATGTACCAATGTAAGCAAATATTCTACTGAATAACTTTGGGAAAAGATTGGTAATAAAAAATCTAATTTCTAACCCTAACCCCCTAGGTATTCTGGCTAGGAACCTTCCTGAATCTTCAAAAATCCATCAGTGCACTTTTGGAAACATGCCCTTATCTTCAAAATGCACCGTGCATTTTCGTTGATCTTTCATATTCAGCACTTATGGCCTGTACTTCTTGCCAGGTAGTAATTTTGCCCCATTTGAAGAGGTGAAAGTACCAGTTTCTAACAGTGCTGAATTTTTCCCCAAAAAAATGCCCCTTGGAGGATTTTGCAGAATTTGGGGTGGTTAAGGTGAAATAACACTCAAAATTGTCAATGATGTATTTTAAACATGTGTGTTTTCTATATGTATGTGAGGAGTTTTTTAGGGAAATAACTGAGTTTGTTCACTTTCTTTGAATCAAGATATACACTAAACAATAAAAACAACATGTAACACGTTCAGCTCAACACAATGTCTAAGGACATGGGGTAAAATTACCAGGTGCACAAAGACACAGCTGGGAACAATGATTCTCAAGGTTATTCAAAAATCCTCATATTAATATTGTATTACCTTCTCTAACTGGGTGGAGTCCTTGTCTTTGTGTAGGTAATGATCCCTCCAGAAGAATACTAGCTCCCTGAAATAAAATCAGTTTAAAAGAAAAACAATAAGCAAATAATATCCTTACTTATAAACTATATGAACGATTGAAGTACACAATGGGGAGATAAGGGAGGGGGGCAGAGGGCAGATATGGGCTCAAGCCCATTTACGACTCCTCATATCAAGGGTGTGATTACTTTAACCCTCCTACTATTGCTGCACTTTAGAGGTCAAAATCAGTCAACTGCCTGTTTTGACTGTTGACCCAAATGTGCACACAGGGGCATTTTTGACTGGTTTTTACTGTCATTTTGACCACCCTGAACAATCCAGACAATGCTTTTACAAGTCAAAAACAGTCAACTCATTTTGACCTGTAAATGTCCTTACTACACATAAGATTTGACCTTTAAGTGCACTAGATATACCTTGGCAAGTATATCAACATTTTGACTGATTTTGACCCTTGTAGTAGTAGGAGGGTTAATTAGCAATTTAAAGCCAGTATACACTTTTAATAAAATGTCTGTAAATGCATCCATACTTTATAAGAATCAAGAGAGATGTACAGAAACCAACCAATGTCTGTAAATGCATCCATACTTTATAAGAATCAAGAGAGGTGTACAGAAACCAACCAATGTCTGTAAATGCATCCATACTTTATAAGAATCAAGAGAGGTGTACAGAAACCAACCAATGTCTGTAAATGCATCCATACTTTACAAGAATCAAGACATGTGTACAGAAACCAACCAATGTCTGTAAATGCATCCATACTTTATAAGAATCAAGAGATGTGTACAGAAACCAACCAATGTCTGTAAATGCATCCATACTTTATAAGAATCAAGACATGTGTACAGAAACCAACCAATGTCTGTAAATGCATCCATACTTTATAAGAATCAAGAGATGTGTACAGAAACCAACCAATGTCTGTAAATGCATCCATACTTTATAAGAATCAAGAGATGTGTACAGAAACCAACCAATGTCTGTAAATGCATCCATACTTTATAAGAATCAAGAGATGTGTACAGAAACCAACCAATGTCTGTAAATGCATCCATAGTATTTATAAGAATCAAGAGATGTACAGAAACCAACCAATGTCTGTAAATGCATCCATACTTTATAAGAATCAAGAGATGTGTACAGAAACCAACCAATGTCTGTAAATGCATCCATACTTTATAAGAATCAAGAGATGTGTACAGAAACCAACCAATGTCTGTAAATGCATCCATACTTAATAAGAATCAAGAGATGTATAGAAACCAACCAATGTCTGTAAATGCATCCATACTTTATAAGAATCAAGAGATATGTACAGAAACCAACCAATGTCTGTAAATGCATCCATACTTAATAAGAATCAAGAGATGTATAGAAACCAACCAATGTCTGTAAATGCATCCATACTTAATAAGAATCAAGAGATGTATAGAAACCAACCAATGTCTGTAAATGCATCCATACTTTATAAGAATCAAGAGATATGTACAGAAACCAACCAATGTCTGTAAATGCATCCATACTTAATAAGAATCAAGAGATGTATAGAAACCAACCAATGTCTGTAAATGCATCCATACTTTACAAGAATCAAGACATGTGTACAGAAACCAACCAATGTCTGTAAATGCATCCATACTTTATAAGAATCAAGACATGTGTACAGAAACCAACCAATGTCTGTAAATGCATCCATACTTTATAAGAATCAAGATATAAAAACACATCATAGGGAAACGGGAAGGGAAAGCAAAGGGTCATGGGAAGGTATCCAAGAGAGGTGGAAAAAAGCAGCCAATTAAAAATAGGCACCAATCTAGCCAAGCCAATAGGAGCGTGGGAAGTGAACAAAGGAAGGATTAGTGAGCCACATAATAGGACGGACTGTATGGTAGATGCAGTGGCTTGTGGTAAACCTAGGGTATGAATACATATGTATATATGTGTATATGTATATATATATATGTATATATATATATATAATTCCCCGGGTATACTATCCGGTGAGCACTGTTTCACCTTTACTATTTACATTTTATATATATATATATATACATATACATATATATATATATACATATATATATATAGGAATGAAGACTTGCTGGAACGGTAGTTGTAACTCCGAGTTTCACGCTTATGCAATCATCAGACAACTGAGTGCTATTCTGCGGTTGCACGAAATAAGATGTGGTGTTGCAGACGTGAGTGAAAGAATTCACTTGTCGTGATTGGTTAGGTAGAATTTGTTCTCGTGGCGGCACTTCGATACCAACTCAGGTCGCTTGTTGAGGAGTTTACGTTTGTCGGCGTTGATGATGGAAAGCTTCTCTGTTAGGCAAAGGTTGCATCTCTTGGATTTGTTGTCGTATGCTCGTGCTTTGGTGACGATGGACCACGTGATCGTGCAGGGTTTCTTGTTCATCTTGAGCTGCCACACGTACTTGGAGAGTTCTGTGCTTTGTTTGTGTTTTTCGTTCTTGAAGGACGTCTTGTGGTTGTTGAATCTTGTCTTGAAGGGGGGCTCTGTAAGGCCGATGTATAGTTTGGTGTTGTCTTCGGTGGTTGTTTTGACTTCGGTGCTGTAGATGATGTTGGATTCCAGGCAATTTCCTCGTAGAGGGCAGAGGTCCTTATTTCGGCAGTTGCATTTCTTCCGCGAGGCTCCTTCTTCCTTTGATGAGATCCGTTTGTTGTGCGATTTGACAATGCTATTTACATTTGGCATGCAGCTGTAACTGATCTTGGTGGTGTTCCTGTTGAAAATCGGCCGAATCAGCAAGACCATCCTGGACAAAATTAACCACAGCATCAGAACCGCAACACACGTCAACCAGTGGCTCAACTCGACCTCAGTCATCGAATGGTTCCGGAAATTAGAGGACAAGGACAAACACACCTTCATATGCTTCGACATAATCGATTTCTACCCATCTATCACGGAAGAATTACTCAAGAAAGCCCTGACATTCGCCAAGAAGCACAAGCGCATCTCCAAACAAGACATCGAAATCATCCACCACTCCAGGAAATCTCTCCTATTCGACGAAGGCAAGCCGTGGAGGAAAAAGAACAACGACAATCTCTTCGACGTATCCATGGGCAGCTACGACGGCGCGGAAATATGTGATCTGGTCGGCCTCTACACTCTCAACACCCTATTCAAGAAGCTCGACAAAGGAAAAATTGGACTCTACCGAGATGACGGCCTCGCTGCCCTGAAGAACACATCCGGCGTTAAATCCGACCGAACCAGGAAAGACATCATAAAGACATTCAACGACTTGGGCCTCAGAATAACCATCGATTGTAACCTTAAAGTCACCAACTTCCTCGACATCACCCTCAACAACGGCAAGTACCACCCATACCGCAAACCGAACGACCGGCCAGTGTACATCCACAAGCTCTCCAACCACCCGCCTAGCATCGTCAAGAACCTACCAGCTTCAATCAGCAGACGGATATCGGACATCTCATACGACAAAGACACCTTCAACAACGCCGCACCTACCTACGAAGAGGCATTAAGATCCAGCGGATTCAACGAGGGCCTCACGTACACTCAAGAACAACATAGAAACACCCGCAACCGGAACCGCAACACCATTTGGTTCAACCCACCATACAGCAAGAACGTCTCCACCAACATCGGCAGATCTTTCCTCAAACTTATCGACAAACACTTCCCCAGAGGGTCTAAACTAAGCAAGATTTTCAACAGGAACACCACCAAGATCAGTTACAGCTGCATGCCAAATGTAAATAGCATTGTCAAATCGCACAACAAACGGATCTCATCAAAGGAAGAAGGAGCCTCGCCGAAGAAATGCAACTGCCGAAATAAGGACCTCTGCCCTCTACGAGGAAATTGCCTGGAATCCAACATCATCTACAGCGCCGTAGTCAAAACAACCACCGAAGACACACCAAACTATACATCGGCCTTACAGAGCCCCCCTTCAAGACAAGATTCAACAACCACAAGACGTCCTTCAAGAACGAAAAACACAAACAAAGCACAGAACTCTCCAAGTACGTGTGGCAGCTCAAGATGAACAAGAAACCCTTCACGATCACGTGGTCCATCGTCACCAAAGCACGAGCATACGACAACAAATCCAAGAGATGCAACCTTTGCCTAACAGAGAAGCTTTCCATCATCAACGCCGACAAACGTAAACTTCTCAACAAGCGACCTGAGTTGGTATCGAAGTGCCGCCACGAGAACAAATTCTACCTAACCAATCACGACAAGTGAATTCTTTCACTCACGTCCGCAACACCACATGTTATTTCGTGCAACCGCAGAATAGCACTCAGTTGTCTGATGATCGCATAAGCGTGAAACTCGGAGTTACAACTACCGTTCCAGCAAGTGTTCATTCCTATACTACGCTCTGCATAGCATCGAGCACTCTGCATGAAGATAGCTCCCTCACCCAGTATATATATATATATATATATATATATATATATATATATATATATACATATATATATACATATATACATATATACATATACATACAGTATATGTGTGTATATACAATACTAGGTGAAGAAAGTGTGACACACATGGTAAAAAATGAATAACTGTCAGGAATAATGCAGACACTTTTATTTCAATGTTTATCCCTCAAGCAAGCTACTTTAAAGGGGTAAAGATAGTTCATCATGAGGAAGTCCACTTTTTTAGCATTCAAACTTATGTAGTTGCATCTCTAACGTATGTAACATAGTGTCTTTCAGGTGTATGGTATCACACAAAGGGTAAGTTTCCTTTGACTTTGTATCATGTAGGTACATGTCTCACTATGAGCAGTCAAGGTACAAACAAGAAAAATATTCTGATGTTTTTTTCAGTTTGAGTTACATGAGTGAGTAAAAAGGACACCGTTACATACGTTTACACCACATATTATAAATAACAAAAGTTTTTATCCAGATAGTTTTACAAGAGCAATCTTCTATATTTTAAAGGGAAAGTTTGTTTATGACAATCACAATGTTTAATGACTGTTATCCAAATCCAATTTTGATCCAAAAAATTTTGTTAATCCTTTTATTTAACGTTTGTAACAAGGACACCGAACCGGAAAACACCAATGAAATTATCTAATCCAAGGCATTTTTTTCATTTTACTATTCAATCTTATTCAGTTCAACTCCATTCAATTCTAAATTAATTCAGCCAATTCAATTCTGCCAAGAGCTGCGCTCAAATTTTGAAAGTTTATGTTTGAGAATTAACGTTTGTAACATTAAGACACGGTACAATCCAGCATTGGCAGTCATCATAGAGGACAAAGTTTATGATAAATATATTAAATAATATCTTGGCTTTATGTATCAATAAACACCAAAGCCCGATGGCCAAACATCACGATGTAATTTAGACGATTTTTATTTGGGTTTAAGTGTCATCAACGGACGTAACACAGCTTGCCCGAGCGGACGACAACAATGTCACGACCTTTATCTTCGTCCCCAGGACATGCAATCTGATTATTATACGGACTACATACAGGAACATTGGTTGTCGTCATCTGTGTGTACGTTCCGCCGGAAACCATCGAAACAAATCCAGACGAGCGGCATGTCTTACGATCGTAACAAAATGGACACGGAACTAGGACTCAAAGTGATTTTGTATTTTTCGTAATTAATTAAAACATTAAAAACTCAAAGTGTTACAAAGTGTTCTCTTGAAACATAATCTTTTTAATGAAAAATATTACTGTTGATTATAAATTCGCTTCAGTATTAGTCGATCACGCAAAACGCACGTAACATAGAAAGACACCAAGAGTTACGATCGTTAGTAAGATCTTATTGATATGGTTTGGGAACATAGTTACAAATAATTTTCACTTTAGGGGTCAGTTGAAGAGGGTCATAGCCAGGTCATTATATTAAAACAAGGACAAGTAAATTTCAGGTAGTAGTGCTCTCAGTTAATGGGATTGATTTTGATCATTTAAAAATGTCACATTTTTGTGTCTTTTTTTCAGATAAAAATACAGATAAAACATGAATAAAAATACTTTGAAAAATCACAGCCTAAATATATTTTATTTATCAGACTGATATGTAAGATAACACAACACAAGAAAACTGAGCCATAATAGTCTCCATTATTTTTTTTATTTGTACACAAACTTTTTTTTCAAAAATCTCTCCAGTATCAAAAACTAACACCTATACATATACATATACATATACATATACATATACATATACATATACATATATATATATATATATATATATATATATATATATAACGGGTAGCGATCAAAGAAAAATTGGCTGATGCCGGACTCGAACCCGCGACCTCTCGATTACCGTACGAGCGCTCTACCAACTGAGCTAACCAGCCCCTATGTTGGTGGGCGGTCCACTTATGCCAATGCTCTATGGGGCCAGGTCAGAGGCCAAACCATATCTGCCGAGTAGCCAGGGATCAAGCCCCGGTCAGATGCAAACAACCCGGGTAACGGCAGTAGTGGGGATCACACAATATTAACGGGACACAAGCCTTTTATGTGGTTGTACACAAAGTAGATTTATATGGAGAAACTGACCTGAAATATTATAAACGGGTAGTGAGCAAAGATATATATATATATATATATATATATAGGAATGAAGACTTGCTGGAACGGTAGTTGTAACTCCGAGTTTCACGCTTATGCGATCATCAGACAACTGAGTGCTATTCTGCGGTTTCACGAAATAAGATGTGGTGTGGCGGACGTGAGTGAAAGAATTCACTTGTCGTGATTGGTTAGGTAGAATTTGTTCTCGTGGCGGCACTTCGATACCAACTGAGAAAGTTAGGGCTTTGCATGGTAGAAAAGGTTTGCGGTAGCACCATGTAATAATCTCTCTTTGATTTGTGTGATTCTGAGAACCTGTGGTAACTCAACATTTCAGTCAGTGTGCTCTGACTGTCTTCAGGAGAATGCCGGACACGAAAAAGGCCTTCAATGAGCTGACAGGAGGCATACCTGAAATTCTGCAATAGGAAGCCAGGCTTGAGTTGACTCTGCTCCTCATTCCTGAGATCAGACAGATACTCAGGGAGTTCACCTGATCTCTCGGCAAACATCAAGAAGATGATGGTAGTGTTCAGACAGCTTACATTCTCCTGTCAGACATAAGCAATGTAACAATAATAAGAGGTCATTCTGGTGTAAGGTCAATGAGGGGTCATCCATTTAGGGGTCATCAAACTCTTTTTTTTTACTACCATAAGTCAATATCTACATGTGTGCCAGCCGTGTAATAACCTAATGCACTGCATAGTACTCCAAGAACAATGGATTTGGGCCATTCATGATGTATTACTCCACAGACTGATGCGCAAAGTTAAACCAAAAAAAACACCAGTGCATACTGGGTGACTTGCCGCTGTGTGGAATAACTGTACTTTACATGTGCCTTTAATGTGTACTGCACTGTAAACACGCCAACAAAGTGCGTCTTGTGCTGCTGTACCCAAGTTACATGTAGTTTGTGTCCCATTTAGTGTTTGAACTAGTAAGTGGTGATGAGCGCTCATCCCATGATTCTCTCAAGCAAGGTTGCTGAACCGTTACTATCCAACGACAAATGTTTGCATGGGTCTAGATCCACTTCCTCTCTCGGCTTAGCCTTTTTAAATTACCCCCCCCCCCCCCCCCCAAAAAAAAAAATAAATAAATAAAAAATAAATAAATAAATAAAATCAATAAATAAATAAATAAAATAAAAAAAATCAATGATGATACAACTTCTTTCATGTATACTTTTTAAAATGTTTTTCTTAAATTTTTCCCTTATTTTAAGCACAGGGATGGCAGGAGCTCTTTGCTCCAGAACCGGGGAAAAAAATTCCCACAAAGGAAGAGCGAACATTCATACTTGCACACGGAAAGAAAATATCCCTTGTTGTCTTTTGATTCAAAGCCAACGCCAATTGAACCTGTTTTTTATACGAGCATTGATTTTTGTTTTTCAGATCCACACCTCTTCTGACCTCCATTATGGTAGCCAAGTTAAGTAAAATCAGTCAAAGATTTCAGAAAATGAGGGCCGCGAAATGCAATCTTTATGACCACGTTGCGATCACCATGTACAGTCTACTCTCATTAATACGAGCTCGGTAATAAGATTCTGGTTTAGACAAGGTTTTTTCTTGGTCCCGAACTATTTGTGCATGTTTCTATGAGTCAAAATGTGGTTTGGACAAGGTCGGAAATTGCGAGATTCCTGATTAGACGAGGTTTTTTGAGGTGCTAATCCGTGCCGTAATCCAGCATTGTCAGTCCCCATTGGCAGCCAGTCGTTAGTCACAAACAATAGCGAGCCCCACTACGAGGATCTCCAGTGATAAGTTGCGGTCGTTTTTTTTTAAAAGTAACTAAGCAAGCACATCGTTGCATAAATACAGAGAGTCCATGTTTGTGACAATTAACAGCTACCGAATAACTAACAAGCGGCAATTACTAGTTTGTAAGGGTTTTGTCCGTTTACAAAAATTTTCTTCTACCAAACTGCCGAATTCCATTTTAATGAAGTAAAATACGTCTAAACATATTCAATAAAGTGTCAATCTTGACAGTGTATATTTGATCCCATACGTTTAGCATACATTTCCGTTCACATGTACTGCACGATACACGGTACACGTGCGTGCATTTGTATGGTTTTGTAAGAAAATATTGCCTGTCGATTACAACGAGGTTCCGGCTAATATAAGATAATTGTGTCAGTCCGGTGGACTCTATACAACGCACCATTTCCAATATGGCGGAGCAATGGGCTAGTCTTAGTTCAAGACATTGCTTGTTATCTCGCTACTATCGAACGCCCTCTGTTGGTGAAATGTCCGAGTGTATTACGTGATGGCATAAAAAAAGAAAAGGTAAGAACGTCTTGATAACCAAGACTAACTGAGCGTGCTCTGTAAAGGCGATTTTTTTTCCCCCAGCAGGAGGAAAGACGGAGCGCTGAAAAATATGAAAAAGCCGGAATTCCGGCAATAGCCAGAAAACTGGCATCCCTGTATACAAATGAATAAATAAATGAATAAATAAATAAAATAAAATTTAAACAAAACAAATCAAAACAAAAAAACTTGATGGTACAACTTCTTTCATTTATACTTCATTAATATATTCCTTATTTGAATCAAATGATTTTAAAGGACCCAATAATGAGGGACATTTGATGACATTTTATGTTCCTTGAAATTGACAAATGTTGCAAAAGTCTGAAAATACCTGCAAACTGCTAACTCTGCAGTTAACAGATGTACATACCTGGGTCAGTATTTCTACATTGACGGTGTTGATAAGCTTAATGAGAAACTTGACTCTCACAGACCTCTTGCGGATGAACTGAAGGAGTCGACAACTTCTCATGGCATACTCTGTCAAATGAACATGTTTTATATATCAGTAATACATATTTGGTAATAGCCCCTAGCCCACCTGGAAAAACAGTGTTTAGCGCAATGTGAACACATTCATAAAACGCCTGGGCTCAAGACTAAGCCGTACGTGCAGTCAAGTTCAACTTCACTCTTAACGTTACCAGACTAGGGATGATGAAAGAACAAAATGGCTTGAACAAAACAACCTTGATGTGAATACACAGTGTTCGTACTGCAAGAGCAGCATTTTACCACAGAGTAAAGGTTTCACAATAAACTGGCAAAGAATGATTTTATCACCCCAAAAGTGGATACTATAAACCTACATAACCCTGGACAACGGATAGCAACAGTTGTCAAGTGTAGTGTATAACCTTATTGGTCAATCTGTGTTCATTATTTGTTTTTGCCTTTTTTTGACTCATTCGTTGATGGTACTTTTTTAAAGTCTTGTCTCTGTAGGTATTGTATTTTTAATTCTATCTTGATGTATTTTTATAATGAGGGCCCCAAGCTGGATGGATTACCCTTAATAAATACGGTTATAAATAAATAAATAAATAGATTGATTGACAGGCCAGATTGGCATATTGTGACAAAACTACCCCAAACACAGTTTGAGACAAAATCCTCATCCAAATACAATGCATGACGAAAAGGTTTTAACTTCAAAATGATATTTTCACATCTTTCATAGTTTTAATGTTAAATTCTTGACTTTTCATGTGTGTTCGTCACTTCATTGATCCATTAACAAGTGGATGCCAGCGAAGCGACAAATCAATAGTGCGTTCGAGGCTCACTTACACACTCAGAAACTCAAGAATTTCTTTAATGTTAAATCTGGGATTTATTTCACGAAAAACAGTAGTGAAAATTGCATGCATTGTATTTTTAGCAGTACCACACATAAAACAAGTTATGAAGGCCTAAGTGAGGCTTCTCTTTATATCTTGAACTCTGTCTTAGTGTATATCCTGGTCCGTACTACAAACACGCATTGGAAGTATGCGCATTCTTTTCGCTACTTCTGGTTCCAAAGCCGTGTGTAATTTAACCTATATTCCTTGAGTTTAATGTTCAAAAGTGATACTTGAAGCAGAAATTGACTTTGTTAATAAGATTTAGAGTCTTCACAACACATATATGTACGTTAAATGCAAGTCCCAAGGTTTCTAATTTCTTGTGTAAATCCTCAAAACAAATGCATTTCCAATGGGCTTCTGGTGATCATTGGCGCCAGCGTGAGCGAAGTGGACGTGAGCCCAACAGGTATACACCTAGAATAAGTCAGAATGGAGTGACTGTCTTACCGTAGTTGTCGGGTTGTTCCTTCTTGAAGTGATCCAAGGTAAGTATCAGACATCGTATGAACATGTTAGAGTCAACGATGTTGTCTGTCACCAATTTCAGGAAGAAATCCATCTGAGTTCAAGAGAAAGATACTGAAAGATTACATCTATCGTGCAACCTGGAATCAAACTTGTATTCTACACGCAAACAATGGTCCAATTTCATGCTAAGTAGATAACATTGCATTGCAGAGGATTTTGCAAAGCAGCTTTAGGCCAAAAAAAAAAACAGTCTCTGGTTTCTGGTCTCCGCACGCGTCGCCTTAGACCCGCACGTCATCATTTTTTATTTATTTATTTTTTTTGGCTATGAAACGATGTCCAATTGCAGCCAAAATTGCTGGATCAATTGGAATTCTGCCATGCTGTGCTTTAAACCACTTTTTCACATACAGGTATGAACGTTTGCCTGATTTGTCAGGCCTCTCTTAGCCACCATACTTTGTATATGGGAAATTTGGTCCCCGTGTATACAATGCATCATGTATTTCCCTGTTGGCAAAAAAAAAAGATGGCCGAAGAAAAAAAAAAGCGCGTCACTGCACCAATTTTTAAGCCGACCGATGACCAAAAACCGGAGACTTTTTTGGGGGGCCTTAGATGGTTACCAGCAAATGTTTCATGCAAAATGTACAGACCTTGGCTGGTTGTCCGTTTCAAATTGCTTAGCAAAAATATATACTTAGCAAAATGTTGTGCTTAACAGCTCTATGAAATTGGCCTCAGGCATTTATACTACTCAAAACAATGTAGGGAACACCAGTATGAAATTGGCCTCGGGCATTTATACTACTCAAAACAATGTAGGGAACACCGGTATGAAATTGGCCTCAGGCATTTATACTACTCAAAACAATGTAGGCAACACCGGTATGAAATTGGCCTCGGGCATTTATACTACTCAAAACAATGTAGGCAACACCGGTATGAAATTGGCCTCGGGCATTTATACTACTCAAAACAATGTAGGCAACACCGGTATGAAATTGGCCTCGGGCATTTATACTACTCAAAACAATGTAGGCAACACCGGTATGAAATTGGCCTCGGGCATTTATACTACTCAAAACAATGTAGGCAACACCGGTATGAAATTGGCCTCGGCATTTATACTACTCAAAACAATGTAGGCAACACCGCTTATGAAATTGGCCTCGGGCATTTATACTACTCAAAACAATGTAGGCAACACCGTTATGAAATTGGCCTCGGGCATTTATACTACTCAAAACAATGTAGGCAACACCGGTATGAAATTGGCCTCGGGCATTTATACTACTCAAAACAATGTAGGCAACACCGGTATGAAATTGGCCTCAGGCATTTATACTACTCAAAACAATGTAGGGAACACCGGTATGAAATTGGCCTCCGGCATTTATACTACTCAAAACAATGTAGGCAACACCGGTATGAAATTGGCCTCAGGCATTTATACTACTCAAAACAATGTAGGCAACACCGGTATGAACTTGGCCTCGGGCATTTATACTACTCAAAACAATGTAGGCAACACCGGTATGAAATTGGCCTCGGGCATTTATACTACTCAAAACAATGTAGGCAACACCGGTATGAAATTGGCCTCAGGCATTTATACTACTCAAAACAATGTAGGCAACACCGGTATGAAATTGGCCTCGGGCATTTATACTACTCAAAACAATGTAGGCAACACCGGTATGAAATTAGCCTCAGGCATTTATACTACTCAAAACAATGTAGGCAACACCGGTATGAAATTGGCCTCAGGCATTTATACTACTCAAAACAATGTAGGCAACACCGGTATGAAATTGGCCTCGGGCATTTATACTACTCAAAACAATGTAGGCAACACCGGTATGAAATTGGCCTCGGGCATTTATACTACTCAAAACAATGTAGGCAACACCGGTATGAAATTGGCCTCAGGCATTTATACTACTCAAAACAATGTAGGGAACACCGGTATGAAATTGGCCTCAGGCATTTATAGGCCTACTACTCAAAACAATGTAGGCAACACCGGTATGAAATTGGCCTCAGGCATTTATACTACTCAAAACAATGTAGGCAACACCAGTATGAAATTGGCCTCAGGCATTTATACTACTCAAAACAATGTAGGCAACACCGGTATGAAATTGGCCTCGGGCATTTATACTACTCAAAACAATGTAGGGAACACCGGTATGAAATTGGCCTCAGGCATTTATACTACTCAAAACAATGTAGGGAACACCGGTATGAAATTGGCCTCAGGCATTTATACTACTCAAAACAATGTAGGCAACACCAGTATGAAATTGGCCTCAGGCATTTATACTACTCAAAACAATGTAGGCAACACCGGTATGAAATTGGCCTCGGGCATTTATACTACTCAAAACAATGTAGGCAACACCGGTATGAAATTGGCCTCGGGCATTTATACTACTCAAAACAATGTAGGGAACACCGGTATGAAATTGGCCTCAGGCATTTATACTACTCAAAACAATGTAGGCAACACCGGTATGAAATTGGCCTCAGGCATTTATACTACTCAAAACAATGTAGGCAACACCGGTATGAAATTGGCCTCGGGCATTTATACTACTCAAAACAATGTAGGGAACACCGGTATGAAATTGGCCTCAGGCATTTATACTACTCAAAACAATGTAGGGAACACCGGTATGAAATTGGCCTCAGGCATTTATACTACTCAAAACAATGTAGGCAACACCAGTATGAAATTGGCCTCAGGCATTTATACTACTCAAAACAATGTAGGCAACACCGGTATGAAATTGGCCTCGGGCATTTATACTACTCAAAACAATGTAGGCAACACCGGTATGAAATTGGCCTCGGGCATTTATACTACTCAAAACAATGTAGGCAACACCGGTATGAAATTGGCCTCGGCATTTATACTACTCAAAACAATGTAGGCAACACCGTATGAAATTGGCCTCGGCATTTATACTACTCAAAACAATGTAGGCAACACCGCATGAAATTGGCCTCAGGCATTTATACTACTCAAAACAATGTAGGCAACACCGGTATGAAATTGGCCTCAGGCATTTATACTACTCAAAACAATGTAGGCAACACCGGTATGAAATTGGCCTCGGGCATTTATACTACTCAAAACAATGTAGGCAACACCGGTATGAAATTGGCCTCGGGCATTTATACTACTCAAAACAATGTAGGCAACACCGGTATGAAATTGGCCTCGGGCATTTATACTACTCAAAACAATGTAGGCAACACCAGTATGAAATTGGCCTCGGGCATTTATACTACTCAAAACAATGTAGGCAACACCGGTATGAAATTGGCCTCGGGCATTTATACTACTCAAAACAATGTAGGGAACACCGGTATGAAATTGGCCTCAGGCATTTATACTACTCAAAACAATGTAGGGAACACCGGTATGAAATTGGCCTCAGGCATTTATACTACTCAAAACAATGTAGGCAACACCAGTATGAAATTGGCCTCAGGCATTTATACTACTCAAAACAATGTAGGCAACACTGTATGAAATTGGCCTCGGCATTTATACTACTCAAAACAATGTAGGCAACACCGGTATGAAATTGGCCTCGGCATTTATACTACTCAAAACAATGTAGGCAACACCGTATGAAATTGGCCTCGGCATTTATACTACTCAAAACAATGTAGGCAACACCGGTATGAAATTGGCCTCGGGCATTTATACTACTCAAAACAATGTAGGCAACACCGGTATTAAAATGGCCTCGGGCATTTATACTACTCAAAACAATGTAGGCAACACCGTATGAAATTGGCCTCGGGCATTTATACTACTCAAAACAATGTAGGCAACACCGGTATGAAATTGGCCTCGGGCATTTATACTACTCAAAACAATGTAGGCAACACCGGTATGAAATTGGCCTCAGGCATTTATACTACTCAAAACAATGTAGGCAACACCGGTATGAAATTGGCCTCAGGCATTTATACTACTCAAAACAATGTAGGCAACACCGGTATGAAATTGGCCTCGGGCATTTATACTACTCAAAACAATGTAGGCAACACCGGTATGAAATTGGCCTCCGGCATTTATACTACTCAAAACAATGTAGGCAACACCGGTATGAAATTGGCCTCGGGCATTTATACTACTCAAAACAATGTAGGCAACACCGGTATGAAATTGGCCTCGGGCATTTATACTACTCAAAACAATGTAGGCAACACCGGTATGAAATTGGCCTCGGGCATTTATACTACTCAAAACAATGTAGGCAACACCGGTATGAAATTGGCCTCGGGCATTTATACTACTCAAAACAATGTAGGCAACACCGGTATGAAATTGGCCTCGGGCATTTATACTACTCAAAACAATGTAGGCAACACCGGTATGAAATTGGCCTCGGGCATTTATACTACTCAAAACAATGTAGGCAACACCGGTATGAAATTGGCCTCGGGCATTTATACTACTCAAAACAATGTAGGCAACACCGGTATGAAATTGGCCTCGGGCATTTATACTACTCAAAACAATGTAGGCAACACCGGTATGAAATTGGCCTCGGGCATTTATACTACTCAAAACAATGTAGGCAACACCGGTATGAAATTGGCCTCGGGCATTTATACTACTCAAAACAATGTAGGCAACACCGGTATGAAATTGGCCTCGGGCCTTTATACTACTCAAAACAATGTAGGCAACACCGGTATGAAATTGGCCTCAGGCATTTATACTACTCAAAACAATGTAGGCAACACCGGTATGAAATTGGCCTCAGGCATTTATACTACTCAAAACAATGTAGGCAACACCGGTATGAAATTGGCCTCAGGCATTTATACTACTCAAAACAATGTAGGCAACACCGGTATGAAATTGGCCTCAGGCCTTTATACTACTCAAAACAATGTAGGCAACACCGGTATGAAATTGGCCTCAGGCATTTATACTACTCAAAACAATGTAGGCAACACCGGTATGAAATTGGCCTCGGGCATTTATACTACTCAAAACAATGTAGGCAACACCGGTATGAAATTGGCCTCAGGCATTTATACTACTCAAAACAATGTAGGGAACACAGGTATGAAATTGGCCTCGGGCATTTATACTACTCAAAACAATGTAGGCAACACCGGTATGAAATTGGCCTCAGGCATTTATACTACTCAAAACAATTTAGGGAACACCAGAATAATCTCAGTTAAAGCAAGATCATTTATTTCAGATAAATACACTGTTTCACAGAATTGATGAGAAACAACTGCACAATGACACAGATGATAAAGGATGCATGTAGTGATTACACATTTCATGACATGACTACTGAAAGAAAGAGGGGGGCTTCCAAATGAAAATCCCGGTTCATGGAACATTTCAAACCTATTTGATGTTAATAATCCGGTGTTCCCTAAATTGTTTTGAGTAGTCTATTTGAACGTAAGGTATATAATGATAATTCAAAAAATAAACAAATGGTCGAATTGTACATGTTTAACTACTTAGTGTAAAGAATTGATTTGATTTTGCCCTACACAGACGTGTGTACAGCTACACACATGTTGGCGTAGGGCAACATTAAATCAATTGTTTATCACCTGACGCAAGAATTCCACTAACATATACTTAGTGTAAGCTAATGCAATCGTCCTAATTGAAACAGAGGTGTGATTTGTCAAAAGTAAAAAAAATCCTGGGTCTGGGACAAAGCCCCCCCCCCGAACCTTCTGGATGTGTAATTTTGGAGGATTTATAGACTCTCCACCTTGTAGATATAAACCCCCGAGGACTCCTCATGGGAGTATAAACTGGAGGTTTGATGAGGGTGGTGCACTACATGTATAATTGATTTAGACTGGTTTGGAATATTGCGACAGATGTAGCGTCAACTGTGGTTTGATCTAGTTTGTTCCACATACTAATGGACTAAGAAAAAAAGATCCCCACAAACAAGAATCTGAAGGTTTGGACACAATGCAGGGTATTTTTTTTCTTTCCATGGTGGCTACTTCTCTTCTTTCAAGAAAGTTTTGAGGCACAGGGAGATATGTAAAAAATCCTGAAATCAGGAAAATTCCTGAGGAATCACAGGCCTGTTAAAAACAAATTTTGAGGTGCTATCAATTATGAAAATTCCAGTTTGAATAATGCATAACATGTTCAGGTCCATATACCTTCAATAGTAGCGTACCCACCTTTTCGTCAGTCTCAATTAACTTGTTGAATCGCTTGAAGGCGACGTGGTTAAACTTCATCAGCTCGGCCAGCAGGTCAAAGTTACTCTGCAGGACCTCCTTGGACTTGGTTCCCGTATTGATGATGTTGGTCAGGATGACTTCGAGAAGGCTCTTCCTCAGCAGGAAGGTCTGGTCGGTGAAGGACGTCTTGCCACGTAGGAAGCTCTCGATTGATCTGGACATCCAGAATCTAGACGAGAATGGAACCAATTCAACGTCAACAATGTCAACAAGCTTCGACCCAGGTATTTGGAATTGTCTATCATTCTACCGATCAATAACTTAGAAAATAGGAAGTTTGTGGTAGGACAATGTAATATCTCTAATGAGTAATTTGGACTCTGCCCTTTGTCAGGATGGATAACCACGTGGTTACATACCTGAATGGTGATTCAGCTGGTTCCTTCTTGAGTACGTCGACTAGTTTAGTTAGGATTCCCTTCTGGCCAGTACACAGCAGAGATCTATACAAACAACAAATATTCATCAATGCAATGACCTACATATATACGTATGTACTGTTACCTCGATATGATCAAACATACCCATTTTACTCCTGGGTGGGGAGAAGCAAATATGGTCAAGTGCCTTGCTCAAGAACACAAGCTCCATGGTAGCTGTCAGTATTCGAGCCCATCATTCTGACGACTCATCAGCCGCCTCAACAAAAGTCTGATGCGATACACCGCTCGGTTGTGGGACTTCATGACAAGATAATGGTCTAGCACCCTGACTCACCTGTCAATATCCTTGACCGCATCTAATGGAGGGTTCCTGGCATGTTTGGATATTCTATTGAGAAGAACAAGATAATGGTCTAGCACCCTGACTCACCTGTCAATATCCCTGACCGCATCTAATGGAGGGTTCCTGGCATGTTTGGATATTCTATTGAGAAGAACAAGATAATGGTCTAGCACCCTGCCTCACCTGTCAATATCCCTGACCGAATCGAATGGAGGGTTCCTGGCATGTTTGGATATTCTATTGAGAACAAGATAATGGTCTAGCACCCTGACTCACCTGTCAATATCCCTGACCGCATCTAATGGTGGTATACTGGCATGTTTGGATATTCTATTGAGATCGTTGATCTCACTTCTTGTAAGGATAAGGTACTTATTCCTACAAAGGTGAAAAAAGAAAAGATAAAACTTCAGATTATGCAAGAATATGCACAATGAGCCGTCTTCCATCCAAAGACAGCCAAAAACTTGTAATGAGTGTATTCACTTGTTGTAACTGACCCAAACGTGAATCTATCATAACTTTTTTGTTTAATCCTTGATGGTGGCCCTGTTTCCTATATGTCTATGGTATGGTACATACAGTATGTATCATCAGAAATCTATAACCTACACGAACTGTCCCTGCCTGCTTAAAGCCCAGTCCATCTGGCATTGCACTACAATACAGCACACACAATGAGCATGGTAACAAGTTTGGGCGACCCTGCTTGAAACCATCATGGGAGAAGCGCTCGACGCCGCTAGCTAACTAAACAGGACTCGAAATGTAGATGCGAATGGGCTACAGTCATCAGTCTCCTTATAGTTACTGTAATGGCTAAAGCAGAGAGTCACACAGCGTTTGACTCCACTGATGAGGAGTTAAAGCTCTTGGCTTTTGACTGTATCTGATTCACACTTACTCGTTCTGGTCGCAAAAGCTGTGAACCAGCCTGAGGAATTGAACCTTGAGGGCGACCTCCGGGCTGCAGTCACAGTTCTCATTATGTCCATGCAATGGCCGTGACCTCAAGTTACATCTCCAGATAACCTTATCAAACAGACTGTTAAGACCCGCCATCAACTTAAACTTGGACAACATTTCATGAACCTGGAAAGGCCAAAGAGAAAAAAGGAAAACAAATAACAGAGGGAAAACTAAATACTAAGCATAAATTATCCCAAAAGAAAGTCGTTGGTTTCTGGTTCTAATGCACGTTACCTCCAGACCCCATGTCAGTGATTCTTTTATTTGTGTGCAAAAATTTCAAGTTTCATTCGTTTAATAATAACAATAATAGGTACTTATACTATGCATCAATGTATCCACCAAACTAGTGTAATTAACACTGCCATCATGCTCTTAAATCATTCCTGAAACCACCTCAGCTCCCTGGGTAGTATACAGCTCAATTGCAACCGTTTTGGTGCATATATCGGTTAATCAAGCACAACAACCAACACAGGAGAATCTAGAGAGATGTTCAGAATCCAACCTGTGAACAAATTTCAGCTCATTTCATTGTGTTGAGAGAATAGCAATATTTCCAAACTGGAGAATGGTGCAATTTCAGAGCTTTGAGGGCTACAGTGTGCACAGAGCTAATACTAGCTTTGAAATCTTTCTCTTTAATTGTAACTGTATATTGCCATACATCAGGAAAAGGTTCAATACAAAATCAAACCTTTCTATCTCAATACTTACCTTAGTTCGCTGTTTGCCAGTCAATAATAGACAAAGTACATATAACACTTCCACCTTATAGACAAGCTCATGCATGGTTCTTAATGACTGGGGTATGGGTGCTGTAAGGTCATGTAGGGGTAGGTTAAGATAGACTCCCTCTTCATTCGAGACCTCAGCGAGAGCGTCAAATGCCAGGGAGCTGTCGAGCCATGTGACCCAGCCTTCAATCTCGTTATAGAGATTGGGGATGATGCTAGTTGATTGAGTGTCTGAAAAAGAAATTCAAAAAATTCAAAACACTTTTACTGGTTGGAATTGCAGTGGCAGATTTGGGCACCAGCAGGGGAAATGAAAAAAAAAAGTACAATTAACCCTAACCTTCCCAAATCCTCCAAAATCCTCTTTGCATAACTGAAGGATTTTGAAGGATTGAGGTTATTAGGAATTTGCAGTGGTGAAGGATTTTGAAGGATTGAGGGCAGATGTGATTATTTGCTTGATGGATTATGGAGGATTGAGGTTATCAGGCTATATTTGACATTGGATGAAAATGGAGGATTGAGGTTACATGGTACATGTTGTTGTGTCCAAAAATGATTCTGGAGGATTGAGGTTATTAGGCATACTTGCCTTCCTTCCTCCATGGTACATGTACATCCAGGTTTGTTGTAGTTATCGCAAGGTCAGTGCTTTGGTTAGTGGACACTGTTTATTGCTCCATGCATGCAGGGAGGGTCCCTGGCCCTGGGCCATGTACATGTATCACAGATTAGAAACACATGTGTGCATACATGTCATGGATTCAGGTTGTGTAGGAAAGTGGGCCTCGGGAGTTAGGGTTAAATTAACCTTTTTGGTTTGTTTTTGCAGCAACGACGTGAGATTGTGGTTTTGAAAAAGATTGGAATCTTACTAATGACTACCATTTCAGTGATACAATCATATAGAAATCGTGAAAAACATGAAATAAAGGTTCTCATACTATGTAATCATACAGTGAATTATCCTTGCCTTGGAGACACAAATTAAAAAACGTGTTCGTGTACTATCAGTACATGCGCCTAAGAGGTATCTACTTATGTGGAGGATAGACTACAAAGTGGTAGTTTTCCCATTGCAATCGATAATCCCTGATATTACTTTGGCAGGTTTCTTGGCTTTGACAGGCCTTTCTGAGGAAGCCTTGGGTTCATTATCATATAATAACACCAATAATACACTTTTGTGAAAAGAAACACATTTGAAAATCATTAGGTACTACTTACCTATTCTCTTGCAAGCAATCTCGACTAACTTCATCACAAAATTTGGAAGCCCAACAAGAATTTCTGATGGAAGAAAATCACAGAGGAAGTACGAGTTCAAAATCAATAAAGAATTCTACACTTCAGAATTTACTGACCATCTAGCATCAACATAAAATGTTCAGGGACAGTTAAGGGTCTGTAATAGGAAATTATCAATGTTTCAATAAAAACAAAACATTTCAGAAATTGCCTGTAAAACACAGGTGATATAACTTTACTACTATTACTACAAGGGTCAAAATATTGATATACTTGCCAAGGTATATCTAGTGCACTTAAAAGTCAAACACTGTCAAACCTTATGTGTATTAACCCCTTGCGTATGGTATTATTTTTTTACTGGTAAAAGCATTGGCTGGTATTGTTCAGGGTAGTCAAAATGACAGTAAAAACCAGTCAAAAATGCCCCTGTGTGCACATTTGGGTCAACAGTCAAAGCAGGCAGTTGACTGGTTTTGACCTCGATAGCAACTTCCCACTAAAGTGCAACAATAGTAGGAGGGCTAATACTAATGCTAGCTAGTTCACAAGACAGAAATCAAGTTACAAACCTTGGTTAAGATCAGAGACTGGTACCCCAGTCCGGTTGCGGTTCACCTTGTCCTGTGCTACGAGATTCGGCTGCTCATCCCTACTGTCTGTGTCGGACACGGCAATCGACAGGACACGACAGAAATTGGCAAGCTGCTCCTCGTCAAAGCCAATCACCAGTGATTCAAGGTTCGCTACGCATTTGATTTGGAAAAAAAAAAGTGAGTTTATGAAAGCTTTTCCTAGTAATAATAATACCATGTTATACAAAGAACAGAGCACCTTACGAAAAACTGGCCCCAAAAAATTAGAGTTAATTTAAAAACATACTGTACCAAAAAACATAAATTGTACGTGGGCAATATTTTCCTCTTTTTCAAAACTGCATTACAATAATTGTGTAGTCCAATACAGGGCTGCCCATTTAATGCCAAACTAACTACAATTACAGCAAAGGTTATATGCACCCCTGCTATATTAAACAGACAGACTTCTTTTTGTCATGCCAGGAGTGTCATTTTGGACAGACAAGGCACATTATGAATGCCAGTAACCAGTATTGTTGTCTTATAGAGCGCACATATACCAAATTTCTGAAAGTAATTTTATGGGCCGAGTATGGTCTGGGTATGAATGCAACTACTGTGAAAAAAATGCTGAGTGAAATATAAAAGTAAGGAAATTATGGCATTAAGAGTGGGGCCAATACTTGATAAATGTGACGTGAGTAACCATGGAATTGTCCATTATTATTATTCTGATAAACACATACATTTCAGGCCAGGCTCAGAGCTGAAAAATATCCCAGTAGACTTATTTAATAATCCAAGGATGATTTCACCTTAGAGGGCCAAGATACAGTGGAAATTATTTAACTTCAGAGCACTGAGGACGATCAGAGCATACTGATCGAAACGTCGAGTTGTACCTCCAGTTCTTTTCAGAACTAATTACTACTCAATTGAGATTCCACGTGGTGTCACCGCAATTAGTCTTACTTATTCAGAGCACTATGCATCCATATGTGTATTCATATTAATGAACTACTTACGTATTTTACTGAGTGAGATCATAGTCTGTTTGACGCCAAGGATGTCTTCAAGAAGTGTGGCTGCCTTGAGGAAGCAAGATTTCTTGGCCATCAAGCTGAACAAATGGAAGATGAGATCTTCTTTGTCTGAGAGAGGACCCGCGATGTCTGGACCCATCTGTAACATGATCCCCAAATCAGAAGAAAAAATAATAAATTTAAAAAAAATTATTTCAATGTCTTGTCAAAAATGATAAAAATCAGAGCTGCACATTTTGTTCCTCATTGAAACTAAATTTTTGTATTGAGATAATCAGGAGTTAAAATTAACACTAGTCCGAGGCTAGTGGTTTTAGCAGCGGGACTACTAGCTGCTGGGGTTTGGGTAGTCCGATGAGCTAGTGAAAAAATAAAAGTACAAAAATACGGACTCCATGTTTTCACCTTTTTCAGGACTACTAATAAATATGAAGGACTAGTAAAACATAAATAGTCCTGTGGGCTACCATAAAATTCAAGTTAATTTTGACCCCTGATAATTATATTTTATCATTGCAATACTAATAGGGAGGTACAACATTGGTAATTACCGTAATTACAAAAACTTACTATCCAAAAAGTAACTTGATGTGCAGATCATGTACCAACCATTAACTCTAACTCCCTAGGCCCATTTGCTTACACATAACCTGAATCCTTCCTAACTCCCTAGGCCCATTTGCTTACACATAACCTGAATCCTTCCTAACTCCCTAGGCCCATTTGCTTACACATAACCTGAATCCTTCCTAACTCCCTAGGCCCATTTGCTTACACATAACCTGAATCCTTCCTAACTCCCTAGGCCCATTTGCTTACACATAACCTGAATCCTTCCTAACTCCCTAGGCCCATTTGCTTACACATAACCTGAATCCTTCCTAACTCCCTAGGCCAATTTGCTTACACATAACCTGAATCCTTCCTAACTCCCTAGGCCCATTTGCTTACACATAACCTGAATCATTCCTAACTCCCTAGGCCCATTTGCTTACACATAACCTGAATCCTTCCTAAGTCCCTAGGCCCATTTGCTTACACATAACCTGAATCCTTCCTAAGTCCCTAGGCCCATTTGCTTACACATAACCTGAATCCTTCCTAACTCCCTAGGCCCATTTGCTTACACATAACCTGAATCCTTCCTAACTCCCTAGGCCCATTTGCTTACACATAACCTGAATCCTTCCTAAGTCCCTAGGCCCATTTGCTTACACATAACCTGAATCCTCCAAAATCCTTCAGTAGTAAAGCAAGCACATGACATGTATGCACACATGTGTTTCTAATCTGTGATACATGTACATGGCCAGGGACCCTCCTTGCATGCGTGGAGCAATAAACAGTGTCCCCTGACTCAAGCACTGACCTTGCAATCACTACAACAAACATGGATGTACATGTACCATGGAAAGGCAAGTATGCCTAATAACCTCAATCCTCCAAAATCCTTCACTGTAGCAAAGAGGATTTTGGAGGATTTGGGAAGGTTAGGGTACCAATCATTCTGAGAATGAATACTGTGCTCTCATTTCAGAGAATACCAAATAAAGGTAAAAGGTTGCCAGATGACATGTTTTTGCATCAAATGTTTGCGTAAAAATTGTATAATACCCCAATTTTGGATATCTGACTGGAAATTTCATTTTCTTTTATAACTGCTATTTTCCTTCAAGAAAGGATCAAAAATTTAAAAAATAGACATAAAACATTAGATTGTAGCATGGTGTAACAGACAAAGTAACAAATGAATTTTGGTCAGGGCCCACTGTAAATTTTTCTATGAAACTCAGTTACTGTTAAAGGAGTTGTACACTATTGTAAATGGACCGAAAATAACAGTTATGAATTATTATGTAAAAGATTACTTGGTTTTAACCCTCCTAGCTGCACTTTAGTGGGAAGTAGCTATCGAGGTCAAAATCAGTCAACTGCCTGTTTTGACTGTTGACACAAATGTGCACACAGGGGCATTTTTGACTGGTTTTTACTGTCATTTTGACTACCCTGAACAATACCAGCCAATGCTTTTTACCAGTCAAAAACAGTCGACTCATTTTGACCTGTCAATGTACTTACTATGTATAAGGTTTGATAGTGTTTGACTTTTCCGTACACTAGATATACCTTGGCAAGTATATCAACATTTTGACTGATTTTGTCCCTTGTAGTAGTAGGAGGGTTAAGATCAAAATGAAAGATCCTCACTGAATAGATTTTCGTCAAAGTAACATACAATGTAATTATAAACTTTCACGATGATCATGTCAAGGATTTTAGAAAATAAGGAAAGTGGGCACCATCTTCCCCTCCTTAGGCCTGAAAAACAATTTTTTTTGGTTTGTTGTTGTTGTTGTTGTTGCTATGAAACAATGTCCAATTGCAGCCAAAATTGCTGGATCGATTGGAATTCTGCTGTACTGTGCTTTAATTAAACGACTTTTTCGCATAGGGGTATGAACGTTTGCCCGATTAGTGAGTGCGTCACCGCACCAATTTTGAAGCCGACCTAGGACCAGAAACTGGAGACTTTTGTTTTTGCCTTAATAGAGGCAATGTATTGTACTTACACAGATACACATAAAGTGCAACACATCCAAGACGTGGTATGATAATCTTGTCCCCAGATCAGATACTGAAACAAACAAAAAGTACACACAAGGTTGTTTTCTGGGCTAACTCTATTACCTTGAACTATGCCACATCCATCATAATCTAGTGGCCCATTTGCACCCTTGCTACATACATGTATACGAGAGTGATTATTGTATACTTTGCCTTAAGTGTGTACATGTACATGCCGAGGGAGGAAGTACCCTTGCTACATGTGAAAGTGATTATTGCATACAAAACTTGCTTCAAGTGTGTCCAAACATGTACATATGTCACACCCATAGGCTAGGGGTGAATGTGCATACGCCCCCCAACACTAATCTCCTCCCCCTTACCGACCTGACATAAACCTACTTAAGTCAAGTGTGGTATGCAATTATCACTCTCACTTGTAGCAACTCAAAACCTTGGATTGCCAACAATCCATATACATAACGACGAGTACCAGCAGAATCTTGAGGATACCGGGTTTGAGTCCAGTTCCAGTAAAATTGTTCAATTCAAAATTTGTTCAATTCAAAAAAATCAATATTTAAGTCCATGTCTGCTGCGTCAAAGCTTTGCAGTTAGCTCTTCTAATTCTGTTTTCTTTAACCCTAACTCCCTAGCCTTAATTACCAGGTACCTTCCTCAATCCTTCATAATCCTCCGAAATGTGTTTGTGCATGAAACTCACTGCCTCAATCCTTCATAATCCTCCAACTTGAGTTTATGCATGAAGCTCACTGCCTCAATCCTTCATAATCCTCCAACTTGAGTTTATGCATGAAGCTCACTGCCTCAATCCTTCATAATCCTCCACTATCAAATGCACGACCCTCCTCAATCCTCCATAATCCTCCAATTGGTGAGTTTCGAACGTGCCTCATTCCTCCAAAATCCTCCAAATCCTCCAGAGGATTATAGAGGATTTAGGAGGGTTAGGGTTAAGCTAATTTTGTCTCAATACTTGTAGGCCTAAATTAAGCCTTAAATATGTGCATTAACCCTCCCACAATCAGTGCAATTTTTGAAACAACCCATTCAGGCCACTCCAAGCCATTGCCAGTGGCCTCCTATGGTTACCCTTCTGTGCACTGTCACACCACTGAGATTGCAGGGTAAGGTGGTCTCCCATTGATACATTGTAGGCCATACTAATATGTTCAAACATTTACAGTGGCCTTGGGTGGCACACAGTTGATTTTGTAAGATTACATGGAAAGGACAGCAGGCTTGTATGTACTAAAGGTTGGTGAAGAACATATTGAAAATTTAGTGGATCGGAGAGGCCTCCATGTGTTAAATAGAGCCCAGGTAATGGTATGTTAACAAAATCACCCAACACCAAATGTTTTAAGTGTTGCATCATAGAACAATACCAAAACAAAGATTATGTAAAACCAGCCCCCCCATATAACACTTTGATACACTATTAACATACCTGTTTCTGATTCTTTACTTGCAGATTGTGTACTAGAGACTGGATAATATTGTTGTAATAACAGCAGTTGGACCATCACCTATAATTGTACAAAAAATTTACATAAACGAAAACATTTTTTTTTGGGGGGGGGGGGTTTACATATGCACAGAGAAATATCATAAGTCTATTAGCTAGAGGAAGTGTGCCAGCCAGCTACAAAACAATTCACTGTATTGTTCTTCATTATATGCATTAAACATTGTAATAAGTTCAGCTACCCTGTTTGAGAATATCACAAGGGAAAGCTCTCTACATTGCTTAACCCTCATACTCTCAGTACAATTTTCCAGCAAGTTGACTGACCATTCAGAAATAGACAACTGTCTGTTTATGAATGATGGATTAGCTGTGTAGATAACAGTACCGTGTACAGTTTAGATACATTCACCACACACAGGGTTGTAGCTACGCCGGTCGGCGCCGGTCGGGTCTAACCGGCACTCCCTCTGGCCGACCGGCACCAAACGCAAATTGATGTCTTACCGACCGGCACAACAAATGTGTGAATATTTCATTAAACAGTAATAAAAGTTTTAAAAGTTCATGTATTCTTCATTTCTTTGAGTTATTTGCCATTATTTTGAGGACTTTAGTCTATAGATCAATTAAAACATCGTACGATATTATAAAATAAATCTCAGTTTGTAGCGGTACAAACAAATACACTAATTAGCATTTATTTATGACGTCAGGGAAAAGACCTGGGAAGCCCCATTATGATTGGTTGTTTGCGCCTGCACGATGAGCTAATGCCACTAGTCTCTACCGCGTGTAAATGATGCGGCGTGCTTCGTAATGTCGATGTCACGTAAATTTCAGGTTGGTTAAGCGTGACTCAGAACGTCTAGCTTTCCCGCGATGTGCTCAGCAAGGAAAAATTATTCATGTCGTCCCTCCGCCCATTCATGAAAAGTTTTGTGAACGTTTTTTGGAAGTGTTTTGATCAAAATAATTATGTCGCACTCAGAAAAAGTATCACCAGCTTTTTCTCTTGGCCACTAAACGCAAGGGCCGGCAGGTGATGACGGCAGCCGGGTCAGCGAGCCGGCAAATTCGAGACATTCTTCTGCGACCACATCTTCGTGTTCGAGTACAACTGACCGGGAACTGATCACGCTACCGGTCTTCGGCCACTGTGGTTTAGGCCAAAACTTCGAGCTGCTATGCCTGACGGCCCGGTTGCTCAAGTGTTACCACCTCATAAAAAAACAGAAGCTGGCATCTAAGTTTAATAGCGAAAAGTGGACACCTGGTAGGCCATACAGAAGTTTCAGTTTTTCTGAGCCAACATTGTTGTCAATTGCATTGGAGGGCACTCCTTCACATCATAAATTCTTGTATAATACTATGAAAATATCATACTATTATACAACAAATTATGTGAAAGGTTGAGCCCTCCAAATCCATTCTTAAAAGCTAAAACCCAGGAGCTTCGGGGGCTTGGCCCGGACGCCTCAGGGGCCCTTCAGCGGGCCCCTGGACCCCCGGCCGTGAGGAGCTGCGCTCCGTTCACTACGCTCGCAATCGATAAAATTAGCCGGCACTCAATTTGGTCTGGTGACAACCCTGACCACACAGTACCATTTGACAACTGTCTGTTTATGAATGGTGGATAAGCTGTGTAGATAACAGTACCGTGTACATAACAGTACCGTGTACAGTTTAGATACATTCACCACACAGTACCATTTGACAACTGTCTGTTTATGAATAGTGGATTAGCTGTGTAGATAACAGTACCGTGTACAGTTTAGATGCATTTACCACACAGTACCATTCGACAACTGTCTGTTTATGAATGGTGGATTAGCTGTGTAGATAACAGTACCATGTACAGTTTAGATACATTCACCACACAGTACCATTTGACAACTGTCTGTTTATGAATGATGGATAGGCTATGTAGATAACAGTACCGTGTACAGTTTAGATGCATTTACCACACAGTACCATTTGACAACTGTCTGTTTATGAATGATGGATAGGCTGTGTAGATAACAGTAATAATAAATAATAATAATAATGTATAGATTTATATAGCGCACGTATCCACCAACTAAGTGGCGCTCAAGGCGCATTATATTATTATCCCTGCTCATAAGGCTCATAAGGCTCATAAATCATTCCTGAAACCATCTCAGCTCCCTGGGGAGTATACAGCTCAATTGCTGCCATTTCTAGCGCATATAGAGCAAACCATCTCTGCCTTCACAGGTACCCATTTAACCCCTGGGTGGAGAGAAGCAATTATGGTTAAGTGTCTTGCTCAAGGACACAGGTGTCACGGCCGGGGCTCGAACCCACACTCTGCTGCTGGCAACACCAGAACTTGAGTTCAGTGCGCTTATAGACCGCACGACAATCCACTTTACGTGCATTATACAACACACGGGACCTACGGCTTTACGTCCCATCCGAAGGACGAAGCAATTATGGTTAAGTACCTTGCTCAAGGACACAAGTGTCACGACCGGGGCTCGAACCCACACCCTGCTGCTGGCAACACCAGAACTTGAGTTCGGTGCGCTAGACCGCTCGGCCACGAGTACAGTTTAGATACATTCACCACACAGTACCATTTGACAACTGTCTGTTTATGAATGATGGATAGGCTGTGTAGATAACAGTACCGTGTACAGTTTAGATACATTCACCACACAGTACCATTTGACAACTGTCTGTTTATGAATGATGGATAGGCTATGTAGATAACAGTACCTTGTACATTTTAGATGCATTCACCACACAGTACCACTTGGCACACACTGGCACAGTATATTTATAATTCACAAGCATTTGAATGATAATATTGAATGATCAATCAACATGAAGGTTTTAATAACAGGAAACGAACTACATATGTCGACTGGCTACAACAGCATGCACAACACACACTTTATTGGCGTGTTACTGTTAACAGTACAGGACGTGTGTAAAGAACAGTTCTCATGCATGCCAACATGTCAACCAGGATGAACTGCTTCTTTTGAGACTTTGCACGTCAGACTGTGGAAAACAACGTTATGAACTGCCCAAAATCTGTTGTTCTTCGAGTACAATGGTGTTATTACATCAATGCGCATCGTGTCAGCCAGCAATACCATTGGATGTCTTTTGGACGCCCTGTTCGCTAAATGAACACCCTATTTTATTTGTGATACACATATGCAAAATGATTGTAAGTTAAATGTTTAGACACCCTGTTTTAAAAAATAAAATAACATATTTGGACGCCCTGTTTCAAAATCCTGGCTTACATACATGTACATGTACACTCACTGACACACTGTGTACGTAATACACTTCTGGTATAATTAACAATAAATTATTTTGTGCATGTAGAAGGAATGTTAGTGTTCCTATTGACTAACAAGGCGCGTCGATCGTCAGCTGTTATTAGGCGTGCCATGTGGGAATGAATCAATCAGAGTCACACAAACTTACTGGCCAAGTTGGAATATCATTTGTTCTCTGACGTTGGATTTGTCGGTTTCTTTTTGGCTCTTTTTCAATACAAATGACACTATATATTTAAACTTTGAGAGTGAAATCAAGATGGGCATTGATGATTGGGAATAACAGTTTGATGCTTGCTTTTTCCACAGGATCAAGACCACAGGGTCATGGCCACGGGCGATAAAGGACCGAGCCGATGGCCCTCAGTCTTTATCCTGCAAGGGAAGACGACGTGACAAAATTTTATTCCCTTAACTCTAACCACCCCATATCCTCCAGAATCCTCCAAGGGGCACTTTTTGGGGAAAATTCAGCACTGTTGGAAATTGGTACTTTCACTTCTTCAAATGGGGCAAAATTACTACCTGGCAAGAAGTACAGGGCATAAGTGCTGAATATGAAAGATCAACGAAAATGCATGGTGCATTTTGAAGATAAGGGCATGTTTCCAAAAGTGCACTGATGGATTTTGGAGGATTCAGGAAGGTTCCTAGCCAGAATACCTAGGGGGTTAGGGTTAATAAAAAGAGAGCCGTTTTGTTTGGGACACCAGTGTGTGAAATTAAGGATTGCCCATTATGCTAGGTGCAACAAGATCCACGTATGGATCTTGTTGCACCTAGCAGGCCTCGATCATTGACCACTGTTGTATGTTGTTGCATTCAGCAGGTTGATAAGAAAGTTACGCTAGCATGGTTAGGGTTAATGAATATATTCCAACTTACCTCAACTCCCCCGAAAAGATAGATGACTTCAGCGTGGATGACACGACTCTCTCTCGTCTGCCCGCTCATTTTAGGGTATTCTTGGAAGCTTTCCGAGTTCAGTAGCTTCACTAATACCTGGACATTATAACAAATACATATTGAAAAACTAGAGCTCAAGTGTTTGTTAGGATAAACACAGTGTTCGCGTGAACTTCCGGTTCAATCAAATTATCAATGATGACGTCACAATCATATTTTTGAAAATATCAAAAAAAATTATGTCAATTTTGTATGTCAATTTCTGCTCCAAAAGACATCAATTTTGCATTAGAATATATGTTAAATTTAAATTTTCGGTATACGCCTGAAAAGCTACATAATTTCTTTGAGATTAATGTTCATTCCCCTTTCCAAACTCATCTATAAGCTTGAAAACAGCTAGCTGCTAACTGTGTTACCATAACAACGGATATTCTTCATATTTAATCATAACTATAACAACACGGTGAAGATGCGACGTAGAGTAGGATAACTTTCCCAAACTAATCTTTAAGCTTGGACACATCTGCTATGTGCTACCATAATAACAGATATTCTTCCAAATTAATCATAACTAACAACACGGTGAATATGCGACGTAAGAAACGAGAGGGCGGTATTCAATGTCCACAGTCAACCCCTACAGTCTCATGCATTAATAATAATAATAATGTGGACTTATATAGCACACGTATCCACCAAACTGGTGCTCAAGGCGCATTACATTATTATCCTGCTCATCAGGCTCATAAATCATTCCTGAAACCATCTCAGCTAATCAAACACAACAACCAACTCTGCCCTCACAGGTACCCATTTACCCCTGGGTGGCGAGAAGCAATTATGGTAAAGTGTCTTGCTCAAGGACACAAGCACCATGGTCCCGGCTGGGATTCGAACCCACATTCTGACGACTCAGCCATCAGAACACAAATCCGATGCACTAAACCGCTCGACCATGGCACTCCATGCATTGTATGCTAAGTGTGTTACGTAAGACAACAGTGTGTGGCCAACAACCATGGTGTATAGCTATAAGCTTGTGTGCATATCTAGATTGCATAACGTCCATTCAGTCTGAGGCCGGAATGTATCTAATTTAATTAATTATAAAATCAATCAGTGATGAAATTCTTATGTCATCACCATTAGAGCAATCTAGGAATTCCAAGGATTGCAAGTGCAAAATATGAAGTCATTCTGAGCTTGGCAACTATGTTCTTTTTGTTCAATAAATTTCACGAGGAAGAAGCAGCAAAAAAAAAACAATTTCAAGGTGTTCAAGCTGTCGCACGCGAACACCTGATGATAGGTTTTGGGTGGGTTGACATTTGTACAATTTGTTCTTATTTCATAACATGCAATTTGATGTGAAGGCCTACATTTTCTCACTGTTTTAATAAAAAGAGTGTCTGTCCATGAAGACAGAGATTCCACATTGGAACAAACACAGTTTCAGGCGTATCCATACCATTCACCCCCATGGTCTCAATACACAGGAAGGGAATGACCAATTTTCTATTTTTCTTTCTCAACAGACAATTTCCTTGTCTTAACATTTGTTTTGCTTGTTAGTCTATTTGTCCCTTTTTGCTATACTGTCCTTGTCTGACTCTTTCCTTTTCACTAATCTTCTATGCTTTTCTTCCATTCATAAATTCCTACTCTCCCTGTACCTTTATCTATTCATGTGTAATCCCTCTTTTGTCTGGTCTCAGGACCAGTACCTGCTGCTTCTTTAAACCTTTCACACCTGACTAACTTCTCTCCACTCTTGTGTTAATGTATATGACATAAAACACAATAAAGGGGGCCACTTTCCTACCGTCACGTTAGCAGTTTTTCTAATGGTTGTAATTTTTTTTTTTAATATCTGAAACCACCCAAAAAGAATTTCAACATTTGAATAGACATGCATGCTTATCCTAAAGATAATTTGAGTTGATTATTACTATTATTTTTTTAATTACCCTAAAATTTCCATCAACAAATGGACGGAAAAGTGAGGTAACTTTTTCCGTCCAATTTTTATGGAAATTTGAGGGTAAAAAAATAAATTAAAAAATTAAATAAATCAACTCAAATTAGTTCTAGTATAAGCCTGCATGTCCATTCACATGTTGAACTACTTTTTGGTCGGTTTCAGGTACTTAAAAATAAATAACAACCATTGGAAAAACTGCTAACGTGACAGATGCAAAGTGGCCCCCTTTATTGTGTTTTATGTCATATGTGTGCATGTTTGTATATCTTCCATTTTGCCTTTGAGAATGTGAGGCCAGTAACCACTATTTTACAGTTTCATTTCGTTTTCAATAAAAAACACATTGGAATAAGTTGACAACTTCAACGGGCTTGTTTTTATACACATATCTTGATTCTTATAAAGTATGGATGCATTTACAGACATTGGTTGGTTTCTGTACACACTCCCTTGATTCTTATAAAGTATGGATGCATTTACAGACATTGGTTGGTTTCTGTACATATCTCTTGATTCTTATCAAGTACGGATGCATTTTCAGACATTGGTTGGTTTCTGTACACATCTCTTGATTCTTATAAAGTATGGATGCATTTACAGACAGCGGTTGGTTTCTATACATCTCTTGATTCTTATAAAGTATGGATGCATTTACAGACATTGGTTGGTTTCTGTACACATCTCTTGATTCTTATCAAGTACGGATGCATTTACAGACATTGGTTGGTTTCTGTACATATCTCTTGATTCTTATATGGATGCATTTACAGACATTGGTTGGTTCCTGTACACATCTCTTGATTCCTATAAAGTATGGATGCATTTACAGACATTGGTTGGTTTCTGTACACATGTCTTGATTCTTATAAAGTATGGATGCATTTACAGACATTGGTTGGTTTCTGTACACATGTCTTGATTCTTATAAAGTATGGATGCATTTACAGACATTGGTTGGTTTCTGTACACATCTCTTGATTCCTATAAAGTATGGATGCATTTACAGACATTGGTTGGTTTCTGTACACATCTTTTGATTCTTATAAAGTATGGATGCATTTACAGACATTGGTTGGTTTCTGTACACATCTCTTGATTCTTATAAAGTACGGATGCATTTACAGACATTGGTTGGTTTCTGTACACATCTCTTGATTCCTATAAAGTACGGATGCATTTACAGACATTGGTTGGTTTCTGTACACATCTCTTGATTCTTATAAAGTACGGATGCATTTACAGACATTGGTTGGTTTCTGTACATATCTCTTGATTCTTATCAAGTACGGATGCATTTACAGACATTGGTTGGTTTCTGTACATATCTCTTGATTCTTACAAAGTACATGTATGGATGCATTTACAGACATTGGTTGGTTTCTGTACACATCTCTTGATTCTTATAAAGTATGGATGCATTTACAGACATTGGTTGGTTCCTGTACATACATGTATATCTTGATTCTTATAAAGTATGGATGCATTTACAGACATTGGTTGGTTTCTGTACATATCTCTTGATTCCTATAAAGTATGGATGCATTTACAGACATTGGTTGGTTTCTGTACACATCTCTTGATTCTTATAAAGTACGGATGCATTTACAGACATTGGTTGGTTTCTGTACACATCTCTTGATTCTTATAAAGTATGGATGCATTTACAGACATTGGTTGGTTTCTATACATCTCTTGATTCTTATAAAGTATGGATGCATTTACAGACATTGGTTGGTTTCTGTACACATCTCTTGATTCTTATCAAGTACGGATGCATTTACAGACATTGGTTGGTTTCTGTACATATCTCTTGATTCTTATATGGATGCATTTACAGACATTGGTTGGTTCCTGTACACATCTCTTGATTCCTATAAAGTATGGATGCATTTACAGACATTGGTTGGTTTCTGTACACATGTCTTGATTCTTATAAAGTATGGATGCATTTACAGACATTGGTTGGTTTCTGTACTACTCTTGATTCTTACAAAGTACATGTATGGATGCATTTACAGACATTGGTTGGTTTCTGTACATATCTCTTGATTCCTATAAAGTATGGATGCATTTACAGACATTGGTTGGTTTCTGTACACATGTCTTGATTCTTGTAAAGTATGGATGCATTTACAGACATTGGTTGGTTTCTGTACACATGTCTTGATTCTTATAAAGTATGGATGCATTTACAGACATTGGTTGGTTTCTGTACATATCTCTTGATTCTTATAAAGTATGTACACTGTATGCATTTACAGACATTGGTTGGTTTCTGCACATATCTCTTGATTCTTATAAAGTATGGATGCATTTACAGACATTGGTTGGTTTCTGTACATATCTCTTGATTCTTATAAAGTATGGATGCATTTACAGACATTGGTTGGT
Source organism: Zoroaster sp. YZ-2022 (assembly GCA_029582265.1). Classification (NCBI taxonomy): domain Eukaryota; kingdom Metazoa; phylum Echinodermata; class Asteroidea; order Forcipulatida; family Zoroasteridae; genus Zoroaster; species Zoroaster sp. YZ-2022. The sequence continues at coordinate 29,058,622 of CM055822.1, forward strand.
TTCTGTACATATCTCTTGATTCTTATAAAGTATGGATGCATTTACAGACATTGGTTGGTTTCTGCACATATCTCTTGATTCTTATAAAGTATGGATGCATTTACAGACATTGGTTGGTTTCTGTACTACTCTTGATTCTTACAAAGTACATGTATGGATGCATTTACAGACATTGGTTGGTTTCTGTACACATCTCTTGATTCTTATAAAGTATGGATGCATTTACAGACATTGGTTGGTTCCTGTACATATATCTTGATTCTTATAAAGTATGGATGCATTTACAGACATTGGTTGGTTTCTGTACACATCTCTTGATTCCTATAAAGTATGGATGCATTTACAGACATTGGTTGGTTTCTGTACACATCTCTTGATTCTTATAAAGTATGGATGCATTTACAGACATTGGTTGGTTTCTGTACACATGTCTTGATTCTTATAGAGTATGGATGCATTTACAGACATTGGTTGGTTTCTGTACACATCTCTTGATTCTTATCAAGTATGGATGCATTTACAGACATTGGTTGGTTTCTGTACACATCTCTTGATTCTTATAAAGTATGGATGCATTTACAGACATTGGTTGGTTTCTGTACATATCTCTTGATTCTTATCAAGTACGGATGCATTTACAGACATTGGTTGGTTTCTGTACACATTTCTTGATTCTTATCAAGTAGGGATGCATTTACAGACATTGGTTGGTTTCTGTACACATCTCTTGATTCTTATCAAGTACGGATGCATTTACAGACATTGGTTGGTTTCTGTACACATCTCTTGATTCTTCTAAAGTACGGATGCATTTACAGACATTGGTTGGTTTCTGTACACATCTCTTGATTCTTCTAAAGTACGGATGCATTTACAGACATTGGTTGGTTTCTGTACACATCTCTTGATTCTTCTAAAGTACGGATGCATTTACAGACATTGGTTGGTTTCTGTACACATCTCTTGATTCTTATAAAGTATGGATGCATTTACAGACATTGGTTGGTTTCTGTACATATCTCTTGATTCTTATAAAGTAAGGATGCATTTACAGACATTGGTTGGTTTCTGTATATCTCTCTTGATTCTTATCAAGTATGGATGCATTTACAGACATTGGTTGGTTTCTGTACATATCTCTTGATTCTTATCGAGTATGGATGCATTTACAGACATTGGTTGGTTTCTGTACACATCTCTTGATTCTTATCGAGTATGGATGCATTTACAGACATTGGTTGGTTTCTGTACATATCTCTTGATTCTTATAGAGTATGGATGCATTTACAGACATTGGTTGGTTTCTGTACATATCTCTTGATTCTTATAAAGTATGGATGCATTTACAGACATTGGTTGGTTTCTGTACATATCTCTTGATTCTTATAAAGTATGGATGCATTTACAGACATTGGTTGGTTTCTGTACATATCTCTTGATTCTTATAAAGTATGGATGCATTTACAGACATTGGTTGGTTTCTGTACATATCTCTTGATTCTTATATGGATGCATTTACAGACATTGGTTGGTTGCTGTACACATCTCTTGATTCTTATCGAGTATGGATGCATTTACAGACATTGGTTGGTTGCTGTACACATCTCTTGATTCTTATCGAGTATGGATGCATTTACAGACATTGGTTGGTTTCTGTACATATCTCTTGATTCTTATAAAGTATGGATGCATTTACAGACATTGGTTGGTTTCTGTACATATCTCTTGATTCTTATATGGATGCATTTACAGACATTGGTTGGTTTCTGTACATATATCTTGATTCCTATAAAGTATGGATGCATTTACAGACATTGGTTGGTTTCTGTACACATCTCTTGATTCTTATAAAGTATGGATGCATTTACAGACATTGGTTGGTTCCTGTACATATATCTTGATTCCTATAAAGTATGGATGCATTTACAGACATTGGTTGGTTTCTGTACACATCTCTTGATTCTTATAAAGTATGGATGCATTTACAGACATTGGTTGGTTTCTGTACACATCTCTTGATTCTTATAAAGTATGGATGCATTTACAGACATTGGTTGGTTTCTGTACACATCTCTTGATTCTTATCAAGTATGGATGCATTTACAGACATTGGTTGGTTCCTGTACATATCTCTTGATTCTTATCAAGTACGGATGCATTTACAGACATTGGTTGGTTTCTGTACATATCTCTTGATTCTTATCAAGTACGGATGCATTTACAGACATTGGTTGGTTTCTGTACACATTTCTTGATTCTTATCAAGTATGGATGCATTTACAGACATTGGTTGGTTTCTGTACACATCTCTTGATTCTTATCAAGTACGGATGCATTTACAGACATTGGTTGGTTTCTGTACACATCTCTTGATTCTTCTAAAGTACGGATGCATTTACAGACATTGGTTGGTTTCTGTACACATCTCTTGATTCTTATCAAGTATGGATGCATTTACAGACATTGGTTGGTTTCTGTACACATCTCTTGATTCTTATCAAGTATGGATGCATTTACAGACATTGGTTGGTTTCTGTACATATCTCTTGATTCTTATAAAGTAAGGATGCATTTACAGACAGCGGTTGGTTTCTGTATATCTCTCTTGATTCTTATCAAGTATGGATGCATTTACAGACATTGGTTGGTTGCTGTACACATCTCTTGATTCTTATCGAGTATGGATGCATTTACAGACATTGGTTGGTTGCTGTACACATCTCTTGATTCTTATCGAGTATGGATGCATTTACAGACATTGGTTGGTTTCTGTACATATCTCTTGATTCTTATAGAGTATGGATGCATTTACAGACATTGGTTGGTTTCTGTACATATCTCTTGATTCTTATAAAGTAAGGATGCATTTACAGACAGTGGTTGGTTTCTGTATATCTCTCTTGATTCTTATCAAGTATGGATGCATTTACAGACATTGGTTGGTTGCTGTACACATCTCTTGATTCTTATCGAGTATGGATGCATTTACAGACATTGGTTGGTTGCTGTACACATCTCTTGATTCTTATCGAGTATGGATGCATTTACAGACATTGGTTGGTTTCTGTACATATCTCTTGATTCTTATAAAGTATGGATGCATTTACAGACATTTTACCAAAGGGTATTCTGGCTTGAGTGACAGACAAAATTCTTTACTGAAAGCTTAAGATCTAAAGATCCCGAAATCAGGTTTAAAATCATAACTAACCCTAACCTTGCTGAACGCAACAAAATGCAACAGATTTAAAAAATATATATGTTGGATATTATTGAAGTGAGCAGAGATCTTCTGTTCTTGCTGATGGATCTTGTTGCACTCAGCAGGCTTCACAATTGTACAACTGATAGATCTTGTTGCATTGAATTGGGTGTGTAAATATTTGGACACCCTATTTGGAGACATTATTTCCAAATCCTGTCTTCGAGTGGGTTAAGGGTATACAGGAACCCTGGCAGTGATAGCGTACCTTCAGCTTTTCCATACAAGTGAGGTAAAACTCCTTGGTGGATTTGTGACGGTCTAGAAGACTCCGGGTACTCTCATATAAACTACTGATGATAACTGGCACCTTCTCCCCATTCTCCAGGCCAAGTCGGTTATCACAATCCAAGAGTATTGTATGGGGAATCTGAGGAACAAAAACCAATTCCATGATTGTTACAGAGTGGCATTTGACACAAAATTAAAATGATTAAGCTCACAATTCTTCATGCAAGCAATAATTTCCATGTTTTTTTTAGTTTTTTTTAAATATTGTTACTAGCCTAGTATAATATCATGCACTAAGCTTGGGCAATAACACGATAATATCGAATATCGCAATATCTTTTTTTGATATCGAGAAACTTGTGATTTAAAATCGTGATTTAAAAAATATATCGCGATCAAGTAAGTCAATTGATTGTAAGTCAATTCAGAAATTCCATGGAAACAAAATTTAGGCCAGTCTTTTCTAGCTTTCAGAAGTGAGAAACAAAAGCAAACTACTTCAGTGGTTAGCCGACTGTCAGATCACAAAGGAGCCGCCATACAGGGCCCAGACCCAGAACTCTGTCGTTTCTGTTAGCTAATCTGTTAACTCGACTACAATTACAAATGTAACGGCTACAACTGCTATCCAAAGTCAAACTCCCACCCCCTCTACCTATGTTCCCTACTTAGGTTCTACGTCACATAAACTCCAGTGCATCCTCCGCCAAGCAGGCATCAAGGTCTACCACTCCGCCCTAAACAAGCTTCAATGAGTTCTCTACACCCACAAACTGGATCCCAGCAACAGAGCGGGAGTATACCGGATCCCATGTGAGTGTGGCCAAGTCTACATCGGGGAAACAGGACAGAATCTCCCAACGAGGCTGAAAGAACACCGAGCACACGGCCGCAGAGGAGATTTTGAGAAGTCGGCTATTGTCAAGCACTCCCACATCAAGGACCACCAAACTGACTGGCAGGCAGCTCAACTCATCACACCCATCAACACATGGCATCCCAGACGCATCAGAAAGGCCATCAAGATCTTCAAACATTTCACCATTCACCAGGACATCGGCTTCTACCTCAGTGATATTTGGCGGCCCCTACTACGGACAGACGGATCTTCTATATCCAAAGTCAACATCCCACCCCAGACTGAGGGATCTCCTACATCCTTAGTCATCCACACTCCCTCCCCCGGTGCTTATTAGGTGTTACACCAAACACCTCTTTGAAATCGGTTAGATAATAATTTAAGTATTCTGTTTATGATCTTATCAATTTCAAAGAAAAATTCTCCGTAATGTTGTCATAATACATAAAGAACTGGCAACTTATCACCCCAAAAATTGCCCCCCATATTGACTTTTCACATATCCTCATACACAAGGGTACTAATTTTTTCCAAGATACGAGGTTGTTTTCCAAGTCAATGTGCATGCTCGCGGCAATTCCAATAAGGCTTATTACACATTTTTTTATTTGTTTGCGGTCCATAAACTTTCAGAAATTTTATATACAATTGCTCGTAACTGTACATGAAATGTGTAATGATATAACATTTAATGATAATCACAACTTTAATGCAATGAAGAAGTTAATGTTGCATTAGCCCCATTCTAGGGCCAATGCACTGGACTCCCTCTGTATCCTTGGCCTGAGCATCACTTGCACAAAAATGGAGCAATTTTTTTATTTTTTTACTTTTGATCTGCTAATTATTACAACCTAAAATTTAGTAATTAGGTAACCTTGTCCAAGCAGACACTTTTGGCATAAAATCCATTATTCTGGGATTTCTCGCTTTCATGAAATTTTCTAAACAATTTTTAAATTTAAAAAATAATAAGAATAAAATTTAAATTTCACCAAAATTATCAACGATGCTGACAATTGGCGAGCAAAAAAGTACCCGATAATTTTTTTTTTTAAAGTGAAGAGTTATAGTAATGGCCAATAATTAAAGATGATTGTATGTAAAGGGGTTATTCCGTGTCAAATCACCTAAGGGTCCCCTGGTGACCCCCTCAGATTTGGCTGAAAAAAATTGAAAACATAGCTTCATCCTTCAAACTCAGACAAACAAAATTTCAGAGCCAAATTCCAAGCGGATTGGGATTTACGGCCCTCCAAAAGGGGCATTTCACCTCCCTTTTTGACAAATGCAAATGTTGCCTACACTTTTACACCAATTTCATTTGCTCATAAATACTTATTTGAAAAAGATATGAATCTCAAAGTTGATTTATTGGGTAAACTCTGCCTGTTCTCTTCATAAAAGGCATCAGAAATACTGTACCTGCATCACATCTTGAGATATTCTCACTCGAAAACCCTGCTTTAATTCTTGACAAGTACTTAATTGGAATTTGGACCCCCTATTCTTCACAAATAATTTCAGAAATGTTATACAACACTACATTTGTATAATATAACAACTGGTGTATCATATACAGCAAGCACATCAATTTTAAAGGGGCATAGAGTGTTTAATGGTGGGTCAAATATGGTCCGTAGAGAAAAGAATACTAAAAATCCCGTTTTTCTGACCCAGGGATGACCCCGTGGTCAGTTAAATTTTTGTTTCAAATTTTAACAGTGAAACATACATATGTAAAACTCCATTTGTGCCAAATTAAAAGTTTTGTTCTCACCTTCATATTTAATTGATTTTTGAAATATCACCTCCAGCATAATTTGGCCCTATAGGAGCACACGTTGTTGCCTATGTACAATGCATACTATTGTTGGAACAGAAAAATGAAGTTATTTGCTTTCCCATGAAAGAGGGAATTAAAATGAATAATACTGTACCTACAGTTGACATTGATGACTGTGCTAAAACAAAATTAAACATGGCTTGGAAGGAGTGTCTGTGGTTGTGCCAGTTCTTCTGTTGGGAATTTGTAGTATCGGCCACCATGACCATGAGCAAGGGGAGCATCAATGACACTGATAACATGAGCGAATGGCACCAAGCATTGGTTTCTGGCAGAATCTGCTGGCCAGGACAGAGTTAGTTTTTGCCGTTTCATGAACTTCACGTTTACATCACGATTCTCCTCAGAGCATTCAACGATGATCCCAATAAAGAGCTCCCCATCTTAACTACAAGCAATGTATTTTCCAGGCTGATGCGCAGTTGTCCACTGGAGTTGGAGATGGAACTTTTCATCCTCATTCACAGTGAAACATGGCTGAACTTTTCATCTGGTGAAATTAGGCGCATTTCCAATTCTCGGTTTGAAACTGGAATGAAGCTATGGTGGGAACGAGTTCCGGGAATTGTCTTCACTGCTGCATAGTGATCTTCCAATTTGAAAACTTCAGCATGTTTGTTAATATCTTCAGAACTCACGTAGAGGAAGGATACTAAAGTAATGTTCTGATTGGCCCAAGTGAAGAGCTGATGGGGAGTGAGATTGTGATTTTCTGTTGCTGCTTGTAGGCTTGCTCTTGCTGCTAAGCGTTTTACAGTTCCTCCTATACCATCACAGGGACTCTTTCCATGGCTGGTGGCGAAAAAGTGCCATTCAGCTGATACGCCATGATCATTCTGATGATGTACCAGATTTGTCAAGTTTTTATAATTTTTGTACTGACTTGCTGCACCATCACTGAAGTACATGATCTTCGTTATTTTGGTTAGCTTCTCCTTCAGATTCAGGATCATTCTTGTGATGTAGGCATGGACAGCTGTGGTATCATGCTTTAGATAGTCTGATATTACACACATACTGAAACACTGCACTTTTCCATCTTCCATGTAGTACACTGCAAAAGGATGTAGAGTTGCTTGACTGTTATCCCAATGGTGTCCTTGTACCGCATCCTGAACTATAAAACTATAGTTTTCAGCATAGTCCAAGAGAACAATCACAGAGTCACTGGTAAGGGCTTCCTTTAAGGAACGAAGATATGCTGACTGTGCCTTTGTAACAAAATGATGCTGGCATAGCCCATCAACTGCACTACAAACAGAAACTGTATGATGCATTCATGCGATAATTGTCCTGGGGTTAATGCACTTAAGGAACCCATTTCTACGTTGTTTTCTGACTGCGACATTGATCTGGATGATACAGTGACATACAAACAGTGGGTTCACACTGACAGAACCACAATGGTCACATTGCAGGTTCCGGTGGGTGAATTTATTGAGTCTATTTTCAGCATCACAAACTAACTTTGCTAGCAGATCTTTGTAATCAGACTGATTTGGAATCGCAGTCATGAGCAATTTGACATTTTGATGATGTTGGCACACACACACTGAATGCATTCCCTTGCTGTCGACAGTCACACACCACTTGGGTCTTAGTTCACAGAATTTGGAGAAGCTAATTTTGTCCCCAGTTGTTTTCCCATACAGTACATGAAGTTCCTTCAAATTAATTAACAGTCGTTTCTGAACCTGCTTCTTCTCTCCATTAACTTTCACTGTGACATATTCTTTCATGCCAGGGCACATTCTAGAATATTCATCTGATTGATAGAAGTTTGTAACCCTTTCAATGACATCAGTTGAAAGTGTCTTTCCTTTCTTTGGAGATGGATCGGCAAGGATACCCTTGTTCTTTTTCAGTTCCCTTGCTCTTTTCACTAAGTGTTCTGTAACACCAAATTCTTCTACTGTTTTTTGTATTGTCCAACTTTCAGGAACAAGAGTTAGAAGTTTTATCTTGTTTTGTCTGGAAGAAACCTTGCATTTTTCCTTTACAAGATCTACAAGTCTCTCTAGATCATCACACTTGTTGCAGTGTGTTTCTAATTCTGTAGAACCTACAGTTAGTTTCTCAACTGGCACACCTAGAGCGAGACACTTTAGATCTTGCTGCATCTTGTGCTTCTTTCAACTTTCTTTTCCCATATCCAGTTTTGTCCGTTCACTCACAGACTTGAGTGGAGAACAGCCAAATAAATCAGTGCTTTTGTTGAACACATCTGCAGTTACACTTTCTGGCTCAAACTCTTACGTCTGTTGAAGATTGTCCCTTCCGAACACGGTCGAAACAGTTTGGCACAACTTTTGTCCTGGGAATAAATGTACTGCAGCACTCATCTGCAATTCCTGCTTCAATGATCCGGAGGAACCTACAATGGCAAATAGTAAAGTATTACCTTAAAACTTTATCCATTTATATTATCTAGCATTTGTGGAATGTTAATGCTTTGTAATACAGACTGCAGGATACAGTTCTTGCCTCGCAACAGAAGCTGGAAGGGAAACATATACAATCCAATACTTAACAATTTCAATTACATTGTTAAGAACAAAATAGGTGTGTTAATTTGTTCAATAGGTGCGTTTGAAAGCAAACAAGTTTATCAGTATAACTACATGTACATGTAGAAAATTGCATATGCATTAAGTGTACTAAATACTCACCACTAACTTTCTTCTTGTGTCTTTTGTAAGGGTCACAACAGTACTTCTGCAAGCTTGAGTAGTGCGATATGTACAGCTTTTCATGATGGAAGCATATTGTATCATCTTTGCCAAAAGATTGTCCACTCCGTATCTCCAATAATTTTTTGTCATTGGGATCTAAACTGGAGATTGAATAGTGGCCAATAGTCCTACAGTAACTTGTTTTGTGACAGTGCCTATCAGTAGCTATTCCAACAGAGCAGTTACTTGTGTCAGGATCCATTGAAGCAGTGTTTCTAATATCTAAAAATATTAAATCAACTTTTGCTGAATGTTCCACTCGCTTGAAAGTCTTGCTTTGCACGGCTGAACAATATTTATTATAAATCAGATCTCATCTGAGACAGAGAGTAGTAATGTCTAATCAGCATTCGGTTTTCCCAAAATTATTATGATGCAACTCTGGGCAGATGCAACTCTGGGCAGATGCAACTCTGGGCAGATGCAACTCTGGAAAGTCCCCTTGATGCACCTTAAGAAAGTCCTCTTGATGCAACACTGGGCAGTCCCCTTGATGCAACACTGGGCAGTCCCCTTGATGCAACACTGGGCAGTCCCCTTGATGCACCTTCAGGAATTCTCATTGATGCAACTCGGGGCAGTCCCATTGTTACAACTCTGGGCAGTCCCCTTGTTACAACTCTGGGCAGTCCCCTTGATACAACACTGGGTAGTCCCGAGATGCAACTCTGGGCAATAATAATGACTTATCAAACTTTGAGCTGCAGTATTGTCCAATGTGTATTTGGGAAGGGGACTTTAAAGAGTAACATCATTAAATGTTTACATACAAAGTGTGTGTGTACAATACAGTGTGTGTGTACAATTTCCTATATAAAAGTCCACTTGTCTTTGTATTTTGTACATGTAATTACAGCAATACGCATTGCAATAGGCAACAATGTGTGCATTCCTACAGGGCCAAATTATGCTGGAGGTGATATTTCAAAAATCAATTAAATATGAAGGAGGTGAGAACAAAACTTTTTAATTTGGCACAAATGGAGTTTACATATGTATGTTTCTACTGTTAAACTTTGAAACAAAATTTAACTGACCACGGGGGTCATCCTGGGTCAGAAAAAGCGGATTTTAGTATTCTTTTCTCTACGGACCATATTTGACCCACCATTAAACACATATGCCCTTTAAAATTGATGTGCTTGCTGTATATGATACACCAGTTGCTATATTATACAAATGTAGTGTTGTATAACATTTCTGAATTATTTGTGAAGAATAGGGGGGGTCCAAATTCCAATTAAGTACTTGTCGAAGAATTAAAGCAGGGTTTTCGAGTGAGAATATCTCAAGATGTGATGCAGGTACAGTATTTCTGATGCCTTTTATGAAGAGAACAGGCAGTGTTTACCCAATAAATCAACTTTGAGATTCATATCTTTTTCAAATTAGTATTTATGAGCGAATGAAATTGGTATAAAAGTGTAGGCAACATTCGCATTTGTCAAAAAGGGAGGTGACACGCCTCTTTTGGAGGGCCGTAAATCCCAATCCACTTGGAATTTGGCTCTGAAATTTTGTTTGTCTGAGTTTGAAGGATGAAGCTATGTTTTCAATTTTTTTCAGCCAAATCTGAGGGGGTCACCAGGGGAGATGTTGAAAATTTAGGTGATTTGACACGGAATGACCCAAAGGTGAAAGCGAAGGGATTTTCTGGAATGGAGAAATAATAGGTTTACGAGTTAGAGAATTTGCTCAACATGTTATTTAGCGTGTCGGGTAAGAGTCATGTTCCGAGGCTCACAGCGACAAATTACATAGGACTAATTTTTCTAAAAATAAGAGAGTGGGAACAGAAGAAGCATTCGGAAACTGGCCCTAACGTTAGAATGCACTATGAAAAATTCACCATTAGTACTATACCAGTACCACGGATGGCCACGGTGCGGCGCGAAACTTAGCGCGGTGCTCATTGGTCGGCTCCTGAGCTCGTGACGCCACAGACCACGTATTGGCAAGTGCATTCAAACTCACATGCCGCACGCACGGTGATTTTCGGTGCCGCGGAAGTCACCATGGCAAGTATGCATGCGCAAACACCTACGCACACCACGCACGCACGGACATGCGCATCAAAATCCCTATCCAGCTCATGACAATTCCATGCATAATCCCGCGGCGCACTCAATCCATCCATCCCATACATATAATACATGTCGTCAATGATTATTTAACACATCCCGAACACATTTGGAGGATGGCGCGGTTTCATACTAAAATGTTAACAAAAATATAACTTGCGAAACTCACAATATCAGCAACGAATCCGCAAGTTATTGATCCTCAGGTTGAAATCAAAGAAATTCCAGAAAAAATTTAAGAAAACGCCCAAATCGTAAGATTTTGGTAGGCCTACCATTGGAAAGATCGTCACGAGCTCTATCGAAGTAAAGCAAAGATGCAGCGAGTGACTCATGGCAAGTATATGCGCATGCGCGGCAATTTCATTCATGAAAATTGCCATATATGGCGAGTATCCGTGACGCGTATGACGTCATATAATGAGGTGGCTGCGTGGCCCCCTCTCGCGGCCGCTCCGTGCCATTTCATGTATGATGTAGGCCTAGGCCACTTTTCGCTGTGGAATGGGGCTAACTTATCCCATGATTGCATGAATAACAGATTTTTTCAAAACGTGTCTGCTTGGGAAAGGTTACCTAATCGTCACTACAAATATAAAAATAAACTGACTTAATGTCAATTCTTGCCTGCTCATGCAAGCAAGAATTGTACACATAAAAATGTTTTGTCACGAAATTGGTGCAATGAATTACCTCCGTTACACATCTGATGGGCGGCTTTCCTCGTTGAGAATTCTGAAGTCTGTGAAGAATATTCACTCCCTTTCGTTTATCCATAGTGATCTTTCTTGATTAAAAAATAAGGGGTGATTTCTACGAATTATCGAAAAAGTTCCATACAGAAAAATAGGCAACATAAAATGGGTTAAAAGATGTCTAAAAATGGACGTGATCTCAGGACTTCTTATCGCATAACCTACCGTCGACAAAGATGGCTCCTTCGTGACTTAAAAATGCTAGCGCGCCACCTACGTTAGTCGAGAGCGCGCGCGCGATACGTTCGTACATATACATGGGGGTGGTGGTAATGCCAACCCCCCCCCCCATTATCGCAGCGGCGTAGCCACGGGGGGGGGGGTCTGGGGGCACGTGTCCACCCACAAATTTCCAGTGCCCCCCCCCCCAGGTGCCCCCAACGAAAAATCCTGATAGTTCCCCCAAAAAAGAAAAGAAAAAGAAAAGGAAAAACAAACATACCCCCTGGGCCCCCCCACTGAAAATCAAGCCCCTGTGCCCCGCCCCACTGAAAAAGTCCTGTCTACTCCGCTGCATTATCGTTCTAAGAGAGCTAAGATGGTTTCAGGAATGATTTATGAGCCTGATGAGCAGGGGTAATAATATAATGCGCCTTGAGCACCAGTTTGGTGGATACGTGCGCTATATAACTTAGTCTACATTATTATTATTATTATTATTATTATTATTATTATTATTATTATTATTATTATTATTATTATTATTATTATTATTATTATTATTATTTGGGATCGGGGGAGCTATTGGCCAAATGCGTTTATTAAAGAGGGACTTATTTGAATATTCAGCACCCGTGTTTAGGCCGAATAGTTTAATCATGGAGGAAGGATCCTTCCTCCATGGTTTAATCAAAATGTATCTTCAACAATTTTAGCTAGATATAGAATACATTCATCACTTTTCAGTGGGGAGGGGAAAGACGGGGAGACCTCATCGGGCGCGGCATGTGCAGTCGTCAGGTCAGCGACTCGATGCAATCCATCCCCGTCAATCAGCATATTAATTAAAGAGGTCGGTCAGTGAGTGACAACTCTTTATAAAGTTGGATTTAACTTTTAAAAGAGTTGAATTAACGTTGATAAAGTTATACTTAACTTGACTCCGTGTTAATTCAACACTTTCTTGGAGTTTAATTTAACTTAGTGTTGCCACTCACTGAACTCTTAAAAGGTTGATTCAACACTGACGTGTATAGTATCAAGAGTGTACGACCCCTAATTTCCACAAATTACAAAATATGAACGTAGGCATAGCCTATATATGGACTTCAAAGGCTTCATGGTCACAATTATTGAAACACTCAGAGTTCATCTCATACAAAAAAAAACAATGTTGGACGTTGACTCTTCGCGGAAAACATTTCATATGCAAAACGTTATCAACATCATTGTACGGGGCACGGGGATTGTGACCAATTGATTGTAAGGTTTGACAGAAAATAATAATTTTTGAAGTGCCATTATTTTTAGGTTTATGACCCGCTCTGGCAAAACCCGAAACTTCTCGGCATTTACTATAATGTGTAATAGCCACGAAAAGGTCAAAAACTGACCCCATGGACCATGTACTAGTTTGATATTTTCATGTCACCATATAGAGCATTTTCTCTAGATTTTGATGGAAAAAGAAAAATCCCGAAACGTTGTCAGGAACATTATTAATTTTCACGATAAATTTGGGAGGTCACTCCGTAAAGTTGGGTCCAAGTTGGGTCCAAGTTTAGGGTTTTGCCAGAGCCAGTCATAGAAACTGTTTAACTCATCTCCCTTAAAGAAAAACCCTTTATCGTCTCGTTTTGCGGCAATGTAGTCGGGAAAGTTTAAACTTTGTATTAATTGTCAATTAGCCTAAATGTGAATGTTGGAAATTGTACGAAAATATTTGGTATAAATAGGCTAATAATGGGGGTGTCTATAGAAACAGTTCAAAGGACAATAAGTAATGTATGTGCTCGAGCTCTGATAGGTGTTTATTTAAAAAAAACATTGGCAATACCGCCCCTATAATATAAGTATTAATTGGGGGACCATAGAGGAGATGGAGAGCTCTTCCTTCCTCCATGGGGGAAATAACTCCTGCACCCCTGGATCGCCGCTCATGGCCTCCAAACCTTTTTTGAAAATTGAAAATTGAAATAAATTTCAAAGCGTCGATTCAGTTCTTTTGAACATTATTCCAAAACCACTTGAAAAGGGAATTCCCTGACGTCACATAAGTTTCTGACCTTAGAACCACCAACGCGCAACGAAGAAGGTCACTTTATTTAACTGGTTCTCGATGAACTACATGTACACGTACAGTACACCAATCACTTACATACACCGTGTGGGAACCAATATAATTATACGAACCAGCGAATTTCTCATTAGGTAGTTATTCGAAACATGGCGGACCACTCCCACAAGTGTGTGTGAGAGTTTCGTCAACTTCCTGATTTTGACAACTCTTTACTTTATGCGGTTTATGGTAGCCACTCTTGCTTCAAATTTCATTTCAGGGTTTCTGTTCCTTTGCGAAGACCTTTGCTGTGAAAATGAGTGCTGTAGAATTAATATCACCGGAGCTTGAAGGTGAGTTTAATGGTCCGTCATTTGATTTTGACACGGTGTTTTTTGTTTACAATTAATTTGACACTGTCTGGTGTATGGCCAAACAAAAGGTGCATATTTTATTGGGTTGTTTGTTGTTGATTCATAAACTGGGTCAGTCTTGTCAGTGACATCCGACATACTTGAACAAAAAACACCGCTTAGGGACAATTCCTACCTCTGTAATTATGAATTTGTCCGGTGCATTAATTCATGGGGTAGAAACTAGAATGTCGTATCCGACCTCCACTTTTTCTCATTCAATATAGGCCAATAATGTAATGTTATCTACCCAGTAAGGTGGAGAACATATGGATGATGATGGACATATACTTCAAATTATTCCAGGATATTTATTTCATGAAAATTCAGGCATTTTTGGTATACAATGACTTCCTCAGTCGTGTCAGTCTGATCTTGTCAACTCCCTCATTAGTGACCGACACGGTCATTGACTGTACATGCGCAGTGGCAACTATAATAGGATCCTTCTATTTTCTGAATGGGAGGATTTTTTTAGAAGGGAAATAAAGTCCGAAAACCATTATAAAAGTGGATTTTAAAGATAGTTTTCGCTTTCTGTACCCCCCAAAATCGATAGAATAATTTTTTAACTGGTTAGTGGTTCCAAACAAAACAAAAACTTAAAAAGTGGAGGTCAGATGCAACATTCTTTCCAAAAAATAGACAGTAGATGCAGTTGAAACTCATTCAGATAAATTTTGATTTTATTTATCAAGTAAATCTTGTGGTTTTGATATCCAAAAAATCTTAGCCTCTCAAAATGCTGTCTTCTGCCTGGAAATTGGGCATATTTTTGTTAAACAGTTCCACTGGAAAATTTGTTGAAACATTTGCAACAAATTATTCTTTGGAATACATGCTTACAAGCACTTTAACAAAGATTTATTTTCTAATGTTGATGGCAGTTTTAAAATGGCTTTGCCTATATAGCATATATTCACAGTCAACCTTGGACTAACATAGGCTCCGCCATGCTAGGCAGATTCACGCAAGCCGCCGCTGGCGGCGCACTTCAAAAGCTAACTTTAGACATCGCGATTGTGACCGACTCACTCACATCCGGGTTCGCGCGAAAACGTTCCCCCTGGCTAGCTGTTTAATATGTCGTCGTAGCTCGCGTTGTCGCTGTGCGGATTAAGCGTTAATCTGTAGACGCCATCTTAGATTCATTCATAAATTTTGCTTCGTTTCAATGCAAAATATCCGAACTCGGACGTTAGAAATATCGCCGTGTTTACGACCCGTTTTTCATCATTGTGCATGACGGAAATTCATCATCAATTTAGAGGTATTGGATGGTCTTCACGAAACTTGAAACCACGAAAAAAGGATACACCGTATCGTGGTGCCAACTGTAACGTTGGTGGAAAAACAGTGCAACTCGCGTAAAATTATCCGACAGCAAATTAAAAAAAAAATCACCTCTATCGGCGATTTGACTCGGTGAATCGGGGTGTCACGCACGCTTAATCGGGGTGTCACGCACGGGTGGATTTTGGTATTCAATGAGATTTTTTTGTTTAAAAGGGGTACATGCTATATAGACACTTTGTTAGTACTACTACAAGGATACGTTGCAGGCAAATGCGGTCACAACTTTTCAAATGAAACTGGCTTCCAAAATGACCAAATATTTAAATCAACAAAAA
This sequence comes from Zoroaster sp. YZ-2022, assembly GCA_029582265.1. NCBI lineage: Eukaryota > Metazoa > Echinodermata > Asteroidea > Forcipulatida > Zoroasteridae > Zoroaster > Zoroaster sp. YZ-2022. The sequence continues at coordinate 29,074,650 of CM055822.1, forward strand.
ATCGTAACTTTGCACAGGGTTAACCTATCATGACCATTGACCCCTCATTTTCTTTCTAATTTTTTGCTCTATCCAGTGATATGACATTTAAAAGAATTGAAGCAACTTCAAATTTTCATGAATCTGCCTAGGCCCATGCTATGTTTAACAAATTGGAAAACATGTCAAAAATTACTCCTGATCATGATGAAAAAACACATAACTTTTTTTATTTTGTTAGAAAAGATTGATAATAGCTAGTTAAAACCTAGTTTGGCAATTTGGCATTATAAATAAAAAATGGTTTTGAGAATAGGAGGGTTAACCCTCCTACTGTTTGACCATTTGAAACCATTCAATATTTCCACTTACCAAAATGCCCATTGGTTTTGTACACACATGGTGATATACCATTTGAACAGTGTTGGTAGCAAGCTTTACTACCATTCAAATCCATTCAAATGCATAGAGGGTCCATTGATTCACCACTTAGAAGTATCCAAACAAGGTTTTGTATTAGCTGTACTACCATTTGGAAAGATCCAAACAAGGTTTTGTATTAGCTGACCTACCATTCAAAACCATTTGGGGGAATCAATACTGTACACAGTTATTTCACCATTCAAAACCACAAAAGCGAATGGTTTCAAATGGTGCATCAACTTGTATGAAAAAGGTACCAGAAGTAGGAGGGTTAATATTGCTTAAAGGGGCAGTATCATCACGATCAGAGCAGACTTTCGACAGCACATGGAATCGATGTGCTAGTTTAAGATTAACACAGCGTCTGAATATTACTGGCTTATTTATGCAGCAGCAACAGTAATATGACCATTATGGTACACTCACTGTGTTAATCTAAAACTAACATTCCGATTCCATGCCCTGTTGATCGTGACAATACTGCCCCTTTAACCCTCCTACATTTGGTACCTTTTTCATACAAGTTGATGCATCATTTGAAACCATTCGCTTTCAGGGGTAGAAATAGACATCTGACATACTGGGGCTAATTTTAGCCCCTGGGTGAACATAAAAAGGACCGGCCCAGGGGCTGTCCTCCTGTGGGCCCAGGGGCTTTTCCTGAATTATAATTTTGTTTTTAAAGGAATGTCAATTATCTTTAACTCATTCTCTTTCTCCCTCTCTGTAGTCATTGAAGTTACATTTTGGACAAGTGAGATCAATTGTTTTCGGTAAAATTGACACAAAAGAAACCAAATCATTTATTCACAATGTATTCTGAATTCATACATATTCAAATTATTATAGTTATACAAACTTTATTCCAATAGCAAAGGTGCGCGTGCGTGAAGTTGTTATCGATGTCAGTCAATCATTCATATGTTAATATTGTCATAATAACAAGCACTGCATGACATTATTACCACTGATCTCACTGCACACGCTGACAGAACACACGAGGCACATTGCGCTGGTAACCAAAAGCTGCACGATGCCTCTGCTTACATAGGGAAGACAGGGGACCAATGACACAAGAAAATCAATCCCAATCGGCGGCCCGAGCCCATTTTTGAGCACACGAAACGACTTTCAGTATGGCCAAGATCGCACAAGGACCATTTGTGGATTGCCTGGTACCCACTATATGTATTTGAGCACAATTTACCAGTTTCAGCTGCTTGTCTACAAATGGTCATTGTGCAAACTTGGCCAGTGTTTCCAACGTTCAAGCTACGTAAAAACGTTCAAAAACCGGTCTTCCCATTTTGGTCCGCTTGCTCGCGTTCGGCCAACGGTGGTGTACTGTACGTCTATGAGTCTAGCCTCTGATGTCTGTGGGGATATTTTCTGGATCCTCGGTCCATTTGATCGGATGTTTTAGAAACACCAGCGTGCAAGTACTGCTTTTTTTAGGCCACGCTTTGACTACAATTATTTTTCCAAACTTTAGCTTTAAAAATAAACTCATGAATGAGTTCCTCCACGAGTGAAATTTAAGAAAAGTAGTTAACGTAGGTAAGAACGGGCCCAGGTTTTTTTTTAAGTGTCGGAAACGTTGTAGAAATAGAGGGTCCGGGGGCTTTTTATTGGGGACCAGGCGCTAATAGCGCCGAGGAGCCGGGTTATTTTGAAGCCTGGCTTTTGTGGTTTTGAATGGTGAAATAACTGTGTGCAGTATTGATTCCCCAAATGGTTTGGAATGGTAGGTCAGCTAATACAAAACCTTGTTTGGATCTTTCCAAATGGTAGTACAGCTAATACAAAACCTTGTTTGGATACTTCTAAGTGGTGAATCAATGGACCCTCTATGCATTTGAATGGATTTGAATGGTAGTAAAGCTTGCTACCAACACTGTTCAAATGGTATCACCATGTGTGTACAAAACCAATGGGCATTTTTGAAAGTGGAAATTTTGAATGGTTTCAAATGGTCTTATCAGTAGGAGGGTTAAAGGGACAGTATCATCACGATCAAGGCAGACTATCAACAGGGCATGGAATCGGTGTCCTGTTTTAAAATGACCACAGTGATTGCAAATTCTGCCTCATTTATGTAGCAGCAATGGTAATATTCCACCGATTCCATGCCCTGTTCGATGTTGTCCCTTTAATTCTTATGATTATGAAATGTAGAGCAGTGTGACACAGTGACTTTAGGGGATACGCCACATTAGGTTCCGTCAACAATACAGAAAATGAAGTAAGCATTATTTATCACATACACAAACAAACATTTCTGCCTAATGCTATGATGCCAAACTTTTGAACAAAATTGTAACATTTTATTTAACCCTAACCCTCCCAAATCCTCCAAAATCCTCTTTGCCAAAGTGAAGGATTTTGAAGGATTGAGGTTACAGGCTACATGCTCCTTGCTAAAGTGAAGGATTTTGGAGGATTGAGGTTATTAGGCATACTTGCCTTTCCATGGTACATGTACATCCATGTTTGTTGTAGTGATTGCAAGGTCAGTGGACACTAGGCTTGGGTGATATCAATATTTTTCATCCACGATATATCATCAAACATATATCGCGAGTTTCGATAATATCGCAATTATTTTTCCACGCATGAGTGCTTTAGAGCCGATAATAACAGGAAATAAATATGCGTCACAATAAATTGCCAGTGCTTACCGGAGCTGAGAGACATGTGGAATCGCGCCGTTCACTAGTGCACCATGGCCATTGGAGTGCCATGGTCGAGTGCATCGGATTTATGTTCTGATGGCTGAGTCGTCAGAATGTGGATTCGAATCCCAAGCGCGGCCATGGTGCTTGTGTCCTTGAGCAAGACACTTTACCATAATTGCTTCTCTCCACCCAGGGGTAAATGGGTACCTGTGAGGGCAGAGTTGGTTGTTGTTTGATTAGCCCTATATGCGCTGTAATGGCAGCAATTGAGCTGTATACTCCCCAGGGAGCTGAGATGGTTTCAGGAATGATTTATGAGCCCGAGGAGCAGGGGTAATAATATAATGCGCCTTGAGCACCAGTTTGGTGGATACGTGCGCTATATAAGTCCACATTATTATTATTATTATTATTATTGGCAAATTCGTTTGCGTAATAATTATGTGGGACGATTACTGCGTCGTGCGTCCCAATCAAATCATCAGCCCGAGTTCACGTGACTCGCGTTCCACGTGACTATGTCATAGTATAAACACGTGACTAGGTTTATTCCTGCATAGTACCTAGGATATTAAAACCATGTGATTGTGACACGTCATTTGCACGTCGGAAAATGTGACCGAGTTTGGATTGTACTCACACTATTTTACATAAACGTCACGTGGTTTATCAAGAGTAATGTATGTGTTTGTCACTAGACAAGAGTCCCAATATCGTATAACAGAATAGTGTCCTAATCCCCTGCACTTACTGCAAATGTTATTTTGTTGTTGATTTTTAAGGTAACGCCCATATTCTGCATATGTTGTTGTTGATTGTTAATGGCACTTCTGGCAATCTATGTGCCATTTGTGCCAGTTGCTGTACGGATTGAACAGCGCATGCGCGCAGAGATGCGAATGATATGAGACTGCTTAAAATTTTCCTTCTCTATTTCACTGGGAGCTAATAAACTAGAAGTAATCTTGATGGACCGGTACAAAGCTAAGAAAAAATAGATGATCTCAGTCAAAAGGTTGGGGAAGTAAAAAACTGAAAAGAGATTAACCCAAACCCAAAAAGTCAAACCCAGGTTACTATAGCACGATCTAGAAAAAATTGAGGGGGTGGGTGCCGGTGATCCTCCAGACAGAGCGCCACATGTGTTTCTGCAAGCCGGTCCGTTTCCCTTGCAGTTTAAGAGCCCGTGCTCCGCTAGGTAAAATTTGCAGGGCCGCAACACTTCAGGTGATGATAAGGCGGCATCCTGTCCAGCCAATCACCAAAACACCCAGTCCTCTGAAAAAAAATGTAGCTTGTGTAGAGAAGAACTATGTATTATTTTAATATTTTCTGAAACTCTCTTTAATAAATTGAAGTATATAAGCTATGTTATTTTTGGATCCAAATAAGTCATGTATTGTCATTTGATTATCAGTATATTTTAGAGCCCTTTGTAATTTATGTCTATTATTGGTATATATTATACATGAAGTAAACAGGTGATTTACATTATCATAAACATTACACGTATCACACATTCCGTTAGGATGATGTCCTATTTTATGTTTAAAGTTGTTAAGTTTATTGTACATGTCCAGTCTAAGTCTATGGATGATAGTTTCCTGCCAGCGTGGAAGGTTCCAATTGTTCATGTGAAATGAAACAGAAGGTTGGATCAATTGAAGTCCTGAAGATTTAGATTCCTTCCATTCTAATTGCCATTGATAGATCTTTAAGATTATTTTTAAGCTCGTGTTTAATTTCTGTGGTAGTAAGTGGTAATTTAATGTCAATGTTACATTTTTGTGTAGCCTTTTTTGCGATTTGGTCAGCTTTTTCATTGCCTTTTATTCCGCAGTGACCAGGAATCCATTCAAATATAACATTATTATTTTGATTTTTAATACTGATGATAGTGTGGCGAATATCACATATAATTTTAATGTTGGGAAAAGGTTGCGAAATTGCCTGTATTGCACTAAGGCAATCAGAAAAAATGCAAGTGTGAATAGGTTGGACTTCTTCAATCCATTCTACTGCTATTAGAATAGCAAACAGCTCAGCCGTGAAGATAGAAGTTTCATTGTTTAACCAGTTCACGTCGGAGGCCGTGTATACACGCAATTTTTTTTTGGACAGCGGATCTGAGAGCGTCTAAACACGCCACAGGATTCTCGGGAATATTTGTATAGATTCCCAGTCGATGTGGCAACGAGCCATAAGCATACGGCGGAAGACGCGGTCTCCCCGGTCACACTCTGGTGAGCACAATTGGTCGTGTTTGTGCGGTAAAAATAAACCCGCCACGGGGTTCGGAAAACTTTTTTATTCCCGGTGCGAACTGGTTAATCTAATACTTTTAGAATAATTGAGTTGTGGCATATATAAACTGCATCCGGTTGTATTGGTTTCAGGGTTAAGTGAACTATCTGTGTAAATATGAAGTGAGTTATTCCAAGTATTGTGTATTATTTCTGTGGCAATTAGTCCCTTTTCATTTTTATCAGTTATATATTTAGTGCGATTGTATATTTCTGTGGAAATGTTTGGTTTGCAATGCCAATAGGGAAAAGGATTGTGCAGGGGAAAAATATTTACTTGTTCTTGATGCTATCTTGCTTCAAAAGGGGTATGATGTACATGTAGATCGTTATTCCACTTCTCAGCATAATATTCTTTCTGCCAACAGTCAATGTTTGGGTGGGATAAGTGCATATTTAATTTGATGCCATAAAAAATACAAAGGAAATTACGTCTTAGTTGAAGAGGTGGATCACCACACTATTTGTAATTTATTAAGGGCCGTTCCATAAAGTGCTCCAGTACAAATTTTTAATGCTTGATACTGAATGCAGTCCAGTTTTTGTTTATGAGTAGAGGCTGCAGAATTAAAAGCCTCACATATTCTGCATATATTTAAATATGCATGATATAATGTCGTCGCACATGGTGCACCAGCCAAAGTCACAGACCACCGTACCATGGATAGACAGTGAGACATTAACATTCTCTACATATTGTTGGATCAAATACCCCATTCAATCCCCAACACTTAATCCATCTGAATATATTTCTTTGAGTGGCGGTGGATTTTAAACAACGCTTGTTAGGCGGCTCCTTTGTGATACATGTACATGTATGACAGTTGGCTTACCACAGAAGTAGTTCGATTTTGTTTCTCACTTCCGAAAGCTGAAGACTTCCTAAGTTTTTTCCATGGAATTTCTGACACAACTGACAATCGAGGATTTTTTTTTAATCGTGATATATTTTTTCTTCGCGATTTGCTGATATCTTGATAATTTGAAATGTTCTCGATATCATAATTGAATAAAAAAAAATATCGCGATATTCAATATTATTGTGTCATCGCCCAAGCCTAGTGGACACTGTTTATTGCTCCATGCATGCAGGGAGGGTCCCTGGCCATGTACATGTATCACAGATTAGAAACACATGTGTGCATACATGTCATGTGCTTGCTTTACTACTGAAGGATTTTGGAGGATTCAGGTTATGTGTAAGCAAATGGGCCTAGGGAGTTAGGGTTAAGGTACATTTACATGTACATTGTATATCCTTGTACAAAATTGACATTTATTAAAAGTACATCCTTGAAATTTTTGTTTAAAATTTTTCTTCCTTTTGATTTGGATTGAAACATTAGATTCTGTGCTGAACTGTCTTGGTGATCGTTTCCAGCATGGCTCCCTCAAGGCAGTGCGAATGGAGACATCCAAAGGAGATAAAGTGGAGGCAAAAATACTGGTGAGTTTTACTGATGAACTAAAGGTTCAGGTGAAAAATGTAATGGTATAAAGATGTTACACATGTCTAAACTGTGCCAGTCGGGGAATCCAGGATTCCATGAATGACTAAAAAATACATTGATAATCTAAACACATATCATGCTGCTGCAACAAGACTATACTATTGTAACTCACTCCTCAATGGTTTAAAGCAGTCTGATATTGATCGCTTACAAAAGCTTTTAACCAATTGACGTCGGGAATATATATTTTTTTCCGGTCCCCGTGCGGGTGAAAAATCTGAAAAAATTTCTACCCATTAATAATTTTTTTTGTCAATGAAACTAAGTTCGGACAACCAAATAAACACCTTTACTCATTGACATTTCGAGAATTAAATGGCTAGTATTTTAATTACGGTTGTGTTTGTTCAGCACAATTAGACCGTTGGCAAGCTCCGATGCAACGGCCTATTAGCGACCAGCGCCCGGTCGAAAAGACGGCATACCTGGAGAGAGATCGAATGCCTCGTAAACAATGGATATAAATCCATCTTTACAAATGCTTGGCTGGTACGTCAAAGGAACAGGTCTTGGATAAAGGGATTAGGCAAAAATCAACAAAAAGAGTGAACTTGTTCAGTATTTGCAGTGCATTTTGTCCGGGGCCACCGAACCGTGACCCCATGAACTCCGAGAACGACATGCGTATACACGTCAGCCGCCACGACGGCACGCCACATGTGGCGTGTTGACAAGTCTCCCGGTGACACACACAAAAATCGGAATGCGTGTTTAGACGCTCTCCGATCCGCTGTACAAAAAAAAATTGCGTGTATACACGGCCTCCGAAGCGAAGTGGTTAAACAGCATGATTGCCCCAACTTTGTTAATTAAATGTACCAGTGTACTTTGTACCTCCACTGTAAAGGTTTATGAGCTACAGTACTAGATGCACTTTTGAGGTGGAAAGTTGCTGTAGAGGTCAAAACCAGTCAACTGACTGCTTTGACTGTTGACCCAAATGTGCACACAGGGGCATTTTTGACTGGTTTTTGCTGTCATTTTGACTACCCAGAACAATACCAGACAATGCTTTTTACCAGTCAAAAACAGTCGACTCATTTTGACCTGTAAATGTACTTACTACACGTAAGGTTTGACAGTGTTTGACTTTTAAGATATACCTTGGGAAGTATTTCAACATTTTGACTGATTTTGACCTATTTTGACCGATTTTGACCGATTTTGACCCTTGTCGTAGTAGGAGGGTTAAAGATATGTGTACCGCCTGTGTTTGGGCCAATTTGACGGTAAATAATAGATTTAAATGTTGAACTGCTATTTTTCTGGGGTTAAGAAAGTTATAAGCTTTCATTTGAGACATTGAACGAAAAAATTTGTCAAAGATGAGTACCAGTAAACTAAAAACTCAAATTAATAAAATGCTGGCCCACTGTTTTAATTCTCAGCTTGCACAATGCATGAGGGCATGTACAGTCTTCCGATTGGCAAGCATGGCTGTAAATTAGAATCGACATGTTTTAAATATCGTTTTTATACAGTTTCCGACATCTGAATTTCATATTTTTGTTTGTTCGTTTAAAGGGACAATATTGTCATGATCAACAGGGCATGGAATTGAAGTGCTAGTTTTAGATTAAGTCATCAGTGACTGAAAATAATACCCCACATGATAAGGTCATATTACCATTGCTGCTGCATAAATGAGCCAGTAATTTTCAGTCACTATGTTCATCTTAAATTAGGACACAGATTCCATGCCCTGTTGAAAGTCTGCTCTGATCGTGACAATAGTGTTCCCTTTAATAATAAAATAATTTTTTTTTTAAATTCATTCGCTTTCTATTTTTTGGGGGTCTCAGGTGATATTTAATATTTAGATGTAATACTAATAAAAATTTAAGAGGGCTATAATGGGCTATAATTAACCCTAACCACCCCATATCCTCCAAAATCCTCCAAGGGGCACTTTTGGAAAAAATCAGCACTGTTGGAAACTAGTACTTTCACTGCTTCAAATGGGGCAAAATTACTACCTGGCAAGAAGTACAGGCCATAAGTGCTGAATATGAAAGATCAACGAAAATGCATGGTGCATTTTGAAGATAAGGGCATGTTTCCAAAAGTGCACGGATGGATTTTGGAGGATTCAGGAAGGTTCCTAGCCAGAATACCTAGGGGGTTAGGGTTAAAAGATGTTCATTGATGAGGGTGCTGTGGGGGACGCTACCCTATTCCCTTCTCCTCTTAGTCCATGGAACCTACCCTTGGTCCTCGCCCCTCACCCCTGTGTTGCTGAACTATGCAACTACTGGGATACACTAATAATTGAAATAATTTAAACAAATGTGTGCACTTAGAGAAACAAATTGTCTTTGAGAACTTAACCATGCATACTACATACTTTGTTATATATAATCAATAAATCAGTCATTTTATAGTAAATTGCATGCAGGGTGCATGTTCAGCTCAATGACCAATTCTTTGTTCTTTGTCAATACTTCAGAAATTGATGATTTTGAAGCATTGTTTACTTAAGGTGGCATGAGTAGCAACCCAAAACTACCAAGTATAATTGTGTTGTGTTATTTAATATCCATTTCCTTGAGGAACTAAAAATATAAATAAAAAATCAAGAAAAGATTTTGTCTGTGATTGTTTATGTTATAACATATTACCCAAACTTTTGTGCTATGAAACAGTGTCCAATTGCAGCCAAAATGGCTGAATTCTGCCACAATTTTTTTTCACATCTACAGGGGTATGAACGTTTGAGTTTGACCTCTCTTAGGCCAAATAAGGTTTGCAGTTTCTGTTCATACATGTACGATAGATGGGCTTCAAAATCTGTTATCTTTGGTAATCATTTTTTGCCAACCAGTGAAATATGTGATACATGTATACACGGTTATGGGATCCAGACTAAATTTCCCATACACAAAGTATGTAAGTAAGCGAGGCCGCACAAATCGGGCAAACGTTCATACCCCCTAGGTGTATGTGAATAAGTTGTTTAAAACACAATACGACGGAATTCCAATCGATCCAGCAATTTTGGCTTCAATTGGACATCGTTTCATAGCAACAAAAAAAGAAAACTAAAAATGCCGTCTCGCTGGACTGATGCGACGTGTGCGGAGACCTAAAACCGGAAATGTTTTTGGGAAATTTGGTCTGATTAAAAAAAACAAATGTGTATACATGTACCAGATTGAATTACAACCACTACTGTGACTTGACTGATATCTCAATAAGGCCAACAAAGAAGTCATCAATCGGCCTCAAAATCGCTGTTTTTATTTTTTGTTGGTAATCTTTTTTGGGGGGCCAACAGGGAAATATGTGATACATTGTATATGCGGGGACCAAAGTACACATGTATGGTGGCTAAGAGAGGCCTCACAAATGGGGCAAATGTTCATACCCTTATGCGAAAGTCGTTTAAAGCATAGCATGGCAGAATTCCAATTGATTCAGCAATTTTGGCTGCAATTGGACATTGTTTCATAGCAAATAAAAAGACCATTAAAAATGCCGACCCGTGGGTCTGAGGCGACGCGCGTGGAGACCAGAAACTGCAGACTTTTTTTTTTGGCCTTAGCTTTATGGGTAGATAAAATTTAACCACCCTTACATAAGAAACTAAAACTCTGCCAGTGTATCATTTATGGAATCTGCATGGTTTCCTGTGTGCATTCATTTACAGGGCAGCCTTTGTTAAGAGAAAGTACACTGGGCAGCCACATGTACAGGTACCCTTTGGGCTTCAGATTTAATGATTATAAATAGGCAATTTTCCTTTCCTAAAGGTCACTTCCATTAGAAAATACCGTATAACAAAAGTCTATGGGAACATTTCAAGGAGCACCAGGGCAGAGATCAAATTCATGGCTAGACCTTAAACCAGTGTTGTAACCAAGTCATTTTTTCTCAAGTCAAGTCAAGTCACAAGTCAAATTTTCTCAAGTCAAATTTTCTCAAGTCAAGTCAAGTCTCAAGTCAAATTTTCCCAAGTCAAGTCAAGTCACAAGTCATTTATCGTCCTGAATCAAAGTCAACTTTCAAACTTGTGTGGGTGTGTGTGTGTGTAAAGCATTTGAGCGTCGCAAACCACACGTCCGATTTCGCTGGACAGCTTTCGGATTTTCAGCCAACCTTCCGGTGCGGCCTTATGGACATCTTGAAATCCTTCCATATTTTCAGAAATATGTAGTAAATTATTTTTGCTGTGCATAAGGCCAAAAAAAGTCTCAAAATCGGTGTGGTGACGCGCTTTTGTTTTTTGTTTGTTTTGTTTTGTTTTGTTTTGTTTTGTTAAAGATTTTTTAGGCATGTATAGGCCGGGACCAAATTTCCCATTATACAAAGTATGGTGGCTCACAAATCAGCCAAACGTTTATACCCCTACATGTATGTGAAAAAGTGTGGCTGCGATTGGACATCTTTGCATAGCAGAAAAACAACATTAAAATGCTGTCACGCGGGTCTGAGGCCACGCGCACGGAGACCAGAAACCGGAGAATTGTTATTTTATTTTATTTTTATTTTTTGCCTATAATAATGTTCTGTTTGTCATGTTGCCTGTCTTGGCAGTGAGAATAAATTCAGTCATTTGTCACTTGTTGTTTATAGGTTATACATAATTGACTGCAATCGCTGTAATCGCTGGGCAATATTTTCTACAAAACCACACAAACGCACGCACGTGTACTGTGTATCGTGCAGTACATGTGTGAAGGGAAATGTACGCTAAACATACTGTACAGACTCAAATGTACAATGTAACGTTAGACACTTTATTGAAGATGTTTAGACGTATTTTACTTCATTAATATAAGTTGTTGATTGAATAAAATAAATGAAAAACAAGTGATAACATGATGGGAGGTAAATAAATGACAACTGAAGACCAGAAACTCACAAACGGATATGTCAAACCTGCCGATGATCCACGTAAGTATAGCTTTAACGCTGCACAAATTGTGTACGGTGCGTCATTGTTTTTGTTGGTGTCCACATCACAATTCAAAAATGTCATTTACAAAACAGGGAACCACTCAGGTAGTTTTTCATCAATTCTCTCCAGAAATGATGGGGGTTGTGTGGAAAGTATAGAAAGAAGCGATTGAGGTTTTATTTATTTTTTAATTTGAAAATTATCGATCTAGCGTAGGTTAACGTATTTTGAGGGGTTCATTTCAATATTTATACGGAAATTTGCAGACGGTTGAAGCTGTTAGTGTTACACCCGGGACAAGTTCATTTTTCTCCCCAAGACGGAGGGTAACTTACGGTCTTATATGGGCCTTGGAATTTGGTAATTTGGAAGAAGATACATTTTGTAAACGGCCCAAAAACTAGTACAGTAATTGCTGCTTCTTAGTTATTTGGTCGCTGTTAATTGTCACAAACAATACATTATTTTGTTAAAATCAAGGACTCCAGTGTATTACAACGTTGTGCATGAAAGCCTTGCTGATTCTATGTTGACAACTCTGGCAACGCTTGCATAGGTGAATTGCATAGGTGAATGTAAGGAGAATTTAAAACTTACGTTCGTGAAATATTATAAAATTCCCTTTTTACGGAGTAAAACATTAATAAACACATGAACCCTTTAATGATTACTTACATAATAAACACAATTTAAGTCAAAATAGTTATTCGGATTTGGTTTACGGAAAATGTGCGATAATTTGTTCAACACTTTACAAATTCTTAATACAATTAACAATGTCACTATAACCTCATTCCAGCCGTTTGTATGAATTATTTTGAATGTTAATGCAATGCATTTACCAGTAATAGCCCACAGCTTCCACTATGACGGATTGTGTTGAAGACTAGACATGTAGCATACATTTTACAGTACAAGGCATGTACATATGATACAGTATACACTATATTATATTATGTATTACGTAGATTCGCGACGGCATTTTTATTTTTTCCGTCACAAAAGCATTCGGCTGCCGTGGCCGGATTGACCAGAAAAATACATGTAATAAAACAACATAAAATACATGATGACTTGCAATGTCGTCAAGTCAAATTTACTCAAGTCAAGTCAAGTCGCAAGTCATTTTTGTCCAAGTCAAGTCAAGTCGCAAGTCACAAAAATTGGTGACTCGAGTCGGACTCGAGTCCGAGTCACCGACTCGAGTCAACAACAGTGCCTTAAACCTTTCTTGATGAACCTAATTACATGTAACATGTAGTGAATATATATTGTACAGGTCAAATTGTATTGTATGCTTGGTTGACTTGTTTGAATTAACTACAATACTTTTGCTAACAGTTATTCAGAAAATATAGGTATGAGTCATCAATCATGCATTATTATTTAACCCTCCTACTATTGATTAGGGCTGTGCCGGGTATCCGGGTATCCGGATACCCGACCGAAACTGTCATTACCCGGTTCCGTTTTTCGGTTCCGAGTACCCGTAAACGACTTTTTCAAATTGGGACTTACCATTTCAGCGGTGTGAACAGACATTTTTTACTATTGAACAATGTACTGTTTACACTTTTAGGAGCAATTTTATTCAAGATAACGCCTTTGTAGTATTTTATGGACATTTTCCATACACTTTTGTCCAACCGATACATTGTATGGCTTGGCATGCTACAAACAAGTATCAAACTAGCTGCTCAGGATGGAATGTTTGCCTATTGTTCACAGTAATTGGATTAGTGGGACAATAACTGCTGGTTTATGTCTGCACTGGAGTGTGCAACATGATGTGTATAATTAATAGAGGGGATTTTATTATTGGGGAAGTCCACATTAATTGTTGTAATAAAAAAGTAGTGTTGAAATTGGTTTTGTTGTGTAATTATTTTGATGTGCCACTGACAATCCCTCAGCATATCACCAACATTTACATTTATTTACCCGCCGATACCGAGCTCTCTTGTGTATTACATTTGCCGACAAGGTGACAGTTTGTTTCAAAAGAAAGACATAAAAAAGGAGGTGTTAAGTCGGTCATTGTCTTTGAAACCAACAGTAGGATCCATAATCAGTCGGATTTGAAAGGTATTATTGGTTGCGGGTTTGATCCTTTCAATTGGGCAGCATATTTTTACAATCACCTAATCTCCTATCAGTTGAAAAGACGTTTATGAGGGACGAAATGCGGTTGCTTATGATGAGCTGCGAATTATGGATCGTCAAACATTGATGGAGGGGACAAATTGGCTGAATACTAATTAAAAAGTAGACAAAACTTACACCGATACGTTTTGTTCAGTTATTTTTTGATGAGTGCGCATCCTAAATTTTAGACTAATTTCTTGACTGACCGATCAACACGATATGCCACGTTCAACAGGGAATAGTCAAGTTTGGTCCCATTTTGAGAAAAAGGGGCCCAAATTGGTAAAAATTCATTCTTTCAAGAAACAATGTTTATTGACAGGTTTATTGAACATATTAATATTCAAGTTCTGATTTTAGATTCGTAAATTGTTTGCAGTTTGTTAGTTTAATAATATCAAATATTATTTTAGGACGCAAAATCATGTCCTTATCCAAAGCCAACATGGCGTACGGGATATCCTTATTTAGAAGGCAGGGGCACGGCAAGGCGCAAGCACATGAATGTTTTCTCAACGGATTAGTTCACCACATCGCCTTTGACCAATGGCATTATTCAACACGTGTTTTGTGACATGAACATTAAAGTCAACTTGCTATACGCATGCGCTCTGATCCAAAGCCAACATGGCGACGGGATATCCTTATTTAGAAGGCAAGGCGCAAGCGCATGAATCGTTTTCCCACAACGGGTTAGTTCCGCCAACATCGCCTTTGACCAATGACATTATTCAACACGTGTTTTGTGACACATAAACATTAAAGTCAACTTGCTATGTTTTATATGCGCTCTGATCACGCACGACCAGTGTGATTATTGTCTTCTGATGATGGTAGTCACTCCCTGACACAGTCACGTGCGAGGCCGCTGTAGCTGCGTGATGCACCGGCCATGCGTGTGATCAATTTTTACGGTTTTATTTCAGAAATAACTTTCCGTAAATTAATACAATATTTTGTCACCAAGATGTTATACTTTAATAAAGATCGAATTAAATATGGTATCCTCTGTATTATAAAGGTCAATTTTGTTAACGTTTACATGTATTTGTACACCAAAGGAGGCATGTTTTCAACAAGAATGAAAACGGGTATCCGGGTATCCGAACTTTCCTGATTTCGGGTATCCGGTTCCAAAAATATCCGAAAACGCACAGCCCTACTATTGATGCACTTTAGTGGAAAGTGGCTGTAGAGGTCAAAACCAGTCAACTGCCTGTTTTGACTGTTGACCCAAATGTGCACACAGGGGCATTTTTGACTGGTTTTTACTCTCATTTTGACCACCGTCAACAATACCAGACAATGCTTTTACCAGTCAAAAACAGTCGACTCATTTTGACCTGTAAATGTACTTACTACACGTAAGGTTTGACAGTGTTTGACTTTTAAGTGCACTAGATATACCTTGGGAAGTATTTCGACATTTTGACTGATTTTGACCCTTGTAGTAGTAGGAGGGTTTCATCTACAATAGGCTTGGGCGATGACACAATAATATCGAATATTTTTATTCGATTATGATATCGAGAACTTTTCAATTATCGAGATATCGGCAAATCGCGATGAAAAAAAATATATTGCGAAGAAAAAAAAAATATCGCGATTAAAAAAAATCCTCGATTGTCAGTCGTGACAGAAATTCCATGGAAAAAACTTAGGTCTTCAGCTTTCCGAAGTGAGAAACAAATTCGAACTACTTCTGTGGTAAATGTTGTTGAATGATTGAATGGGGTATTTGATCCAACAATGTGTAGACAATTTTAACGTCTCACTGTCTATCCATGGTGGTCTGCGACTCTACCTGGCGCACCACGTGCGACGGCATTATATCATGCATGGGCGTTACCTTAAAAATCGACAACAAAATAACATTTGCAGTAATTGCAGGTGCTCTGTGCTCACATTAGTTATGAAATAAATCAAAGCATGGATCGGCAGCGGCTCGATCAAAGTTGGGGGATTAGGACACTATTCTATTATACCATACTGGGACTCGAGTGACAAAACACATACACTACTCTTGATAAACCACGTGACGTGATAAGTCACATGAACTCGGGCTGATGATTTGATTGGGACACATGACGCAGTAAGCGACCCACATAATTATTACGCAAACGAATTTGCCAATGGCCATGGTGCACTAGTGAACGTCGCGATTCCACATGTCTCTTCGGTAAGCACTGGTAATTTATTGTGACGCGTGTATATGGGTACATTCCTGTTATTATCGGCTCTAAAGCATACATGCGCGAAAAAAAAATAATCGCGATATTATCGAAAATCGCAATATATGTTTGACAATATATCGTAGATGAAAAATATCGATATCGCCCAAGCCTAATCTACACATGTATGTATACATGTAAATGAATGGGTACGCTGATGTCGGACACCATGGTACTATTAGATTGTGGAATTTCAGTGGTCGAGAACGGGTCATGTGGCGTTTCACAATGTTCATGTTATGTACACCACCCCAGCAATAATTTATCCCTCCATCAAATATCGATCATTAGCCTGGGAAGTCGGTCTAATAGCACATTGGATACAAATGCAGTGTTTACAGCACTTTTCAGGCTAGAAAGGTTTTCCCGACACGCGAACATGCACAGCACTGTATGCTCTGTCTTGCGCAAAGCGCACTTACCAGTCTGGGGCTCTTTTCGGGGGAAAATGAAAAAAAACTTTATTTTGTTATAAATATTTTCTCGTTAACGTTTTAACTGCTATCTTTTGAACAGTCTTATTATAAAGAAAACATTATTGTCCGCTGTGATTGTGATTCATGGGTTTTGTACACCCCTGTGTTCATGGGTTTCATTTGCCTTGGTTATAGGGTAAACAATGGGCTGCCATGATTGAGCAGTTTAGTGCAGTTTTATCAGTGTCCTAATGGCCCAGTCATTAGAATTGTGGGTTTGAACCCTGACTATGACCATGTTGCTTGTGTCCTCGAGTGAACAAGCCACCTTGCCATTATTGGTTCTCTTCACCCAGGCATATAACTCTGGTTACTTGTGAGGGTTAGGGACAGTTAATGTGTTTGATTAGCCCTGAGATGCCAGAAGAGGTTGCACACAGATGTATGGGCTAGTGTCTGTAGGGAGTGGGGAAAGATTACAGGAATAATGTTGGCCCAAATGAAAGGGGAAATACTGTAAAACTACATGTAATTATTCTAGAGACTGGAATGCACTGTAATATAATATAATGAATTTATTATTATTCATAAATGGCCAATTCAGTTCAGATAAAACATGATTATGTGGGGGTGCATTGACATCTGGTAAAGACATGATTTGTCAAAATTAAAGCAGCACGTACAGTGTATGTTCTATTTAGTTGGCAGGCGACATGCTACACGGAATTGGTCCAATCAGAGTGACAGAGTGACTCACGTATTTCTGAGTGTTTTGTGTGTCTCCAAAACGTGAATTTGACTTTTCTACTTAGCTCTCTAGTCCCTTCACCAAAATTACTAAATTTGTTTAAGGAAATCTATATTGGCATTTATAAACGGGACTGACAGTGTGAGCTTGGTCTCTTTACTGCAGGATAATGATTAGTTTTGTGCGTGGCCACAGGCGATAAAGGACGTTAGGCTTGGCATTATATCGCCTATGGCCACACCCAGATCAGTATGCCACATTACAGAGGACAATAACCCTAACCCCCTAGGCTCATTTTCTAGAAACCTTCCAAAATCCTCCAAAATCAACCAGTGTTCTATTTTGTGTGGTGCCCACTGCCTAAATCCTCCAAAATCAACCGGTTTTCTAACATGTCCCTTTGTTTCATGTAGCTGCAACATGTAACACATATCCTTGAAACTTATAAACATTGTTATTATTATTGTACCCTAAGCTAAGTGGAAGTAACCCGAGACTTTCTGACCTTAGAACTGTTAAAACTAAAGGTGCCAGTATATGGTGAAATCGACCAAGAAAATTTGTCTAACAAATCAATCAAGAAAAATTGTCTAACCTGCCAAACTCCTCCAAAATCAACCAAGACAAATTTTCTAACCTGCCAAACTCCTCCAAAATCAACCAACGTTACATTGGGCCATCCTGCCAAACTCCTCCAAAATCAACCAAGAAAAATGTCCTAACCTGCCAAAATCCTCCAAAATCAACCCAATTTTTTTTTCTAACCTGCCAAAATCAACCAGAATCAACCAAATCCTCCGGTTGATTTTGGTTGAATTTGGAAGGTTAGGGATAATACAGTTGTTGTATGCTCTAATGTGATTCATGGAGTTTTGTACATCCAAGGAGTTAACTGTTAGCCTCAGGGTGTCATCTCGGTCAAGGGTACATGTACTTACTCTTGCATTTTTTTCAGAAGCTGCAGACCAATAGAGCTGAAACTTTCCCAGATTGGTTTCTATTGATGTTCTCAATGACTCACGTTCCAGAGTCCTACATGTTCCTACATACTTAAACAACCATTGAAGTTATGTGTACAAAAGTGATGTTTATTAAAGTTAAAGGGACACTGTAACATTACTTTACAGGAATACGAACAATAATAAACTTCACTTACTAATAAAGGTAAATAGGATTTGAATGGAATATTTCACATTAGATTTGACCAGCATGCAGTGGCTTGAAACTAAATAAACTTGCTGCTGCATAAATGAGCCAATAAGTTGCAGTCACTGTGTTCATCTTAAACAAGGACATTGATTCCATGCCCTGTTGAAAGTCTGCTCTGATCATGACACTACTGCCCCTTTAATATACAGTTGCTCTTTAAGTGAGGACATGGAAGTAGGAAGAGATTATACAGGATGGAGGGAATGGCAGTGATTAGGTTTAACTTGGTGTTTGTGGCTATTTAGAGGTTGTAATTGAAGAAGAAACCATTTATTAAGTCCCTAGAAATTTGTTAATTTAATTAACATGAACACTTTGAACATGTGCTTGACAACCAGAAATTGTGGCGTGTGCACACGATGTTAAAACACAGTATAATTTTCAACAGTTATCTCTGTAAACCAAGCCGTAAAAGGGTTTGTTTCAAAAGTGGTTACCCAAAGAGTCAACAATTAAAACTTCCCAAGGTATATCTAGTGCACTTAAAAGTCAAACACTGTCATACCTTACGTGTAGTAAGTACATTTATAGGTCAAAATGAGTCGACCGTTTTTGACTGGTAAAAGCATTGTCTGGTATTGTTCAGGGTAGTCAAAATGACAGTAAAAACCAGTCAAAAATGCCCCTGTGTGCATATTTGGGTCAACAGTCAAAACAGGCAGTTGACTGATTTTGACCTCTGTAGCAACTTGCTACTAAAGTGCAGCTATAGTAGGAGGGTTAATACAAAGTGATAAAATTGCAAAGTGAAACTACATATGTTTCCTTCCTCCATGTATGTACATACATGTACATGTGAACCCAACATTTAATACATGCAGACCATTACACACAGCACTCAGTAAACACCGGAAAGCCTAATTTGCATTGATTACGTGCCCATCTTACAAAAGTTTGCCCACACTGGTAGAAAAATGGCATCGCGATGTTCGTCAACTGGTAGAAGCCAGATTTCAAGCTAATTTGACTGAATTCAACCTGTATGAGCAACTTCAGTCACAAAGTAGGGTTTCATCTGTACAACCGATAACCTGTGGAATTATTTTTTCAAGTTTGTTGGCTTTTGTAGCCCAAAATGATGCACAAATGTTGTGTTTACGCGAGTATGTTTTACGTGCTTCAATTAGTGAAAGTGCAGTTTGAGGTAATTGCCCGGTGTCATACAGTCATTGACTTCAACTGTTTGTTACATATTGCTTTCAAGTTTTATTAGACTTTGGTAGCTAATTGAATTGCGAGCTTTATGATCGCTCGTTCCTGTTTGGTGATATTCGGCCCTGTAATGGTCTGTTGTAGTTTTGAACTATGGACACAATGTCCTGAGAATCTAACCAAATTAACTCTTTTCTGCTGGCGCGCCATTTTATCGGCTCACGTGTGTGCCGTAATTTGACGATTAAGCCAATTTATCGGCTCAACATGACATACCTGACAATGGGTCTTGTTTTGACTTGTTTTGACAACAGAATGTGTAACTAACCAATAAGAATTCAAGGTCATGCACTCCCAATGCAAATTAGCTAATAAATATTGATTATTGACAATGACCACAGACGAAATTCTACTCTGAGAGCTCCAATTGTGTTCATTGTTAACGTTAAGTACACATGCGGTTTACACACACTTTGTTTTTAAAAATGGCGGCCTCCATAAAACTCACAACAAACGATGCACAACGTATGCTATTTTCTTGGAATTATGACATGGGCAGTGCTGATGGAGATGATAATGGTGACAATGTTGACTTTGAACACCCTGACAGTGACGAAAGTTTTGATTTTCAGGATAAAAACGACAGTAAAAGCCCTGAATCTGAGGTTGTATGTACCGATTGCGATAGCGATAGGCTTATACTGTACATGGCACCATGGGGCGACCCTGACAGCAAGAAATGCCCCAGGCTAATTGTACTCATACATGTAGGACCAGCAATAGGGCGAATAACAACAGCAAAACAGATGTTACACATAATACTAATGATTCTACCAGCTGTCCATAATATTAAAAAATTAATAATAATTTCCACACTAGACCTTGATTGTTTACATAATTGCATAACAGAAACAATATACAGTATGTTGTATCAAGGTTGCATATTATGATTTTTGTTATGGGTAATATTATTATGCCCTGACATGTTCTGACATAAACAAACCACTTTTGTTTATCATACAATGCATTGAAGACTTTCAAGCAATAACTTGCAGATTTATTGATATTTATTCTGAGGAACGATAAACATAAGTTTATATTTGGATGGCTGCAATGCATTATGGGTAATCCCAAGATGATCCCCATCTCAATATTCACACTCGGTGAGTCATAACCTTTATTCTCCTTCATTCTCCTGAGGACGATCAGAGCATACTGATCGAAACGTCGAGTTGTAACTTCCAGTTCTTTTCAGAACTAATTACTACTCAATTGAGAATTTCACATGGTGTCACCGCAATAAGTCTTACTTATCCTCTTCACCATGCAAAGCTACAAGTTTTACCAACCTTTATTTTGATACCTTACTCTCTTCAATTGGTAAAAGATAAACAAATTATTTATTATTTCCACACTTGACCTTGATTGTTTACAGTATCAAATTGCAATAATAAAAAACAATTCCGTCCATACACGTGAAATAATTCCGGGTAGAAAGAATTAAGTTAATTAAGTGGGGATACAATGATCACACCAATAGAAGCTGTGATGATGTGTAATTAGGTGTTCGGGTATGTGCCCGAAACACCTATTGTTTTTGTACATTTTTTTTTTTACTTCTTCTTCTTCTTCTCCCCAATCTTGTCCGCTAACAACAACATACTTGCCAAGTTTAAAAAACCTTCAAATTTCACACATAGTTAGACCTTAACTTGTAGATGAAACCTAGTGACGTCATGATAATCAGGAAACCGCAACAGTGACGTCATGATGACGTCAAGCCCACATACGTATTGACCCACATTCAGTGTGTTATTGTGCGTTAGAAATTCTAACTATAGAGGGCGCTATACAACTTTAGTGGTCTTTACAATCAGTGCAGAAGAAATTAATTCGTCTTATTCCTGATCCTATCAAGAGCAAGGCTCCTATGCGAAGTTTAGCGCGAAGTTTCCCGTTACGCTATTCGGATTGCTTAATAGTGGACATGGAATGGAAGAGGGGGCTTCACCGAGAGATGTTCACCTGGGCACCTGCTTTACTGATTTGTGTGCCTTTTAATAATTATTTGTATTTGAGTTTGTTGAATTTCAAAACTTTTAGTGGTCACTTGGTGGCGCTGATCATCACATATTTATAAACTTATAACACGTTTGTGGAGCATCGCTGTAAAAATTCCACATTTCTACTGATTCGAAGTTTTCACAAGAACATCGAAGTCATCTGCAGACACCTGATTAATGCTTCTTACTATGGTGTAAGTAAAAAGGTGAAGAGAGCGGGAAATTACTTTAAAAAATTGGTCAAAGTTGATGATTTTTGTAAACAAGCTTACGTACATGTACTTGGCATGTACAACTTAACAAGTAGATGAAACACGAGTTGTGAGTGACCCCAATTTGACCTTACTTCCTGTCCAAACCGGAAGTCAAAGTTTAATATTTAAAACAATCATATCTCAATAACCACAAGAGGTAAATTCACAATTTTTGTACCATTGTACAGATCGTTAATTGTCAAAAAATATTTACAAAAAGGTGAACCCAATTTGACCTTACTTCCTGTCCAAACCGGAAGTCAAAGTTTAATATTTAAAAAAATCATATCTCAACAACCACAAGAGGTAAATTCACAATTTTTGTACCATTGTACAGATCGTTAATTGTCAAAACAATTTTACACAAAGTTGACCCCAATTTGACCTTTACTTCCTGTCTAAACCGGAAGTCAAAGTTTAATATTTAAAACAAAATCTTCCACAAGAGGTAAATTCACAATATTTGCACCATTGTACAGATCGTTATTTGTCAAAACAATTTTACACAAAGGTGACCCCAATTTGACCTTTACTTCCTCCTGGAACACCTAGAGTTTGTGTAAACAAACTCGAATCTCTAGTTTACATATTACTTTTGACCATGTTGGACGGAATAAAGCATGTCGGATGGATTTTTTCAAACTTACCAACATAATTTTTTATTGCCAGGCTTTTTTGTTTTGTTTCAGTGTCAAATTAGTAAGCACACACAAACTACTTAAAAGTGACATCATAAAAAATAGGATTCAGTGATTTTTTGTTTGTTTGCTCAACATTATGATTCCGTCCGACATGTTCCATTCCGTCCGACATGGTGTCAATTCTACTGCACATATTTAATTAGCAAACTATACAACATATAATTGTGATACGTTTACATGAACAATGATTGTTACTCTTACTAATATGCTAACCAAGTAGCCTAAAGAAAACTTCTTCAAGTTTTGATAACATTTCAATTTGTTCTTCAAATTCCTGGAAGACCCATTTCTATCGATTCCATCCAACATGTCGACATTTTCTCCAATTAAAAGAAAAGTAACAAAAAAAATGTTTTGTGTCATTATTGACAGTCTGTGTTATAGCATAAATATACAAAATTTAGTAAAAATAATTCCTCAACTAAAAATTGTAGCAAGTTTTTCTATCAAATTCCGTCCGACATGATTTTGAGACTTTTGAAACAAGTCCAAAACTTATTCTGATGTGAGAGTCATAGCACTGTACTGTATTCAGTGCTTACAAGTGCTTGCGGATGACACAAATCCACATGCAACACGGGTAGGACTAGAACCAAAGGTCGTGGGTTTAATCCATGCCCGAGTTACCTACGTGCATATTTGTTTTGCTTGTGAATTTATATCCACTAATGACAAAATAAAGTTATCAGTATGAACAGTTTGATGCTTGACAAAATTGTATCACTTGAGATTTTTAAGAAATTATACTTTAATTGATTTTATGTGAAAATAGAAAAACTGAACACTATGACCGATGTTATATACATGTATGTTATATACATCTATGTATGTTATCGTTTCGGTTTGCGGTAACACCATGTGTTTATCTCAACTAACGTGAAGCTGAGATACAGGTTCTGAAAAGAACCGTATCGCACAACTCGTATCTCAACCTTCGTTAAGTGAGAAAGGTTCAAGGGAGAACCAATTTCGAACGCTTCGTTTTTTCTCTACTGTCGCTAAGTGAGAAATATGGTTCAGGGAGAACCACGGGGACTTCACGGGTTAATATGGTTCAGGGAGAACCATAGGGACTTCACGGGTTATTCTCAACGTTTCGATTAGCCTGCTCTAATCTTCTTCAGGAGAATGAAGAGGTTTGCCGATGCAACTCCTTAAGTAGTATTTGCTGGGATTATGTGTAGAATGGGAAGTGTTCCGATTGGTGCTACTGTTGTGTGATGTGTTGTGATTGGTTGCAACCGTGGCATTGTTCTTGTTGTGTGTGTTTCCGCCTGCTGTGTGTGAGTTGCCTGCTCGCTGAGGTGTATCAGTTGACAGTGGGGTGTGGGTGTTGGTGGATGGTAGGATTGAATGCCAAATGTTGCTGATGAAATAGCCGATGTCCTGGGGGACAGTGTCATGTTTATGAATCTCAATAGCCTCTCTGATATGACGGGTGTACCAGTGCTTTTCCGGGGCTATGATCTTTGCATTCTGCCAGTCAATGATATGGTCCAAATCGGTGGAGTGTTTGATGATCGCAGATTTGTCACATTCCCCTCTGCGGCCGTGGGACTTGTGTTCCTTGAGCCTGGTCGTAAGGTCTCTGCCGGTCTCGCCAATGTACACTTTCCCACAAGTACAAGGAATTCGGTAGACCCCAGCTTGACGGCTGGGATCATGTCTGTCCTTGTGGGTGTGTAACTTCGTTTCCAACTTGTTTCGAGTCCGGTAGTAGACCTTAATGTCAGCTTCCCTCCGGATACGCTGAATCTTGTGTGAAGTGTTCTTTTCAGAACCTGTATCTCAGCTTCACGTTAGTTGAGATAAACACATGGTGTTACCGCAAACCGAAACGATATCGATATTCCACCATGCAAAGCCTCAAAACTTACATCTATGTATGCTTAATTTGTTTTTTCCCTTTGGAATTATTTGAAGATAATTTATGTCATTAACCGATATAGAAATATATATTTGGGTATGTGAGTAGGCGATGTGAGTAGGAGTTGCCAAGGTTATGGTCTGGCAAGAGAACATAATGGGTACAATTGAATATAATGAGTACGATTTGATCAAAAGCAAGGGTACAAGTTTCCCTGTAAATGGGTAAAATGATCAGTAAGCCCTAAATAGTGGAAAACAGTTTGTGGTAATTTCTGTTCTGGGAAAGAACATTGCCTTCTATTGACTACATGTAGTATGACATCTCATCGGAATACTTCTGAAAGTGAATTTCCTAAATGTTCACATAAATGTGTGGTCTAATTAGGGGTGGATGATAATAGGGTACGATGAGATCATATATCTCCTGTTACTGTACATGCCAAAACCTGCCAAATTTGCACTGTGTAATAAGCATACATTGTAGGGCCCACAGCATTAACCTGCCAATGCATGTCTTAACACTTGTATAGTACAGTGTACATGTAAGTACATCCGCATGCCAAAACCCTTTGGAGGGTTTTATACCTCCATGCTGATACTAAATTAAGTTATACTAAATCATAAAGTAAGCTAAGTCTGTAGCAAGTACACCTGTGTGTGTGCCAAAACATGTTGGAAGGTTTTGAAAGGTATTGGCACTAAGTCTTAAAGTAAAGCTAAGTAATCCTCATTAAAATTCATCCAACTGTCAAAACTTTTCAGAAGGTGCCCGAGCTACCCTGTACATAAACAGTAATCCCAAAGATATACACAATCAGTTACTTGCCAAAGGGATTTGAAATGTGCAGTGACTAACAGTAAACAGTTATGTACACAAACTATGTACATGTATAGTATGGTAGTATATCTACACCACCTTTCAAAACCTGCCTGTGTAGTGCATAGTGAAGCAACTACATGTACATAACCTTTCAAAACCCTCCGGCTGACAGGTTTTGAAAGGTGCAGTTTCTTGGCCTAAAACTGCAATTTTTATAGGAGGGTTAACCCTCCTACTGTTTGACAATTTGAAACCATTCAAAATTTCCACTTACCAAAATGCCCATTGGTTTTGTACACACATGGTGATACCATTTGAACAGTGTTGGTAGCAAGCTTTACTACCATTCAAATCCATTCAAATGCATAGAGAGTCCATTGATTCACCACTTAGAAGTATCCAAACAAGGTTTTGTATTAGCTGTACTACCATTTTGGAAAGATCCAAACAAGGTTTTGTATTAGCTGACCTACATGTACCATTCAAAACCATTTGGGGGAATCAATACTGTACACAGTCATTTCACCATTCAAAACCACAAAAGCGAATGGTTTCAAATGGTGGATCAACTTGTATGAAAAAGGTACCAGAAGTAGGAGGGTTAATGTGGCTGCTGCATTTATTTCTTATTTAACTTGGGGAGACCTTTCATTGAGTGTCGTGGCCGAGCGGTCTACATGTAGCTTACCGGACTCAAGTTCTGGTGTTAGCAGCAGAATGTGGGTTTGAATCCCGGCCTTGACACTTGTGTCCTTGAGCAAGACACTTAACCATAATTGCTTCTTTCCACCCAGGGGTTAAATGGGTACCTGTGAGGGCAGAGTTGGTTGATTAGCCCTATATGCGCTGTAATGGCAGCAATTGAGCTGTATACTCCCCAGGGAGCTGAGATGGTTTCAGGAATGATTTATGAGCCTTATGAGCAGGGGTAATAATATAATGCGCCTTGAGCACCACTCAGTTGGTGGATACGTGAGCTATATAAGTCCACACATTATTATTATTATTATTATTATTATTATTGAAACACTGTTTTTCAAAGGTACTCTGGTTTCAATAATGATCCAATGGCTGTATAATAATGGTATTTGTGCATCAACCACAGTATTATGATCTTATCCTTCCTTGTAATCTAGGCCGTGCATGTGCTCTTGGGGTAGCATTTTCAGTCACCGAGTTCATCTAAAACTAGGACACCGATTTTAAAGTCTACTCTGACCATGACGATATTGTCCCTTTAAACTTGCATGTATATTGGTTTAAAGTTGGGTATGGTTTAACGCATTCATTGAAACCTTTTTGTCTGAAGTGCTGTCATGCTAGTAAAATGAGTAAAAATGAATTTCCTAATCAAATGTTAGACTTCAGGAGACCAAAATTCCATACAAATTTGCATTTTGACCATTTCCTTGTTAACCCTAACTCCCTAGGCCCATTTGCTTACACATAACCTGAATCCTTCCTAACTCCCTAGGCCCATTTGCTTACACATAACCTGAATCCTTCCTAACTCCCTAGGCCCATTTGCTTACACATAACCTGAATCCTTCCTAACTCCCTAGGCCCATTTGCTTACACATAACCTGAATCCTTCCTAACTCCCTAGGCCCATTTGCTTACACATAACCTGAATCCTTCCTAACTCCCTAGGCCCATTTGCTTACACATAACCTGAATCCTTCCTAACTCCCTAGGCCCATTTGCTTACACATAACCTGAATCCTTCCTAACTCCCTAGGCCCATTTGCTTACACATAACCTGAATCCTTCCTAACTCCCTAGGCCCATTTGCTTACACATAATCTGAATCCTCCAAAATCCTTCAGTAGTAAAGCAAGCACATGACTTGTATGCACACATGTGTATCTAATCTGTGATACATGTACATGGCCAGGGACCCTCCCTGCATGCATGGAGCAATAAACAGTGTCCACTGACCCAAGCACTGACCTTGCAATCACTACAACAAACATGGATGTACACGTACCATGGAAAGGCAAGTATGCCTAATAACCTCAATCCTCCAAAATCCTTCACTTTAGCAAAGAGCATGTAGCATGTAACCTCAATCCTTCAAAATCCTTTAATTTAGCAAAGAGGATTTTGGAGGATTTGGGAAGGTTAGGGTTAATGATACAATCAAATAACCTGTCAAAACATTGACAGGTTATATGGACTAGAGTTTAAACATTTGTACACTAGACATTGTACATGTATCTCTTGATTCTTGCAAATTAGAGATTGCAGCAGGCATTTTACAAAGGTACATTATGTATACTGACTAGAAAAATAAATACGATTAAAAAAAAGTTCCAAATGTAGTTCATATTTTGTACATAAATTTACTTCCTGTTAAAAAATGTTATGGTTGAATACACAGATATTCACATAGTGATTGTGAAATATAAACTGTACTTGAATATTGCTTTTTAAAGGCATGACTGATTATGAAAAGTTGTATTATTTGTGTATCTGGTTTCCTGTTCAGGAAAATGTTTTGAGAGAAAGGTTTCGCTGTTGGAAACAGAAGTTGCTCTTAAAAAATTGGAGTGTACCAGGAAGTACCTATATACACACATAAACATACTCTAGAGGGACAAACTGTACACTTAAAATACTTAAATGGAGTGAAACTTCATACAAGATGTTACATCTACACATATACATTCATGCACTGCACATGTACACTTGTTTATAAAGTGAAAATTCTCAACATTTATTGAAACGCTTCTCAAAGAATCAAGTGGAATTTTGATTTTAAAGTAACTTGTTGTACATTTACAATGGGAAATTAACCCTAACCACTCCAAACCTTTCAAACTCCAACAGCTGGGTTTGTTGTATTTTGATGGACTCAGTACTGTATACCCCTGACAGGGATACTTTGCATGGGGCTGGGTGTCCCAATTCCAGCTAAGTCCAACAGTTGGGTGGTAGTGTTACTGCATGGTGTTGTATTTTGATGGACTCGGTCTGTAGAGCCCAGACAGGGTTACTTTGCATGGGGCCGTGTCCCAATTCCAGCTAAGTCTAACAGTTGGGTGTGTGGTAGTGTTACTGCATGGTGTTGTATTTTGATGGACTCAGTACTGTATAGCCCTGACAGGGATACTTTGCATGGTGGTAGTGTTTGTGCATGTTGTTGGATTTTGGCGGATTCAGGAAGGTTCTTAGCCAAAATAGCCAGGGGGTTAGCAGAGATGCCAACATACACGATTTGGGCGTAGCAAATACGATTTTGAGCCGTGAATACGACTCTACGATAATACTTCATTGAAATACGCTAAACAAGCTGCCCCAGTATAATTGTATATAGTTACAATACAAACAAACAATGAATGAACTATTAAGTGTAAATAAAAATGATGACAAATAATTTTAAAAACAACCTTTTAAATGTAAACCGCAGTGGTGGTAAAAGCGACAATAGCGGGATTAGCGGCGTAATTCACACGATTATGTACATATCACACTGCGCGAGCGCGCTGGATTCCTACCTACCACCACATGTACCCTGTACATATATCTGTACATTATTTGCAAGATCGCACCCATTGATCTGTATTACATAATGGGAATAATGAGCATACCGTGGGGAATGAGGTTGTCTGTGAGGTAGCTTGTGTGTACAGGTCACATACATTCATGCACTGCACATCATGTACACTTGTTTATAAAGTGAAAATTCTCAACATTTATTGAAACGCTTCTCAAAGAATCAAGTGGAATTTTGATTTTAAAGTAACTTGTTGTACATTTACAATGGGAAATTAACCCTAACCACCCCAAACCTTTCAAACTCCAACAGCTGGGTTTGTTGTATTTTGATGGACTCAGTACTGTATACCCCTGACAGGGATACTTTGCATGGGGCCAGGTGTCCCAATTCCAGCTAAGTCTAACAGTTGGGTGTGTGGTAGTGTTACTGCATGGTGTTGTATTTTGATGGACTCAGTACTGTATAGCCCTGACAGGGATACTTTGCATGGTGGTAGTGTTTGTGCATGTTGTTGGATTTTGGCGGATTCAGGAAGGTTCTTAGCCAAAATAGCCAGGGGGTTAGGTTTAATGGTTAATAAAAATTGATTCCAGAATTTGAGATTCTCAAAACTTATCAGTAAAAAACAATAATTGATTTATAAATGATAAACAAGGACATGTTATGAATTTATTCAAGGCAATTTTGTTTTGAATCAGTACTCTTCTATTTTCCTTGTTCATTTACATAATGTACAAAGGAAGTAAATCACTTTCAGATGAGACACACAATTATCCATGTCAAATGGTACTGTAAGGTGAATGCATCTAAACTGTACATGGTACTGTTACATGTATCTACACATCTTATCATTCATAAACAGACAGTTGTCTAGTTTTGAATGGTCACTCAACTCGCTGGAAAGTTGTAGCGAGAGTATGAGAGTTAACGTTCTGTCTGCTACGAACAGAGCAATGTATAGATTTAAACCAACAATAATGAAAAATATGGATCCATCTTAAAGATGTGTTGCCCGTGTTTGCGCTGATTTGACGTAAAAAACATTTCTACCAGAAAATAGTTTTTAAAAAAACATTCAGATTATTTGTATTCATTTTCACACAAAATTTAGGAAAGAGCACTCTTTCCTAAATTCAAACTGGAAATTATTTCACTTTTCTTAAAAATAAAATCACCTACTAAGTAAGTTTTACAATTGTTTTTTTTTTAAATTTCATGTGCCAGTTCTACATGTATACCTTACCTTTAATATTGTATATTGAAATATGGAAGCAGCTAAATGCTAAGTAATTTCTTTGAAATGTTCCTTTCATTTCTTGTTTTACTTTATACCTGCAGGGTTTGTCTAAGTACCGAGTGTTTATTCTCTCACACAAGATCCCGACAAAAGTAAGTAAAAATATCCATACATATTGTATATATCCAGATTTTAAAAAAATGTGTGAGATTTTGAGCTCAATACATAAAAAATGTATGATTCATAAATGGTTGTCTCAATGCGAGTTCACATTTGAGATAAATTTGTCAACTGTGCAGTTATAATGGACATTTTATATGGACCCCATGATATTTGATATAGAGGAATTGTGCCGTATGAATTTTTTTTTCAATAACTACAAAAATACTTACTAGACTGCAGATGGAGAGAAGTTCTGTATCTTTTTGTTCGCTGACAGATTTGTATAAATGATTTAATTCCTTTTCTACTTTCAGCTTGAGCATGAGTTCAACTTCTTAGAGATTCACACTCTAGAGAGCATTAAACCACTCCAGGTAAAAAAACAAATAGACAAAGTGTCGGTACTGTCCTTACAGTAAGGCTGTGCCGGGTACCCGGATACCCGACCGAAACTGTCAGTGTCATTATCCGCTTCTATTTTTCGATTCCAATTGCCCGTAAAATTATTTCTTAAAATTCTGACTGAAAATTTAAGCCACACAGATGGAAGTCTCTGATTTGTGTGGGGATGGGATGCTGTGAGCTGTGTTTAATAAAGAGGTGGGAATTTATTACAGTAAGTCCACATTTTTTATGACTCTAATAAAATAAGAGAAACTTGTGTTCGTATTGGTTATTTTATACATTCAGGAATATTTATGTGTTTTTACAAAATTATTTACGGGTACCCGGGAATCCAAAGATTTCTAATTTTGGGTACCCGGTTCCTGAAATAACCAACAACGCACAGCCTTACCTTACATATGTACATATATGTACAATGTGCATCTGTGTTTTGGGGTGTTTGGGGAGAAGATGGTTCCTAAGATTTGAAATATTCTTTAAGACTTAAAGCCTCAGTCACACATTCAGGATTTTTACTGCCGTCCTTGATAGGACCATTCCCGATTAAAATTTGTCAAAAGTCTGATCAAGATCCTGTGATTCGTGGCGGGAAATTCACAAATTTGTAAAAACATTTATTTAATCACGACAACAATCAGATATTGTTCAGGAAGCGTCCCGATTCTCCCGTTCTCAATCCGAATCTGATCCGATTTGTATCTTCAGCATGGTAAAACGATCGAATCTGTCCCGACAGCGTCGATTCTCGAATGCGATCCGACAGAGATCAGACAGTGACCGGACAGTGAACCGACGCTGACGGAAGACATCCGTTAGAAAACCGTTAGTCACGTGATAGTCCGGTCCTAAAAGAATCGTGCGAAACGGCGGATTCTCACTCCAAATCATGCCCGTTCATCACGACAGCGTCCCGATCCACAGGACAGCGTCCCGATCCACAGGACACCGTCCAGACACCGTCCAGACAACACAGGACATTGTTATGATTTTGATCCGATACAGCAGAATCTGTCACGACATAGTCACGATTGTAATCCGACTAGACAAAATCGGCTGAGTTTCCCGAATGTTACGGGACGCACCTACTGTCGGGAGTGCTTGCCCGACCTCTCTGGACCTTTCCCGATCCGTAGGACTCTGTTCTGAACGATATCGACTGCGTTCAGACAATGATAGGACATTCCAGATCATTGAGGATAGTAATCCGACTTTTTCACTTTTCGTGTCGTAGCGCTGTCTGATCTCAAACGGGAGCCATAATCGGCACTGTGTGAACGCCGCATTAGGCTTATTTACACATGCGACTTTGTCGCACAACTTAAAATCTTCATACATTGTAGCTTGTGTAACACAGCATTTGTCGCGTACGTGTATTTGCTACAAACACACTCATTGACTTGCGACTGTTTTACTTGTCGCATATACGTGTTTCACACAAGCGTCTTGAGTATCTTGTACTTTGGACCTTCAGGCCCATGTGAGACAGTATGGTAATCATGTTCCAAACACGTACGCATGTGGAATATGCATTGCCTGAAATGCACGCTTGACATTCAAACCTTGCACTGACGCGCATATGGACACAACATGCATTTGGGGCCGCCTGTGATTGGGGCCGCCTGTGATTGGGGCCGCCTGTGGCCCATGATTGGGGCTGCCTATGGCCCATGATTGGGGCCAGGGGGCAATGGTCTGTGATTTGGGAGATTTCTGGGATGAAAAATGAATCATTGAAACATTCTGTGTGTTTTTTTTGGTTTTTTTTCACTGAAGCTGAAGATCCATGTAAACACCAAGAAGGATTCACTCAGTAAGACAATCTACAATCTCTCTGCAAACACAACGGAGGAAATAGACGGCATCATTGAGATAATCGCCATGGAGATCAAGAAATGTTTCCCAAATGTCTTCCCAATTGAGTAAGTCGAGATGATCAAATGGAGATCAGGTTGGTGTGGACCCAGGTTCGGTTTCGCTTCCCACTCGAACCTGAGCCCACATTGGGTTTTTAGTCTCTGCTTGATCGTGTGGGGTTTCGACCTTCAAGAAATATTTTGTTGAGGTTTTCCTGCCAAATTCTAAAAAATCAAAAGTTTCTTCCTTGTCTTCTTTCATTTGAAAAGTGGTCCCTGAGGGAGAACAGTGATAATCACTGACCAGGCTATCCAGGAAATAATAAAAAGAAAGAGAGAAAAAAAATGTTGTTTTATTTCTTGTTGCTGTCGGATACTGCATGTCTGCTTTAATGATTACCAATGTAAACAATTGTGTATAGACCCACGGCACCCATTGGCAAGATGCTCTAGTTAAATGGGAGGCAGTGTAATACCAATTTTGTTCTTTCTCTGAGATGAAAGCACTTCAGATGAAATCATTTCTCAGGTTGATTGATACTAGTGGTGTGCATCCACAGGTAATTTTGGAAGCAGGTACACAGGCACTGTGTCTAGATCCTGGGTATGTACTCGTAAAAAATGGGGGACAAATTTAACCAGATTTTCCACCGTGCCAGACAGTGGCCGTCATTTCCATTTTGTTCATTACCATTACGTTCATTACAAAAATAATAATAACACAAAAAGAAAATAATAAAAAGAACGGAATTGAGAATTTATCATTGTTATGAATTTTATGATATCAAATATAAAGTACCTGAAACCTTATTATAAACATGGAAGATCGGTAAGTGTTCATCAAAAACTGGCATTGAACTCGACAGTCCGTGAAGCCAGGTACCCGTCACGGGCATTTTAATTCGTGAGGTATCGTTAATAAGCTCAAAGTTCGTTAGCGTGTATCTCACTAATTAAGAGGCCTAGAGCAAACATTTGTCCATTTCTGGCCGTTTCTCATGGGTCCCAATCATTCCCTGAAATTTGAAAAAAATCTGAGAGGTCAAGGGAAATTCTTGGTTGATTTGACATGGAATGACCCTAAAGCAGCTTTATTTTCTTTCCACAGAGCAATAGTACCAAGGATAATCACAAAACCAGAGAATCGCATCATGAACCTCAACATGAAACTAGAAGAGACATATCCAGACCCTGGGCCATGTGGGGGATATACACAGATGTACATGTGCATGTGTGATCTACATCAAGAGTCTTACATGGCTGAAGTAGCTTGGGTGAGTTTTAGTCTGACCCTTCTCTTGGGGACATCCTAGACCTCCAGTCATTAAAATGCATATAAGTGTGGCACATTTTGAGGCACCGTTTTGAGGGTTGATCACCACAGTAATCAAGTACATGCAGCAAAATGCAAGAAAAACATTTTAATTTTTTTTCCCTAAAATGTCTAAAGAAATTCCAGACTTAATTAAGTCAAAAAATAAATTTATCTGAAACAAAATTCAGGAGACTTTTTAATGAAATCGCCCAAAGTGTCTAGAGACTTCCAGATTGTATAACAAAATATGGATGAAATTACATGTATCACTCTGTAATAAGATATTGAATGGAAACTGGAATGGAAACATCGGTAAATAGGAAATAGGATGTCCAAATTGATTATTCTTTTGAAAAACAGGGTGTCCAAATGTTTAACTGCCATACTTCTGCATGTGTATTGCAAATAAAACTGGGTGTCCATTTAGCAAACAGGGCGTCCAAAAGACACCCAAAGCTATTGCTGGCTAATACTATGATACACGATAACAAAATTACTTAATTATTATCCAAATGCTGACTTGATGTAAAGTTGGTAAAGGTACCAATCATCCAGAATTTCTCATTTCAGAAAAACACAAAACATTTGCACATTTTCATAAAGTTGGAATTTAGTTTTCCGTACAAACTGTGAATGCTTTGTCATACTAAGATGACCGAGACTCCGCATTGAGCTGAAATATTGCCAATACTGTATACCTTCCCGTTAAATCACATACACGAACACACTGTTGAGTCATTTCCTTCACAGGTTATTAGTCTGCCTGCCCTACCCTAGTCCTACATACAAATACACCCGTCAGAGCTTTTAATGTTTGCTAATGCATGTAAATAATATATGTATAATGGTTCCTGACAACTGACTCCTGACTATTTTGTGAAGTATATCATTTTACAGTATTTATAGGAAATATCGATGTTCCATTGAAAACAAATATTTCCAATTATTGCCAGTAAAACACAGGCTATACACACATATGAACATCCCTTAACCCTCCTATGCCCAGGCTGAAATTTGGCCCAGTCAGCACAGCACTCACAGTCACTTGAGTATTTTTGGTTGCATTGCCAATTGGTACCTCCATGGTCAAACCACAGAGTCACACAGAGCTGTGTATGTACTGATTTATTTGAGTGCACTGCACAAAGTCAATGGGTTGGGAGTTACATACAAATTTTGAGTGTCTTTGATTGGTTTTGGTTTGACCTCCTTATCACAGCCACATGTGCTTGCATGTATTTGAGTGCACTGCACAAAGTCAATGGGTTGGGAGTTACATACAAATTTTAAGTGTCTTTGATTGGTTTTGGTTTGACCTCCTTATCACAGCCACATGTGCTTGCATGTATTTGAGTGCACTGCACAAAGTCAATGGGTTGGGAGTGACATACAAATTTTAAGTGTCTTTGAGTTAAACCTATAGGAGGGTTAATCAATACATTGGTATTTTCTTGATAGAAAGGAAATAAATTACTCTAAAATGAGATATTTCAAATGAAAATAATTCACCAAAGTCAATGTTGTACCTCCCCTTTAACCATGCAAAAGACTTTAAAAAAAAGAAGTAAACTTCCTTTCTTACCAGAAAAATACCAATGTTCCGATTAAAACAAATGTTGGTAAAATAAGGATTAACATGAAACATACATCTTTGACATGGGAGTGCAGGTTGATGTCATGTACATATTTATAAACTAAATAGGTCATGTATTGTAGTAATAAACAGGGCCCAGTTTCATGGAGTCGCTAAGCAGCCAATTTTTTGGCTTACTGTAAGTTTTTCATTTCAGAGTGCTGCTAATTAAGCATAGAAAAAGGCTCACTATCTTGCCAGCCGTTATTGCTAGAAAATGAGTGATGCAGCAAAACAAATCCATGGTGCATGCGCACACGCTGCTCTGAATTTTCTTGCTAACCTGTGAAATACGCTTATGCAGAAAAATTTGCTTACCGGTAAGCAGCACTGTGAAGTTGGGCTCAGGACCTGTAAGTTGAAGGTCAAAGTGTTGTAGGGAATTCCCCATTCATTCCTGCATTCCATCTATTAATAATCGGTTTATTTTTGGCTTTGTTGAGCGTTTTGTTCATGGGTGTATCAAGGAAGTAAAGAGGGAAAACACACAAAGTTTCCAGAATACAGCAGAAATGGTCTATTATAAAAAGACAACCATGTAAAAAATATGCATGTCCTGTGTTGGTATTTGGTTACATTTACACTCATTCATTGCACCCTCTAATTTATTTAGTACACATATTTATTACACATATTTATTACACATATTTATTACACATATTTATTACACATATTTATTACACATATTTCTGCCAATTCAATAAAAACAATCACAGTCATAATAAGAATATATTGCCCAGAAGCGAACCAAATCTAAGAAGGCGCTCCCTAAAAAAACTTAAGTCACATGGAACAATGTATAGACGCCAGCATCATGAAATAAAATGATTATAATTACAAAAGTACACACATATTTAAAATAAATAAAAGCAACCTTAAAGATGCACAATCCGTGTGAGTCCCTGCAGGTTCAAAAATCTGCACATCACTGCTCCCCCAGGAGAAGAAAGCAAATTCAATTGAACATTTAAGAGACACCCTATTAAGGATGTGCGTTTTCGGTTAATTCGGGAAACGGATACCCAAAATTGGAAATCTTCGGATACCTGGGTACCCCGTAAACAATTTTGTAAAAACACATAAATACTCCCAAATGTATAAAATAACCAATATGAACACAAGATTCTCTTGTTTTATTAGTCATAATAAATGTGGATTTACTGTAATAATTTCCAGCCTCTATAACTATTAAAAACAGATTTTGGCTCGAATGTTCAGTTGGAATTTTAACCAGTTCGCGTCGGGAATAAAAAAGTTTTTCTGGGCCCCTGTGCGGGTTTCTTTTTCCTACACACACGTTAATGGAAGCTTCCACAGCGTGTGGCCACGTCTTCCGAGCATGTCACCGTACACGCGTGGCTCAACCGAGCATGCATACAAATATATCGGAGTTTCCTATGGCGTGTTTAGACGCTCTCCGATCCGTGGTGCAAAAAAAAATTGTGTGTATACACGGCCTCCGATGCGAACTGGTTAAGAAGTCGTTTATGGGTAATTGGAACTAAAAAATGGAACCGGGTAATGACACTTTCGGTCAGGTATCCGGGTACCCTGATATCTGGCACAGCTATGCAAAAAGTGCCGATAATGAACAAAAACGTTGATGAAAAAGTAAAACACAAAATATGCATCAATAAAGGTAAATATTACACATATGTATAGTTTCTAATAACTTATAAGTATCCCATTGGTGGCCTGTGTGGGTTTATACATCCAAATGTTAACAAAATAATTGTCTACTTGTACTTTTCATGAGTAGGATTACGAGATGAGTACAGAAAAATGTACTCAAGTATGAATATGATTACTCAAACTCCACACTTGTAATTTCTGTTTCATAAGTCCAAGTACTACAGCTCTGCCAGAGTATAAGTCTGATGATCGGCCATGACGACACTCCACAATGTTTTCATGGGTGTTGTTTTACATAATTATTGAATTTTGACCTTTATCAATTGCATGTAGGATGTGGATACAATCTACCTTTCTCAAGATTCAAAAGAGTTGTGCCTCAATGATTTCGACCATTTATCCAAATGGTAAGATTCCAGTTAATCAATCCATACTATTTTACTTGCACAGTTATTAGCAATGTTGTCCTCGGCAGGGATTTATAAGGAAATAAAAGTTTGGTGCGTGGTCTTCATTACATGATAAAGACCGATTGGGGCATGGCCAACGGTGATCATTTACCAAGTCAAAGGCTAGAGGTCCATTATCACCCATGGATATGATTCAAGGGGTCTTTATTATGTGGTGTCCCCTTTTGGCCAATGGGCATTTATTAACGTGAATAACAGTTTGGTGATATGATATAGACAATTAGACATCAAGGGTTATGTCCATGGGTGATAAATGATCTTGCTTTCTGTTCAGTCCTTTATAGGCTGTGGCTATGCTGCCATCCTCTCCCATTCGTCTATATTCTGTGCTAATTAGTGTGCGACAGTCTTATATTCCTTTTATAGGCATGTCAGGGCTTGGTGGGTTTGGCTTGGAGGGGTTGGGTTGATGGGGCTGGGTTGATGGGGCTGGGTTGATGAGGCTGGGTTGATGGGGCTGGGTTGATGGGGCTGGGTTTTAGGGGTTGGGTTTGACGGTTGGGTGGGAGGAGTTGGGTTGGAAGGGGTTGACTCGGAGGGGTTGGTTGTAGGGCTGGAGGGGTTGGTTGTAGGGCTGGAGGGGTTGGAAGGTTTGTGTTAGAGGTTACTATTCACTATGTTACCCACAGTCCCTTTGATGTTTCTGAACATTCTACATTTTACACTGATTTCATGTAATTTGTTAATATCTCCGTGCAGATTTAAAAAAAATTGAAATGTGAATAAGTAATCTATTTTTTGTGTAGATCAGATAACATCTGGTACAGAGGTACATGTAGGTCCTACAGTAGAAGTAATGTTTATGGTAGATGGGTCCTTTCTTTATCCTCAAGAATAAAGACAGGCTCCTGGCACATCATTCAAGGGATTTTAATGGATATATGTTATGTTAAAGATCTGATGTCATGCTTCAAGGCTTGCGCGCTAGCCACCAACCAAGGTCAAAGTTTTTAATCTCTCCCAAAACTTTGAGGCCAGTATCTGGTGTAATTCACAAGCCTCAGAGCGTGACCTTCCCTCACCACTGATTCATCTCAGAACCAACACTTGTTACATGGTGCTATCACAAACCTTGCTCTAGCCATTGATTACCACGATGTGGTCTACAAGAAAGACACCCAAGAAATGTTGACGACAGTTTCTTCAATTATTTTTGCTCTATTGTGGACAGCAACACTCAATGTTGAGGAGTGTCCAAGTCCAAAGAATAGGACTAACAAAAACTAAATGAATAGAAGGACGTGAACTCGAGTGACACGAACGATAGTTGATGCCTTTTGCGTGTTGATTTTCATTCCCAGTGATCTTGTGCCAATCATCTCAGCATTAATTCACAACAACTGGTTCACCAAACTGTCTTTCAGAAACTCCTCCAAATTGGTGAGTGTTACAGTGAACAAATCCTGTTGTTATTTTGGTTAAATACTGGGGGTCCCATGTCACCAAACTTATGTTAGCTGCTCAGTGTTTACGCTGTCTTCATGTAGATTAACCCTAACCCCCTAGGCTCATTTTCTAGAAACCTTCCAAAATCCTCCAAAATCAACCGGTGTTCTATTTTGTGTAGTGCCCACTGCCTAAATCCTACAAAATCAACCGGTGTTCTATTTTGTGTGGTGCCCACTGCCTAAATCCTACAAAATCAACCGGTGTTCTATTTTGCATGGTGCCTGGCTTCGCAGGTGGCACAGTACCACAGCGTTAATGAACCTCGAAAAAATTTCTAACCTGCCAAAATCAACCAAAATCAACCAAAACCTCCGGTTGATGTTGGTTGAATTTGGAAGGTTAGGGTTAATGTTGCTGTATCAACATTTGATAAAGCTAAATAGACTGGTACCTGTTGTAAGATGCATCTTACCAGCAGGCTTTGATCTCGGATCAGAGAACACAATCTGTGGCTCACTTCATGCATAACCGTGCTACCCTGAAAGCCAAATTTCGTGATGATGTCGTGCATTGTTGTGGGTAAGTCTTGCGATATCAACAGTGGTTTTTTCCTGTTATAAGTATCCCTTTTCAGTATCCATGGGGAAATCCCAGATTAGCCTTTTGGGTTGCCCCGTAGGGCAAATTTCCGCTTGGTCTTAAGATTAACACTGATGTAGTTGAGAGCACAATGTCCAAGACCTATACCTGGAGGTTTGAGACGGAGACCGAGACACCCACAATATGGAGACCAAGATTTTTGTGTGCAAGACCGAGATCTTGAAAACGTACGATTAATTTCATAAAGAAAATAGACTTTGATTTGAAGTGATATATTAGGCCTATGTGCTAAATGATTTTGTTTTATCCTCCTTGAGATTCAAACCCTATCCCTTTCCAAAATGGCAAACTTTATGCAAAGAAGCAAATTACTCAATGTTTATAGTGGAATTATGTAAACAATGGTTTATGAAGGTTTCGGTCATGAAATGCATATTTCACGTACATGAACTTATTTCTCTGATTCTGTGTTTACTGATTGTGGTAAGAACAGGATGAAAAGTAGTTTATAATCACAATGCAAAAGCCTATTTTTATAAGAAGCATTTTTCCTGCTCTTGATTTTTGAGACCAGCAAATCTTTGAGACCCTATTGGTCCAAGACTTTGATGAAACCGAGACCCCCGGGAGGGATTTGAAGCCGAAACCTATCCAAAATGATGTCAAGGCTGGTCTTAAGACCTAAGTAACTGGAGGTTAAGTCATAATCTTGTCATTTCTCTACTGACAGAACATTGAAGCTGCACGAGAGATCAATAAGGTATTACAGAAGTCCTCATATCTTGAGCAGCTCATCCTTGAAAATGTGGGACTCAAATGGTAAGCTTCCTTCAATGTTTTCTGAAATAACACAAGAGTGAGGTGCTGTCGTTCTAACAGTCAAATTATTTCTCTGTTTTTGTACTGAATTATCATTAGTGCTAGGAGTTACCAGTTAGTTCACTAACCGTTGAACCGTGTCTTTCATGGTCGATTAACTGATTAACCAAAAGTCAGCAACTGATGGTCACACAAACTAGATTGTCTGCAAATGGCACAATGTTTATAAATTTTCAGTCAAAAGCATCAATAAACTTCCTGCAGTGATGGGCGGTAAATTCTTCCAAAATTGTTGGTCATATTTTAATATTGGATTCTGTTGACCGGTTAGCACAATTATAAATGGTTAGTGCAGTTTTGGTTGGTTATCGGTTAACCAACTAATTATCATGCAATACCAAACTATAATTCACCACACTGTAATGCACTTTTCCCAATTTATATTTAGAACAGATTTTGTATGTGAGTGCTTTTTGAAAAATTGGTAATTTTCAGGACTTTGCATTTCACATTATTCACAAAAATAAGTTGTATTGACAGTTTCCCTAATGTATCATTGTTGTACTCTGGCTTTCATTATTTACTTCTGACACATCAGGTCTTTTACACAAGACATGTGCACGGCCGTGCTGGCCAACCAGAACACGTCTCTGCGACACATCAACTTGTCTAACAACTCACTGGAAGACAGAGGCATCCGGTACCTATCTAGCTTGCTGACCAGACTACCCAATGGACTGGTGGAGCTCAATCTGGCCAACGCAGGTCTCACGGCTGAGGGTAGGTTGTGGAAACGGTTATAGACACTATCTTGTCAAATCCAATGTAACAAAAGGAACATCCACTGTTTGTGTTGGTTTTTGGATTGTTCAAGTTTGCTTATTTGCTCTTTGAATTGGAGGGGAACACATCTTCTGTGTTACACAAAACTTCATATGGACTTGCGTAAAAGCGGGAATAGGTGACCAAATAGCCATCCTTCTCTTGGTACCATTTTCATTTCTGAGGCCACTCCAATCAATGCAGTTGATGCGAACTGTGTCTACCCAACTGTGCAGTGTAACACCTCATAAGATGATTTCCCATTGATACATTACTGGGCCCAATTTCACAGCGCTGCTTACTGGTAAGCACATTTTCATGCTAACTAGAGCCAAAAAAATGCATAAGCATATTTCACGGGTTAGCAAGAAAGTTGTGCGTTCACATGTACAGTAGGTTTGTATTGTTGCATCACTCATTTGCAAGCAATAATGACCAACAAGTTAGCGTGCCTTTCTTTATACTTAATGGTTAGCAGCACTGTGAAATAAAAACCGTACAGTAAGCACAAAATCACCTGCTTAGCGGTTCTATGAAATTGGGCGTAGGTTATCAACCCTGGGTGCCTGGAAATAACCTACACAATGTAGGATCTTGAGACGTTATGTGGACTTACACATGTCCACACAATGTTTTCATGAATTAGAAAATCTCAATATTCTCAAGAAGGAAGCATTTTAGCATATGTCGTAATGGAGTAGATTGTTCAAGGGAAAGACTAAGACAAAATCCACTCCAAAAAGAATCTTCTGTGCAAATGGCAATGGTTTGAAGAAAGTGTTTTTCTTAACTACACAAGAACAAAGGAATGTTCACATAATGTATGTAACACAAGTAGGTATATGGGCTTGCACTGCAAACCTTATAACTAAGAGAACAATAGGTCCTTGGTCACCGGTTCTTTGTGTTCAGATGTCCTCGGAAGGACATCGTATACAAAACCAATGGAGATTACTTCCAAAATTAAGTCTAAACAAAATGGGAACAATAGAAGGGAACAATAGAAGGGAACAATAGAAGGGAGCAATAGACGTCCTCATAGTCATTGTGGAAAGCATGACTGTGTGTGTAACAATTGGAGATATAATTTATTTGATTCTTGTCCTTTCACCGATGTATGTATGAAATCAAATCAATTGGTTATAAACTGATGCAATAATTTCATTAATCTATACATATTACAGTACCTGCTGCTATGTAGGATTCTAGCTGGCATATCGTCATTGGGGCAAGCTCACTGGTCAGGAGGGTCGTGGGTTCGAATAAAACGTTTCATATGGCATAAATCAAATCAATTGTTTATAACCCGACGCAAGAATTTCATTAATCGGAGGTAGTCTTGGGTGGCACTGAGTTGAACTTATGAGATTACTTGGAAAGGGCAGTGTGGCATATATTGGAAATGAAGTGGATGGGAGTTACCTCCATGTGAAGGAGGGTAAGTGACTCAAGTATTTGTTCTTATTCTCCTTTTAGGAACTCTTCATCTTGGCAAGGCACTTTTTGACAACAACTTCATGTCTACATCTTTGGTTAAGCTTGACCTGTCCAGGAATCTATTCAAAGATGGAGACATCAGTGTAAGCATCCCAACATTTTATTGAAAAATATCAATAAAAAAAATATATTCATTAACCTTAACCACCCCAAATCCATCAAAATCCGCCAAGGGGCACTTTTTTGGAAGAATTCAGCACTTTCAGAAACTGGTACTTTCACCTCTTCAAATGGGGCAAAATTACTACCTGGCAAGAAGTACAGGCCGTAAATGCTGAATATGAAAGATCAACGAAAATGCATGGTGCATTTTGAAGATAAGGGCATGTTTCCAAAAGTGCACTGATGGATTTTGGAGGATTTAGGAAGGTTCCTAGCCAGAATACCTAGGGAGTTAGGGTTAATGCTGATATAAGGTAAAGGGAAGGTACAGCTTTGTTATTTGGTAACATACATTCATTTCAACCCTATAGTTTCCTAGAAATATCATAAAACTAACCTGTGAAAATGTCATCACAGTAGGTGGGTGCTCATGTTATTGAGAAAACAGACTCAAGGTTGAGATACGAGTTGTGCGATAAGGTTCTTTTCAGAACCTGTACCTCAGCTTCGCGACAGTTGAGATAAACACACGGTGTTACCGCAAACCGAAACGATAAACGATACAAAACAAAGTCCTGTTACATGTTTTTTTTTTTCTGTTTGTGAAGTTGGTTGATTCCTATCATCCTGACAAAACTATTCTGTCTGAAGTTCATTGCAGAGAAAACACAAAAAACACAAAAAACACAAAAAACAATCCACATTGACAAACGGCAACATTTTACTCCAAGTGTTTTCTGTAAAATAAATGAATGCTTTTCCACACTTTCAGAGGTTGATAGTTGAAAGAAAGTAAGCATACCCATGAAAACAGTTTTGCCAACATTACTAATGTTGTTACCTGTTGTTTTAAAGGGCGCACAAAATAAAATGGTAATTTTGTGAAAAACTTTAAATAATATCTTTGCTCATTATAAGTATTCGGTGTTATTATTGTTGTGATTCTAGAACCTGACCAACTTCCTGGCCCAGCCGAACTCCCTAACGCATCTCAACATGTCCGACACGGAGTGTGCCCTGGACAATGTGTTTGTCGCACTCTTCAGGGGATGTTGTTCCAATCTGTCTCACCTCAACCTTGCTGGAAATACGTTCACTTACAGGTATCATCCTTGCAATCAAACAAATTTTTTGTGTTAACAAAAAAAAATTCCCATAAATGCTTAATGCACCCAATAAATGCTGGATTATTAATATTGTTAATGATGAGGCATTGAATTTGTAATTAAAAGATGCTTTAATTGTAATGTGAAACTGCAGGGAAAAAAATGCGGTTTTCAGTTTTACCATGAATTTTTTTGAAGAAAATAAAAATGTCGTTCACTGATGTTTTTTTCACCGTATAATCAGAGGGCAATACAAAACTACTATTATTTATTCCACTGTTGCTTATTAATTTGTATGAATAAAAAAAAAAATCTATATTTTTTGTTATGAAACATAAACCAGGGTTCGACCAAAACAGTAGTCAGTTGACCTAGCCAAATGCCAGTTAACATGTCGACAGAAAAACCGCCCAAGCCTAGCCTACTTGGTTGCCTGATTATCACTGGTCTCCCTCAGTGCCTAGATTTGCACTGTTAAGACCGCTAATGTATGTGAACCAGAGACACTGGGGTATACCCTTACTCTTTCACGATAGGAGTTATACATTGTGTGTAAAAACAATGTATGAAGTACACGGCACCTACAACTATTGATCTTTGATTGGTTTACATATTTTCCCTAATTGTCCGACATTCTGAGCATTGAAACATTGTTGTTATGC
Organism: Zoroaster sp. YZ-2022; assembly: GCA_029582265.1. Lineage (NCBI taxonomy): Eukaryota > Metazoa > Echinodermata > Asteroidea > Forcipulatida > Zoroasteridae > Zoroaster > Zoroaster sp. YZ-2022. The sequence continues at coordinate 29,119,249 of CM055822.1, forward strand.
ATCAGATGCTTTATTTGTGGTCTTGAAGCTTCAAAATATATTATCTGTTTTATTAATGGGTAGGGGTGAAGCCACCATTTTGGATTTTAAAGGTCAGCCATTTTGATTGTTTTTACCAGTATGAATTGCTAGTGAAATGATGTATCAATTTAAAATAAAATAAGTCTACATCAGGTTTTAAAAAGCTTCTGTTTAAATGTATCTTGAACATTTTATTTAATATTTTAGTTCCTTTAAGCAGCCAATGAATAAATATGCACATAGGCTGCATGTACATAATAATAATAGGGAAAGGTCAATTATGAATACTTGCCTGGAGCCCCTCTGTATTACTTGATTCAAAGAGATCAAGCAAACTTGTAGAAACACTAGTGCCAATACTGTACCTTCCGATTACACAAGAATGTTTTGTTTTCATCTGTTCATCAGGAAGGGAAAGGATGTACCCATCCAGGTATCGTTTAAGCAGTTCTTTGCCACCAATACCAAGCTGAAATACCTCAACTTGTCCAGGAACAAACTCCCCTTTGAAGTCGTCAAGTAAGTTCTCCTTTATTTCTAGTCAGGGCTGCAGACTTACTGGTTCTTTTCTGTTGTTCTCAATATCATGTGCATATGCACAGAATGATGTAAACAATGGGAAAAGAAACCGGTATAATTAGTCTGCTACCACCAGTGTCTCAAAAGTCTGCCATTGGTTCAAACATTTTTATGCATAATTCTTACATATGCATATGCCTTTTACCAATAGTGTGGTGATCGAGGCTTGCGTTTCCTATGTATGCAATCAAATATTTTATGTCTGATTTGTTATTGCAGGGAGGTACTGATGGGCATAGGATCCAATGCTAATCTACGAGATGTCGAGCTTGACATTAGCAGTAATGAGGTAAGATCATTTTTGTCCATAATTAGTGCTGTGGTCCTACCATGTGTTTTGGTTGGACAATGATGTACATTTATAATGGCATGGACTTTGCATAACCATACTTTAACCCTCTTACTATAGCTGCACTTTAGTGGGAAGTTGCTACAGAGGTCAAAATCAGTCAACTGCCTGTTTTGACTGTTGACCCAAATGTGCACACAGGGGCATTTTTGACTGGTTTTTACTGTCATTTTGACCACCATGAACAATACCAGTGCACTTTTACCAGTCAAAAACGGTTGACTCATTTTGACCTATAAATGTACAAGATTTGACAATGTTTGACATTTAAGTGCACTGGATGGCAAGTATATCAACATATTGACTGATTTTGACCCTTGTAGTAGAAAGAGGATTTAATATCCCATGTAAAATCTAGTTATAAATTTCACATGCTTAACCAGTTCGCGTCGGAGGCCGTGTATACACGCAATTTTTTTTTGCACCGCGGATCAGAGAGCGTCTAAACACGCCATAAGAAACTCGGGAATATTTGTATGCATGCTCAGTTGACGTGACAACGAGCCACGCGCGTAAAGTGACATGCTCGGAAGACGTGGCCACACGCTGTGGAAGCTTCCATTGTCCTTTCGGGTGACGTAAACCATGCCATTTTGGCAGTGCTTCGGTTGACGTGTTATTGCGCAGCAATTGTTCGGCACAATAGCGGGGGCCATGTAAACACGCTCGCATGGGTGGTTGGGGGGGGGGGGGCATTCGTAAACCTGTTCCACACCTTTGTCTTTGTCTCCATTGAAATCTGTAAAGCTGTGGTATACTAAGATTTCTATAGACCAATTACCTGGCGGACCGCTGGCGAATCAAGATTTCTATAGACCAATTTCCGTGCACCATTGTCCCATTGTTACTCAGTACCACTCGGATCATGCTTCCTGCTCGGATGATGTGTAAATACGATGAAGAATTCTTTAGAGGGCTCGGTGGACTTCTAAAGATGCAACACAAAATACACCCGCCTGGCTATAATTCCCTAGGGAAACTCGCCAATTTATATGCTAATAAGCTAAATGGGGGTGTCCCGTCTTTAGTTTCATTGACGTAACCCAAAAAAATTCACGCAAACAAAAATGTGTTTGTGTGGGAAAAAGAAACCCGCACAGGGGCCCAGATTTTTTTTTTTATTCCCGACGCGAACTGGTTAAAGGGACATTATCGTCAACAGGGCATGGAATCAGAGTGCTAGTTTTTGATTAACTCTGACTAATAATACGCCGCATGGTAAGGTTTATTGCTGCTGCATAAATGAGCCAGTAATTTTCAGTCACTGTGTTCATCTTAAACTAGGACACTAATTCCATGCCCTGTTGAAAGTCTGCTCTGATCATGGCGATAGTGTCCCTTTAATTTATGTGCCAATTCTGCTTCTATGAACACGGTTACTCTTGAATCAAGATATGATAACCAGTCTCAGCTTATCACATTGTGTTGTTAATAAGAAATTAATGAAAATGTATTCAAGTTTCTTGCATTCATTCTCAGTTGGAATTTTCATCTCAGAAAGTTGAAAATTCATTATTTTTATTAAAATGATACCACTTCGGATAGAAATATTTCAAGGGACATTTGAAACTATGATCAACATCACACCGATTTAAATTTTATTTTAAAACTAGGGTAATTTATTTCTTTTGATTTTTACCAAAATTGTAATGTCTCTTTAAAATGATACTTTATCCTATTTTAGCTGAAGACAGAGGGTTGTCGGGTTATTGCGGGAAGCATAGCTCATGTCAACAACATTACCACACTGAATCTGAGTGATAATGACTTCAATGTTGAACTGGCACACCTTGTTGATTGGATCGGGCAGAATAAGACTATCATCTCATTGGATCTCAGCAAGAATATGGTCGGTGTCAAATACAAGTAAGTCATGAATAAACATGAAGGGATACTCTGATCAGATTACGATTGGATCGGGCAGAATAAGACTATCATCTCATTGGATCTCAGCAAGAATATGGTCGGTGTCAAATACAAGTAAGTCATGAATAAACATGAAGGGATACTCTGATCAGATTGCGATTGGATCGGACAGAAAAAGACTCCACTCATTGGATCTCGGCAAGAATATGGGCGGTGTCAAATACAAGTAAGTCATGAATAAACATGAAGGGATACTGTGATCAGATTGCGATTGGATCGGACAGAAAGACTATCCATTCATTGGATCTCAGCAAGAATATGGGCGGTGTCAAATACAAGTAAGTCATGAATAAACATGAAGGGATACTCTGATCAGATTGCGATTGGATCGGACAGAAAAAGACTATCCACTCATTGGATCTCGGCAAGAATACAAGTAAGTCATGAATAAACATGAAGGGATACTGTGATCAGATTGCGATTGGATCGGACAGAAAGACTATCCATTCATTGGATCTCAGCAAGAATATGGGCGGTGTCAAATACAAGTAAGTCATGAATAAACATGAAGGGATACTCTGATCAGATTGCGATTGGATCGGACAGAAAAAGACTCCACTCATTGGATCTCGGCAAGAATACAAGTAAGTCATGAATAAACATGAAGGGATACTGTGATCAGATTGCGATTGGATCGGACAGAAAGACTATCCATTCATTGGATCTCAGCAAGAATATGGGCGGTGTCAAATACAAGTAAGTCATGAATAAACATGAAGGGATACTGTGATCAGATTGTGATTGGATCGGACAGAAAAAGACTATCCATTCATTGGATCTCAGCAAGAATATGGGCGGTGTCAAATACAAGTAAGTCATGAATAAACATGAAGGGATACTGTGATCAGATTGCGATTGGATCGGACAGAAAGACTATCCATTCATTGGATCTCAGCAAGAATATGGGCGGTGTCAAATACAAGTAAGTCATGAATAAACATGAAGGGATACTGTGATCAGATTGCGATTGGATCGGACAGAAAGACTATCCATTCATTGGATCTCGGCAAGAATATGGGCGGTGTCAAATACAAGTAAGTCATGAATAAACATGAAGGGATACTGTGATCAGATTGCGATTGGATCGGACAGAAAGACTATCCATTCATTGGATCTCAGCAAGAATATGGGCGGTGTCAAATACAAGTAAGTCATGAATAAACATGAAGGGATACTCTGATCAGATTGCGATTGGATCGGAAAGAAAAAGACTATCCACTCATTGGATCTCGGCAAGAATATGGGCGGTGTCAAATACAAGTAAGTCATGAATAAACATGAAGGGATACTGTGATCAGATTGTGATTGGATCGGACAGAAAGACTATCCATTCATTGGATCTCGGCAAGAATATGGGCGGTGTCAAATACAAGTAAGTCATGAATAAACATGAAGGGATACTGTGATCAGATTGTGATTGGATCGGACAGAAAGACTATCCATTCATTGGATCTCGGCAAGAATACAAGTAAGTCATGAATAAACATGAAGGGATACTGTGATCAGATTGTGATTGGATCGGACAGAAAGACTATCCATTCATTGGATCTCGGCAAGAATATGGGCGGTGTCAAATACAAGTAAGTCATGAATAAACATGAAGGGATACTGTGATTAGGTAGGATTCCAAGTTCCATCTTGACACTTGACATCACAAAGAATATGGATGATCATAGCTAATCTATGACGTCATCGTAAGGGCAAAACTCAAGGACAAGTATATTATTATGAATAAACATTGATTTAGTTTAATCTGCTGAGGGTTTTCAGAGGTGGTTGTTTACAACATTATAGAGTTTGAAAATATATTTGTTCGCTCATGTGCATGAAATGATATGTACTTTTAATTCCCCCATCTGTCAAGTTTCAGTTTAATCTCCATTATTTTTTCAATTTGGCCAATTCAAAATCCATATCTGTTTGTCAGTTTTGGGTTGCAGTTAATTTGTAATTTTGTTTGTTTTCATTCAGGCAACAACTTAAAGTGTTGGACACAATTGTACAAGTCATACAGAATGAAGGACTGGTAAATAAAACAGATATATATTGGCACCTATGAGGAGCTAAATAGGCCACACAAAAAAAGGCTCCTGTTTCTGGTATCCGCTCACGTCACCTCAGAAAAGTGTTGTGGTTACTTTTTTCCTGTGAAATGATGTCCAATTGCAGCCAAAATTGCTAGATCGACTTTTTCACATAGGGTTTATTAACTGTTTGCCTGATGTGTGCAGCCTCTCTTAGCAACCATACTTTGTGTATGGCAAATTTGGTCTGGTTCCAATAACCTTGTATACAGAAAAAGATTACAACAAAATTTTTTTTGAAGCTGACCTATACTAGGACCGGAAACTGGAGCTTTTTTTGGTTTGGCCTTTGATGGCTCTCCTTGAGTTCATACTTTGAATGTAAAAAAATAGTTATACAAAATGACAGTTAATGTGCAGTTTTTAAAATTTTCTTTGAATCAAGTCTAAGTCATTACATTACATTTTTTTCTTCAGGAAACACTTGAAATGAAACTTTGCCACCAATAACTTTTTGTAAATGTGCAAAGATGTTCTTGTTTTTTTTCTCTAAAATAAGGATACTTTAGACAAAATTATTATTCAGGGTGATTAGTACTAAAGTGAGCTTTCAGATAATAATTTGGTAATTTTATAATCATGTAATCGCCAATGTTGTATCGTTATTTTAATTGCCCTGGTTGTTTCTCATTTTCTGAGATGTTATGTCATGACAACATAGGTTTAATTATCTAAAACCGTGGAAGAATATTGTAAAAAGTCATTTTCGCAGACCCACTTTTGTCTTGAATAGTCATAAAATCCAAATTCTTTAGAATTGATTTTGCAGTAGGATTTTATACGCAGAGTTTTTTGAGCTGCATACTCACCAGAGCACTGAGATTGTTTGAGGAATAATTTGTAAGCCTGATGAGCTGGGATAATAAGGAAGGTGACTTGAGCAGTTTGGTGGATATGTGCGCTATATAAGTATATCTTGTTATTATTGTTTTTCTGTATGATATGCATTTTGACTGAGATTTATTAATTATCTACAGCCTCTTCAAACCCTGTCTCTGGCTGACAACAAGATGAAGTTTGAGACCATTCAGATTATTAATGCCTTAGGAAGCAATACCACACTGACCAGTATAGACATCAGGTAAGCTATAATAGTTGGCTATGTTTAGTGAAAGGCTGGACGATGGATGAATAAAGATGTTATTCCATGCTTATAGCCAGAAGTGTACCTTGAAATAGAGTCCCTATAATGAGCGTCTCATAACTCTAGAACACTTGCGATGTTCCAGTGGGAAGGCTGCCTGTTCCTGTCAGGAACGTATGCTGTTCTCACTGGGAACACTTTGTGTTCTCAAAAGGATCATTCCATTGGGAACATTCCATTAACGACTAACATCAGTACGCATACTGGGAATATCATGCATTGCCATTTGGAATAGCCTGCTGTTCCCATTGGGAACACTGAACGCACTGTGTTCCCAAAAAGAACGTTCCAAATGGAAGAGGAACATTCTGAGGTTTGAGACACTCCCTTAAGGGCATGGTACAGCATTGGTTATGTTGGTAAAACTGCTTATACAAGTATTCTAACGTTGTGTTGTTTATGAGAAAATAGTGCAGACCTTCTTACTAATCCGATGACTGGTAAACATAAGGGGGCAATACACACCACATGATCATCTTTTGACCAATCAGAGCATCAAAACTATTGTCATTTATGAATTATTTGTAACCTCATGACTTGAATATTTTTTAATAAAGATACTATTAGCGGGCCTGGAATTTCGTGATTATAGAGGTAAGGCCACTTTTCCGGAGTAAAGGATACTTCCCTTAGAATATAAGAATGTCTACAATTTATAAGTGGCACCAAGATCAGTGCAGTGGAGGCCATGACCTCTGTGGCCTTCATGAAAAGGCTTGTTTCAGTTACATCCATCACATATGTTGTTTTTGTGTAGTGGTAATAACATGGGTGATATTGGAGCTCGGATGCTAGCCAAGGCCTTACAGCTGAACACCAAGCTACAAACAGTCAAACTGGATGGTAATGGAATCACAGCATCAGGTTTCACAGACCTTGCCAATGCTCTGGAAAAGTAAGTCTAGGAGTAAGAGAGTTTGGTATCTCAGTTAAAGGCCACAGAGATTACGGCTTTACTAATATATACCATTTCATACAATTGTACATCCAAAGCCAAATACAACATAATTTGTAAAATACAATAAATATTGATATTTAATTCTTATATAGCGCATTTCACATACACTATGAACAACTTCACCCTGAAAATATCCTAAAAATCCTTTGTGCCTTGAAATAACAGTTCACCGTAATTTCACTGCAATTTCACGGTGCTTCTACCTCTCAGATATTGGCAATAATGTTCACGGTGATTTCACAGCAAATTCATGGTGCTCTTGAATGAGCTGCCCCAAAACTGCCACGAGAAGTTCATGGCGTTTTCACAGCGAAGGAATCCCAAGAGTATTTCATAGTGTTATCACAGTGTTGTGTTGTCGTGAAATTGCTGTGAACTATTTATTTCATGGTAAAATGGATTTTCAGGGCATTTTCAGGGTAAAGTTATTCATAGTGATAACGGCTCAATGCACTTTACATAATTCCCTCTTGCCATTGGGCCGATATCCTTCCTGTAATCTGCCTTAGCTCCCTGGGGAGTATACAGCCCGTGTAACTTTATTTTCTAACACAATATCAACCTGTACCCTCACATATGTGACGGGCTCTGCGAAAACGAGTCGCTTCTCGCACGGCCTATTTCCACGTACAGGGTTGATGAATGTTTGGAGGGTTAAAAAAAAATTGGAAATTGATTTTCTGATTATCCATTATTTCGGTTCTTTAGTATCTGTATTTTCATATTTATAAATCAAAAAAGCTGATTTGTATGAAGAAAGTGGAATAAATGATGATTTTTGTGTGCCTTTTGTTTTCAATTCGTCCGTTGTTTCCATTACAATGCGCTATAAATTGCTGCGTTTACGTTGATTGTGTTTGGCAAAAAAAATAAACCCCGCTAGCATTTAAGGAACATATTGGTAACTACGCACATTTTATTAGTAACCTTCTGAAAACTGTTTTTACAGTTTTCTTTAATAGGCAATTTCTCCTATACGGGTTTACTCGATTGTTGACATAATACATATTTTCAAAAGGTGATAACTTTTGAACCGGACATGCCACAGTTGTTTAACAGGTATCAAAATGAAGCTTATTGCATGCTCTTTTCAGCCATGTATATAGCTAAAAAATTATGTTCACCCCCATGTGACTCATTTTCGCAGAGCCCGTCACATATATGTCCATACTCCTGGGTGAAGAGAAGCACTGTACAGTAAAGTGTCTTGCTCAAGGACACGGGTACCACGGTCGCAGACAGGATTCAAGCCCACATTCTGACAACTCTTAACAGCCATCGTTGATGATTTTTTATCTTTGTTCATTATTAAATGGAATGATTGCTCAAAACAGCCCAAGCGACGTATTCCTGATTTTGGTAGAGCGGGTCATAAATTTGATTGACTGATTTTTTTTGTTTGCAACTTGAAAGAAGGGTTTTTGCATTTTTATGTGACTAAAATTGATTCCCGAATATCAATCTATAAACTACAGGAACTACACTCTAAAATACATGCCAACTCCTGTCAACGATGTCACCGCTGCCTTGAAGTCCAATCCAGAGAAGACGTCGGCATCGCTGCAGAAGATACAGACCCTCCTTCAGAGGAACCACAGCCAGCATAAATTCTCTGATGAGCAGGCCTTCAGACTTCAGCAGGGGTTCCTGTACACCTCAGCCCACCAGGTAACTCGGCTTTCTAATCGCGCCACTGTATGTATGATACACCAATCTGGATTTGGTGTTGTGTCAGTTACCCTAACAACCCAAAGTCCATCAATATCCACAGGCATGCAACTTTTCAGCTGATCAGCTGATTTCCTCTTTATTTCTTTAATAATAGTGCTATAGAAAACTGAAAAACACTACAAAGTTTTGTGTGCTCGGCCATTTCCTCTTTTTTGCAATTACAAAGTTGCATGTCTGTATCCATCAATATTGCTTGATTTTGGTAGATTCAGAACTATAACGTGTATAGCACAGCGAATTGAGCATGTAGCCATGTGTACCAAATCCATCAAACTCCACTGTCTGCTTTTGTTGGATTCAGGACTGTACTGTGTATAGCCAAGCCATGGATGCTTTGCAGTTGTTACTGTACCAATGTGTACCAAATCCATCAAACTACACTATCTGCTTTTGTTGGATTAGGGACTGTACTGTGTATAGCCAAGCCATGGATGCTTTGCAGTTGTTACTGTACCATGTGTACCAAATCCATCAAACTACACTGTCTGCTTTTGTTGGATTCGGGACTGTGTATAGCCAAGCCATGGATGCTTTGCAGTTGTTACTGTACCAATGTGTACCAAATCCATCAAACTCCACTGTCTGCTTTTGTTGGATTCGGGACTGTGTATAGCCAAGCCATGGATGCTTTGCAGTTGTTACTGTACCAATGTGTACCAAATCCATCAAACTCCACTGTCTGCTTTTGTTGGATTAGGGACTGTACTGTGTATAGCCAAACCATGGATATGTTGCATGAGGGCGCCCCACTGGTTGGCAGCACCTTTTCAGTGCTCTGTCTTCTTGTATTAATTTAATGTGTTCTATTTGCTGCTTTTATTTCAACGTTATATCAGTGGATTAATCTACTCAACAGGAAGCTACTGGACTTTTTACAGTGTGATTGAATGTATATTTTTCCTATTTTTAATGGAAAAGTACTTCTGATTTCTACATTGTTAACATCTACCTAGTAGGTACCTTACTCTATGCTTACACTGTGTAGCTGTTTCAGCCTATCTTGAAGGTGATGTACACTGTTTATTACCTCTGTTATTACCTCTGAACTACATGTACTTCCTGACTTTCCTTTATGTGGAACAATTTTTCCCATTTGCGCCATGGCCACACAGCAAGTGGTACTATTCATTTTGCTGTTGTGTGGGCTTTTTGCAGCTCTCCGGTTAACTACAATTACACACACTGCTATATGCTTCTAGACTTCATGAATTAAAGAATCCGCAACATCTCGGACTTATCAAATATCTTGGAGCTCATATTCCTTATTATGGGAATACTACTACTTTCCAAGTCAGCCTATTGGAATCAGGTGATATTAACCCTAATCCTGGTCCTCTTAACAACTGAACACAAGTGTGATATAACTACCGTTTTATCCAACCCAGCACCAAAAACTGTGTATAAGTATAGTTCTTAAGAACTTATCAAGCTAAACAGCTATTCCAAACATCTTGTACGTTTGCCTATTGTGGTATTGAACAATATAACTGTGTTAGGTTTAAACCACAATCGACGTGGAAAAAGAGGTGGGCACTACTGATAAAATTTCAGTTCTCATCAAACAGCTTAATTTCAAAAAGACTAATATCAAACAAATCAAACAAGGTGTTTGTTTGAAGAATTTGAAGTCATTGTCTCCTCACGATGAATCTCTATTTAACTTCTGCATACTGAACACTCAATCAAAAACAAAATCAATGATTTTACTAATCTTATCCTAAGTAAACAGTTTAGACGTTGTTGCAATCAGTGGAACCTGGCTTAAACCAAGTGATGACTTGACTATTAGTGATATCACACTCCAAGATGAGGGATCCTTTTCCGTTCTGGTCTCCGTGTGACTGTTAAATGTGACATGACAGTTAACTCTTCATTTGAGTCCATTCATGTAGAGATTACCTCCAACTCAAAGACAATTCGTCTTGTCAATGTCTACCGTCCTCCAAGTTCACCGAAAGTGACTTTCAGACTTTTCCTGCAGGACTTTGAAAATATGGTACACGACTATCTACTTCTCCCTTCAGAGATTATTTTTGCTGGCGATTTCAACATTCATATGGATAATTTGAATGACAATAATGCCAACCAGTTTAGGACTTCACTATCATCCTATGGGCTTCTTCAACATATTTCTGAGTCAACACATACGCATGGACACTGGCTTGATCTACTCATAACTCGCGAAAATACAAAACTTGTATCTGATATTTATCTTCATCCTGGATTATCCGATCACCATGCTGTCATGTGTAAATTATCACTTCAAAAACCACAAACCCCTAAAGTTTCTATAACAATGCGTAAGCTTAAATCATTTGATGTTAACGTTTTCCGTGATGATCTGGCTTTGTCAATCTCCGAGATTGATATAACATCTACTGATCTTGACTCTTGTGTACAAAATTATGAGAATTTCCTCAGTTGCCTTTTTGAAAAAAACATGCACCGGTACGTACTAGAACTGTAAGATTAAGACCTCATAGCTCATATTGTACATGTAACTTCTCGGTTAGACATGGGCAACTCACTTTTAATTGGTCTTCCACGTACACAAATTGATCGTCTTCAGCGCATTCAGAACTCTGCTGCTCGTGTTATTACTCTGTCGAAAAAGTCCTCCCATATTATACCTATTTTACAGTAAGTTGCAGACTTGTGTACAAATTGTTGCTCTTTGTGTTTAAATCTCTCAATGACAGTGCCCCTTCATATATTGATGATTTGCTTAAACCTTACAAACCTCCTCACAAACTCCGTTCTGACACTTTAAACCTCCTCATTGAGCCTAAATTTAATCATTCTTGGGGTGATCGGTCTTTTTCTCATGCCGCACCACGTCTCTGGAATCAATTGCCATCATATGTCAAATCATCAGCTTCTCTTATCGAATTTAAGAAAAACCTAAAAACTGAAGCATTTATATAATGTTATTATTATTATTATTTGCCATTGTACAAGTCCCATTGTGGTCCAATGACTGGGTGACTGTGCAGTTCATGTCAGTTGATTGTGGTAGGTTCAGGAAGGTATCTATCCAAAATGACAAGGGGGTTATTGAAAAATAGGGAAAATATATTCAGATTTTTGCACTCTTTCCTAAATTCGACCTTAATTTCTGGGAGATATACATGTATATGCCATCATCAGCTTTGCACAAAGTTTTTGGTAATTTTTGAATTATCAATTCAATTGGAAAAAAAACCCAAATTTTACATAAAACTATTAGTTGGTTAAACGTTGATAATGGTATCTAACATCCCTTGAAATATTTCTGTCTCGGGTAAAATTGTTTTATAGTCATACTAGTGAAATAATTTTCCAAAATTCCACGTTTGAATTAATACTAACAATCTGAATGCATTTTCACTGTATTCTTGTTAACGCCACAAGGAAGTTAGCTGAAATAGGTTTTGATACATAAATCTTGAAGTATGGATGCATAGTGGCATTATTTGTTACAAGAGTTTGTGTATGATTATATGAGCTCCTGAAGTCTTAAGCATATGTTTGCATATATGATGACTTTGTTTTAGATGGTTGACAAGCTAGTTGTACAGATACAAGATACCAGCAAAGAGCTGATTGACTGTACAGATGAGGACATACAGGCAAACATCAACAAGGCACATGACTACATTCAAGATGCCGATAACTCCAAACTGGTAAGATATGCTTGACTATTGACTCCGGGTGTTACCTTAAAAATGGCATTGTTTACGCAGGCATGATAGTCACCACTGGAGGGCTGCGAAATGTGCCGAGTGAATAGATTTTATATACATTCATAGTTATCTCACCACTGGTTCTTGAAAGATCCAACAATTTTTACGTATGATTTCCTAAGAGATTGTTTACATGGTGGTACCGCAAACTTAATTTCTATTGTACTTCCCACCAAGCAAAGCTTCAAAGCGTCATTCGTACTGTGCATGAGCTGTTAAGGGCACATGTCATTAGATGACTGTTGATCGATAGGGCAGTGATACGATGCATTGCCTTTGGCGTATTTTGCAGTTGTGAGCGTTCGCGCAGAATATCTCCAGCAATCATTGGCTGGCAGAAGTACACGCTCGCGTGGCAACATAACATACGCACATAAAGTGTATACACGACGCTCACATAACATATGTGGAGTGTCGTGGCCGAGCGGTCTAGCGCACCGAACTCAAGTTCTGGTGTTGCCAGCAGCAGGGTGTGGGTTCGAGCCCCGGTCGTGACACTTGTGTCCTTGAGCAAGATACTTAACCATAATTGCTTCGTCCTTCGGATGGGACGTTAAGCTGTAGGTCCCGTGTACTAGATTAAGTAATGCACGTAAAAGAAACCAGAACACTTTCGTGGAAGAGTAGGGGTTTACCCCGGTGTTTCTGGTTCACATTGCAAGCGCCCTTGTTTACAGGTTCCCTCAGGCTTTCGAGCTTACAGTGCTTAAGTGCGCTTTTCTGAGGCTTCCTTGGTTTCATTACCAGAAATATAAATAAAATAAATAAAATAAAAATAAATAAATAAACACCAAGGTGGCTATCATCAAGACACTGGATGCAAACTCACCGCGAGAGGGCTACAATGTGCACTGAGCTTTATAGTGTTTGCATATGTCTGTTTTCTTGTTAGTTATTGGCTGCACTCCAGCAGGTAGCACTTAATGCAGAGAGTGATATCTTGAAGGACAAGCTAGATGAGATGGCCAGTCAGTTACGAAGCATTGTTGAAACACAACTAAAGGTAGGCTAAAATTCATCGCTGCTCACTCTACCTCAATATGTGTCACATATTTTATATTATATCTTTTATTTGTAATATATTTTTCCCTTCAAGATAATTAAAAGACCATTTATATCATGCCGTGGCCGAGCGGTTTAATGCATAGGATTTGTGTTGTGATGGCCGAGTCTGCAAGAATGTGGGTTCAAACCCTGGCTGTGACCGTGTTACTTGTGTCCTTGAGCAAGACACTTAAGTGTAATTGCTTCTCCTCACCCAGTATAAATGTGGTCATGTAGAGGTTTTTTATAGTTTGATGAAATTCTTGCGTCGGGGTGATAAACAATTGATTTAATTTTGCCCTACACCCATGAGCAGATCCAGAACATTTTTTTTTGGGGGGGGGGGGGGGCTGAGAATCAAAAACAATTATTTTTCAGTACTACAAAAATTACAATGAGATAATCAAAGGGAGAGAAAAACAAAGCACAGTGTGGGAATGGGAGTGCGTGCATTCTCCCCTCTCTCTCTCTCTCTCTTTTTCTCTCCCTTTTTTTTTTTTTGATTTTAGGGGGGGCTACAGCCCCCTTAGCCCCCCCCCCCTGGATCCGCCAATGACACTGACGAGTGTATAGCACTGTATACTCAGTGCTTTCGAGTGTCTGTGGAAAAAACTTCACAGGCGACTCGGGTGGGATTCGATCCCACGACCTCCTGCTTACTAGTGCAGACATCTTAACCTCTCGACCACCGAGCTTGCCCGATGTCGATTGGCTGGCTAGAATCCTATATAGCAGCGGGTGCCACGATATTTATAGTTTGATGAAATTCTTGCATCGGGTGATAAACAAATGATTTAATTTTGCCCTTCACCGACGTGTGTATAGCACTCAGGCATGAGAATTTCGCGCCGTTCCGCGGTTTCCCGCTTTTTGGAGGCCAAAATATGTCCTCTCCGAGTTCAATGTGAATCCGGTTTAAAATTTGGGGGGTAGAGGTGGTCTAGGGTGATTTTGTTTTAGGGAAATTGTGGAAATATCATTGCTGAAATGCCCCGAGATCGGCACTTTTAAAGTCGGCTTCGTAGCTCTGTTTTTAGACGCTCCCAGCTGTTTTATAAACCCGTTTGTCCGATCCTATTTACACGACGTACGCAGAGCGATGAAGTGCTGTTAAATTACAGAGATGAAGTTTACTAAACGAATCAACGATCGCGTTCAAGTATTCCATAACGTCATAAAATTGTCCAATCAACGATCCCCTATAATGAGCGTTAGGAAATGCTGTTGTTGATTGAGCGCCATCGTGTTAACGCTTTGGCCTTTGTGTGCGTGAAAGAAAAAAGTTATAGTAAAATTATCGTGAAATATCGGAGGCATCCGACTTCAAAATGCCGAGAATTTTGGATAGAAATGAAGAACAATTAAATGCACGGGAGTCGGATAAAGGTGTCAAAGAAAAATGGAAGTGGTCTAATTGGTTAGAGGAAGATGTGAAATTAAACTGCCTGGTAAAAGTGGTATTGCCGATAAAGTAAAGTGCAATCTCGTGAGTTCGCCAGAAAGGTAGATATACCAGGGAAGTCGATGTGCACGCTTTGCAATAAACTGATCAACTATGGAAATCGCGAAAAGTGCACTAAAAGCTCATGTTACCACAGCGGAACATGTAAATCTAGTGAAGATAAGAAGGACAAATTATGTCGCAAGTGGCTTCATGCATCAGCGGGGCCAACAAGTTCTTCAGGCGCAGGGCCGTCCACATATCCTCCGCCACCTCTTGATCTGACACGTGCATTACGTATGGGTTGCCTCCGGTGCCCGTGAAACTGAAAGTGTCAATTGTGTTTATTTCTGCTGTTTAATAGTAGGCAGTTTCATGAAAATTTGAAGTTGCTTCAATGCTTTTAAATGTCATATCACTGGATAGAACAAAAAATTTGAAAGAAAATGAGGGGTCAATGGTCATGATAGGTTAACCCTATGCAAAGTTACGAATTTTGTTGATTTAAATATTTGGTCATTTTAAGATCCAGTTTCAATGGAAAAGGTTGTGACCGAATGTGCCTGCAATGTATCCTTGTAGTACTAACAAAGTCTATTTTCAGCAAGTTGCACTGTTTTTAAGCCAACGTTACAGTTGGCATGGATTGATCATTTAAGATAACCACGATGTGTAGTATCCATTTATCGACATGTAGAAGTGACTACATCCATAGACTACCCTTTATATTAGAATTTTACCATGAAAGTTCGGCAGGTCACAAACTTTACAGTACAAAAGCATATGAAAAATAGCGCCACCAACGGCGGTTTGCGTGAATCTGCCTATTAATAGGGCCTATGGACATTCAGATCTAAAAATTACATTGAAAATTGCTTGAAAATGCTACTTTTCAGTACCTAAATTGTCAAAATTTTCTAAAGGGCCGGGGCGCTACCCCTTCAACCCCCGCCAGGGGGCCCCGGCCCCGTGAAACCCCCGGCATGCCTCGCCTTCGGCTCGGGCCTACGGCTTGATTGGGTCATTAATAGTGAATCGCTATTTTCCAGTTTTTTCTAAGACAACCCATTCTCATGCCTGAGCACTGTATATACACTCGGAAAGCACCGTGTATACAGTGCTATACACACGTCGGTGTCGGGCAAATTAAATCAGTCATGTAGAGGTTGTTATTGCATTTGATAACGGCTCAAAAGCACATTGTTAGCTCAGGGCTGTATACTCAATACAGAAACTGCAACGATTACAGGAATGGTGTTTTCCCAGTGGTCAGGGATAATAATAATGTAAAACGCATTGGAACATCATGTGAAATGCGCTATAAGAATGAAATATTATTATTACATCATTGTTTATGTTCTTTTGTGTAAGACCTTTTCCAACTATGTCACAGGTCAACGGCTTGCTTGCGACGTGGCCATTTTGAATTGACCCCAGGTAATTAATAACTGAGCTTTCTTGGATATTTTGAACAGGGGAGTGCATCGGGCATGCTGAAGACAGCCACCGAGCAATGCAGTCATGTGATGCAGGACAGCGCCCTCATGGAGAGCCTAGATACCGTGTGTCAGGGACAGAGTAACATGCCTCAGAGATTCCTACAAGATGTCGTGGAGCAGGTTGGGGCGGCCATCTCCAATAGAATAGGGTAATTCTTCTTTCTCTTCCGTAACCTTTTCAGTCCCATCCTACAAGGGGAGCAAAAGGGAGTATGTGCCCCCACTTTTTGTATTGCCATTCATGTAAATTTACCATATATTTTTTGTGCCCCCCCTTTTTTGAGACGTTGGATCCGCCCCTGGGTGAGAGGTTCATTTGTACAGTATACAATATCAGGATTCTTTTACACACACAGTGTGCCAGACTACTATAATTAATAATAATAATAATAATAATAATAATACCTGATTCTTATAAAATGCACATATCCTAGCAACTAGATCAAAATGCTGTGCATTATTACCCCTGCTCATCAGGGGCATAAATCATTCCTGAAACCATCTGAGCTTCCTGGGAAGTATACAGCTCAATTGCTGCCATTTTTGGCGCATATGGGCTCATCAAACACAACAGCTACCCATTTTGCTCCTGGGTGGAGAGAAGCAATTATGGTAAAGTGTCTTGCTCAAGGACACAAGCACCATGGTTGCAGCCAGGATTTGAACTCACATTCTGACGACTCAGCCATCAGAACACAAATCCGATGCACTGAACCGCTCGACCATAGCACTCCAGTAAAATGGCTGTAAATTCAACCATATCCGATAAGAATCAAGTAAAGATCCAAAGATAAGTTTCAGCTTATTTCACTGTGTCATTAAGGTCAAAAAAAGTCTCTGGTTTCTGGTCATCAGTCGGATTCAAAAGTGCAGTGATACACCTCTTTTTTAAATACGTGATCACCTCATACGTGATGTGTACGTGCTGCTCCTTCTTTATGGAATGATTTACCTGAGCATGTCAAACAATCTCCATCTCTTGCTTCATTTAAAACTGCTCTCAAAACTCATTTGATGAAAATTAATGTATAATTTACTTATGTTTAACTATTGACTTTTATGATGATGTATTTATAAGTTTTTTGTTTGTTTAATGTCAAGAGTATCGCTACGGTGTTTATATTTTTATATTTTTTGCAAATCAACCTTGTTTGCATGGTTGTGTATGCAGGGTGTTTCCTTGTCAGAATATCGTCTTTGTCTAGCACCTGACCAGGGCCAGTCAGCCTTTTTACAATCATTGTTCCTTGTAATTTTATATTGCATTGTTCTTACCATGTATTTTGTTTTATTGTTTACTCTAATGTGTCACTGCGCCACGAGCGTCTCTTTTGACGGATACCGGCGCATTACAAATGTTCATTATTATTATTATTACGTGGGGACCATATTTCCCATATATACAAAGTATGATGGCTGAGAGAGGCCTCACAAATCGGGCAAATGTTCATGCCCCTTTGTGAAAAAGTCGTTTAAAACAAAGCACGGCAGAAATCCAATTGATCCAGCAATTTTGGCTGCAATTGGACATCGTTTCAGAAAATTAAAAATGCTGACACGTGGGTCTGAGGCCACGTATGCGGAGACCAGAACTGCAGACTTTTTTTTGTGGCCTAACAAGAAAATAGAGAAAATGTATTTAGACGTTAGATATTCCAGGGTTCGACCTTAGCGGTGGCCCGCTGGCCAAATGCCAGTTGAAACGGCGGCGGACCAGCTGAAATACCTCGCCAAATGGTCCGGCTCGCCAGTTGAAAAAATCTGCAAGGGTATGGATTACAGAATTCCGACGAAGCTAATTAAAGAATGTGCAATTAAGAAAGAAATCGCAAGACTGAGTTAAATTATTCTGTCTTTATTGGACTTGCCTCAAAACTGTCTAAGAATGATCAGAGCATCATAATCATTTTCAGGCGAGCGGCACTTCACACGCACGAGGCCTATGTTTACATTTTGTGAGTGACATGATCCAAATCACGTAACAAATATTTCTATTGGTTGTATGACAAGGTATGTGTTCTCGTTCGACCAATAAGAAAACGTTTTATGCACTATAGGCATTGCACACAGCGCGTAACGAATATTTCTATTGGTTGTATGATGATGTATTGTTGTTCGACCAATAGAAAAATTTGTTACGCGCTATGCATAGGGCATTGCACACACATGCTAACTGCAGTGAGCTAGCTAGTCTGAGTGCCTTCCAATAAATGCATCAAAATGGCACGCTAGATGAGAATATAATTCCATGGACGATAAATTCTTTGGTGACAATCAGTATTTTACACCAAGTTATTTTACAAACGATCTTTGCTTACATGTGCACGTTGTTTTCTTCATCATACCTCGGCATATAATTGATATGTGGCTGTGCTAGACAGTGTATTAACTATAATTAGAGTAACTCTGATGTGGTATTTATTTTCTGACTTTGTTTTCGATAATGTCCAGGGAGGCACACTTGGCCATGGCTAGTCACATCTCAGACAACATCATTGATGAAATCATGGAGCACCTCACAGAACACTATCATAAACTGGTAGGTTGCACAGCATCAGTAGACATATTGACACACGTAAGGAATATTTGTACTTCAAACAAACAAAATACCCTTTGGTGTTTGGTGCAAATGTTAATAATTGGCTTTTTTTTAAAAAGAGGTTATGTATGGCATAAGGAAACTATACAACATAAGTATAATTATCTAAACCTATATGTTGTTGGAAATCATTTTCTCTGATCCCCTTTTGTCTCAAATTCGAATGTCTAAAATTAAAACAAACTACTGCAGCAGGTACATTAGTACTGAGATTTTCAAGTGTTGTCTGCCTTGGTGATGTTGACAGGTTGGAGGACATGGGAAATAACGTTTTGTACTTATAGCACCTCCGACAGAAATTCTTCAAGGGATGTTTGATACCATCATTAACTTGACACTGAGTAAGTTTTGTGTAAGTGTGATCATTTATGTTGTTTTTTCCCCTCAAGAATACCAATGGTGAAAAAGGGGGCTTTTGTTTTCTATTTCTCCTTAGTTGGAACACCAGGCGGCAATTCGGGTCAGTAAAGGAACCATTCTGACTAATGGCATGGAGAGGACAGTCAACCATGATGAGGATGGCAATAAGGATGTAGAGAAGAAAGATGAGGAAGTTAAGGTATCTATCGGTCATAGAATAAGTCATTTATCCTTTGGGTCTCATTTACTTGTTTGTGTTTATAGTTGTTATTATTGCTTGTGGTTTGCAGATAGCTGATCAAAATAGGTGCTGATTCAGTATCACAATTAGTGCTGAATCAAAATCAGAATCAGTGCTGAATCAGCATCATAATGAGATTCCTGATCCAGAATCAGGATTGGTACTGATTCGGAATCAGAATCAGTGCTGAATCAAAATCAGAATCGGTGCTGAATCAACATCATAATGAGATTCCTGATCCAGAATCAGAATTGGTACTGATTCGGAATCAGAATCAGTGCTGATTCAGAATCAGTGCTGAATCAAAATCAGAATTGGTGCTGAATCAGCATCATAATGAGATTGCTGATCCAGAATCAGAATTGGTACTGATTCGGAATCAGAATCAGTGCTGATTCAGAATCAGTGCTGATTCAGAATCAGTGCTGATTCAGAATCAGTGCTGAATCAAAATCAGAATTGGTGCTGCATCAGCATCAGAATAAGTGATGATGCAGAATCATAAGCAGATTGCTGATCCAGAATCAGAATTGGTGCTGATTCAGAATCAGTGCTGATTCAGTGATTTAACAACAAAACTGCTGGTGAAGCTGTTACCCAGCACAAATCATTTATAAATGCCGTAGCCCAAATAAGGACTCCGTCTCTATATGCACTGTTTAAATCTTACCTGTGTGGGGAGGCTGAAACTCTGTACTAAACTTCCATGAACAACTATAATAACAAGAACTAATGTTCGAATTTCAAAATATCATTTTTACTAAGTCATTTTATTGAAAGCAAATCCAGATTTAACGTTGAAGAAATGCTTGAGTTTCGATGGTTGTTCGTCATTTCAAAGTCCATTTAGCATACGCGCGTGTAGCGACAAAACAGCTGCGTATGCGTGGTAAGCGTAAAATATTCCATGCAGCAGGTTTTATGTGTGTTCGTCATGCTCGTATGTACGCTGACACACCTGTGCCGGTACTGGCGTATTTGTTGTCGTAACGCTCAAGTCACGAACAGCCATCAAAGCTTTAATGTTAAATCTTGGGATTATTTAATTAAAAACAATTAGTGGAAATTATATTTTGAAATTCAAACCTCGCTGAGATGCGTTGTATTTTGTCACGTGAGTTTCACCCGAATTTCAGCAGCTTCACACAGGTAAAAAATTCAGGAATTTATGATTTTACACAAAATATTTCTTTTCCGTATTAGCATTTTTTGGTTAAATCCTGGTCGTCACCGTAGTACACAAAGGTGAAAGTCCAACCTGGGCTAATAAATGCCCCAGACATTTAACTTTTTAGCAATCACTTTTTTTTTCCAGTACAGGATCAAATGAGGTCATAAAAATTGGATAAGCGCATGTGAGTCACATGCAAGTTGTTACATTAAGCTGACACGTGAAGTTGAGGTGCGGAATTGCGCCAATCAGACTGGCAAAGTTTCTTGCACGTAAACATGTGCACATAGTTGGTGTTTTTCAAGTGTCATTATTTAATTTATGAAAATGGAATCAAGATGGATAGTTATTAATCTGGATAACAAATTTGGTCTTTGCTGTAGGATAAAGACCTCTAATGTTGAGGCCACTAGTGATTACAGACCTTGCCATTGGCTTCATCAGATAAAGACCTCTAATGTCGAGGCCACTAGTGATTACAGACCTTGCCATTGGCTTCATCAGATAAAGACCTCTAATGTTGAGGCCACTAGTGATTACAGACCTTGCCATTGGCTTCATCAGATAAAGACCTCTAATGTTGAGGCCACTAGTGATTACAGACCTTGCCATTGGCTTCATCAGATAAAGACCTCTAATGTTGAGGCCACTAGTGATTACAGACCTTGCCATTGGCTTCATCAGATAAAGACCTCTAATGTTGAGGCCACTAGTGATTACAGACCTTGCCATTGGCTTCATCAGATAAAGACCTCTAATGTTGAGGCCACTAGTGATTACAGACCTTGCCATTGGCTTCATCAGATAAAGACCTCTAATGTTGAGGCCACTAGTGATTATAGACCTTGCCATTGGCTTCATCAGATAAAGACCTCTAATGTTGAGGCCACTAGTGATTACAGACCTTGCCATTGGCTTCATCAGTTTTCAGCCCTGGTTACACCCCCCACCAGTGTTTGTGCTCTGGTAATGATCCAGAGACAAACTTCAATTATCTTGTTCATCATTCATTTAAAGCTTGTTGGCTTAACATGTGAACATAAGCTAATGCCTTTAATGCACGAAATAGCAAGCACCATTCATACCCCCAAGGGCTTTCATTATTAAAAGGAAGGTATAGCATTGGTAATGTCAGTAAAACTGTTTCTATGAGCTTACTCTCTTTGAATCAAGATATATACATTAAACAACCAACCTGTGAAAGTTTCAGCTCAATGCTTAGTCCAAGTCATGAGAAAAATTGTGAGATAATGAGATAATTGAAAACATTAACATCTCTAATACAATAGCACTTCAGGTTAGCATTTGGGTAAAAAATGTTTTATTTTTAATCAGGTGAAATACCAATGTTGTGCCTTCCCTTAAAACTCTGAACGGCATTTGTATTTTTGAAACTAACTGTTCCACTATGGTACAGAAGCAATAGTTTGGTTATATAATAATAATACAGAAGATTTATAATGCGCACATATCCACCAAGAAGTGCTCAAGGCGCTTTACAGTAAACAAGATAATCATACAATAGCATAACAATACAACAGCAAATGCAATATAATGCTAAACAAAAGATTTAAAAAATGCATAGGCAATACACATACGATGAGTTTTTAAGTTTTTCTTGAAGGAGTAAACAATTAAGTTTTCTTGATGTTTTACCTCAAAGGCGTTTCCTGAAATTCTTAAATGATTTTATATTTTAGTTGATTATTGATCAAAGGTGAGATTGTATTCAACAATTTTTTTAATTTTTTTTATTTTTAGTGAATGAAGGGTGTAGCTTATGTATGAAGTCAGTTACATTATAAATCTTGTTAGCAACCCCTGTTGATTGGCCAGTTGCTTTAACAGCAAATTTTTCTGCCCTGACCTGAGCGGAATAGTTCATGTTGAACAAAAGATCTCCCCCAATAACTACATAACTCATTGGAAAGATGGACGTAGAACAACATTTACCATGGCACAGAAGACAACTTTTCATAACATTTTGCCAGAAGGATAATTTCTCTTAAATCCAAATTTAAATGAGCATACAACTTAAAAGTTGACCACTCCTAACAGAGTCCAGAAGGAGAGCTTACCAGACGTGCAAGGTCCCTCTACCTGAAACACAACATTGGCTGGAGTGAGTCCCAACGATACAAGGCAGGTGTCATCCAATGATCACAGAGGATTCTCTCTCTCTCTCTCTAACGACTGTGGCTTTTGTTGCTTCTCTATTTTGTTGCAGTTGCACCTGCCTGTCGGTCCTTAATTCTGCTTAAAGAAGGGTGTACACCATCGGTAATAAACAGCAAACAAACTGAAGAAATTATCTCAAGAAAGCTTACTTGGTTGTAAGTTGGTAATGGTACCAAACATCACGAGAAGTTGTATCAGTCTCATATACTGGCATTTTTAAGACATGAATAAAATTCAAATCTGAAATGGCCATTTCCGCATCAGGATGCGAACAAGCAAATTTATTTTCACAATTGTCTCACGAACGATTCTTTGGAGTAACCTGAAACTTTCACAGGTTTGTTTCTGTACGCATCTCTTGATTCCTACATGGATGTATTTATGGATATTTTACCAATGGTGTACAATTCCTTTAACATTGCACATGACAGCATATGGATACCCCATTCATTGAGCCTATGTACATGTACTATGCATGTTTCACCAATAGGCAGAATAATTTGCCTTGCAAATAATGTCTTGTCATTTCTCAGTGGAATTCATGCATAAAGAATATTATTAATACCACTGTAACGAATATTTGGCTATGCCAAACATGACACTGGGCCTTGGCTCATATTTAAAAAAAAAATATTTTAGCATAGCTACCATTAATTAATCTGAATCACTTTAACGAACGACCATTGTTTTGAACATTTTGTGTGGACCCCATAATGTTTGTTGTAGCAGCGTTCCACTGTATTTTTATATGCAGTGCTGAGGTATAATAAGGAAGGTCACGATTACGTGATGTTTTTGTAATGTGTTGTTCCAAAAACATGAACAATTGAAAAGTGTACACTTTTATGGTCCATGATCTGTGAACAAAGTTTATTCGATATTAGTTTGTATGGTTAAAAAAGAAATAACAAATTTTGTTTGTCTTGGACCTCTGTGGCATGCAAATTATTTTATTCTAAAAATAATTTTTTTTTCAAAATTTGTGAGTTTTTGGGCCAAGTTTGAAAATATATAGAAAGTGTGTGACTGTGAACCAAAGTATACATTATATACCTGTATTTTATTTATATATATTTTTTTTTATGTTGTGGAAATTGATACTCCTGTGTATAAATGTTAAAATGAAAAAGCTACAGATTTGTCACTATTTCTTAACCTTCTCCTTATCCTTTAATTCAACTAGAAATATACACTAAACATTAAGAATGGGGCTTGTAAAAAGTAACTAAATGGTTCTATATTAGAGCATTCATGATGTGCAATAATACATTTTTTATATCATAATTCATGCACACATAATAACTCAATATTCTTTCACTCATGTCATTTTTTCACTCATGTCATTTTTTCACCATAACCTAATCCTTAACTTTAAAACTTATAGTAGCTTCTATCAAAAAAGCGGTACTTGTCACAATAGTCAACTGAGGATTTACAAAGGGGCAGCCCTAAATGTTTCAAAAAATTATTTGCATTGTTTTAACATGTTAAAAGTGGTTTTGTCTCAAATTCAGAAAACAAATGACCCCTCTTTCATTTACACATAAGTGCGCCAATATTTTTTCTGTTATTTACACAATTTTGTCAGTACTTGGGTGATTTTGTCCATTTAAGGGGTGACTTTGAAAGGGCGACATCAGGAAACATACTGAAAGCTTTAAAAAAAATGTTTTTAAGTTGACTGGAGTTGACTGGAGTTGACTGGAGTTGACTAATAAAAGATATGTTGTAACATCTCTCAAAATGGGGGAAAGTTATACAGTGCATTTAAGCTTATCAACAACTGCTGTGGATACGTGCGCTATATAAGTACACACATTATTATTATTATTATTGCATTTGTGCACGTGCATGTTTTATGAATAGACCTATTGCTCACAAACCATTGGCACACTAATGTCATCTGTGATAAGAAAACAAATTAAAAGGATTTATGAGACACACTGTCCCAAAATCTTTTAAGATGGCCCAGAAGTAGACAAGCAACTGGTGATGTCTGTGATGCAATATGTTGAACTGCCCATTATAGAAATGACTCTGTTGAGCAATGTGATGATCAACTCTTCATGATTGTGTCCACTTTACTCAGAAATTACGATGTTTAAATATGTTCTCAGTCATCCAGTAATAAAAAGTGGATGGAATAAATGCAACAAATACTGGGACTTACTGTGAATGTTTGCGACTGAAACTGTCCGACTTTTTCAGGCATCTGGTAACCGGCCAGCAAGTCACCAGTTGCCTGACAAAGTCCAACAGTTGTAATGTAGTAAGTTGCACAATATACATCTCTGAAAATGTGAATTCATTGGAATTTATTCACAGCGGGACTTTAGAATAGAATCATGACACTTGCTTCATTTCCTTCACAGGTTCTATGCTTTCCGTACCTCTGAAGTGACAATTAAGCTACATTTGAAGTGGAAATTTCTCTTTGTTTTTCATAGAAAACAATTATTTGCTTAAGTGTCCATTATGATATGTGCATGATTTGAATAATTTAACAATCGTTTATTTTGAAAAATCTGTTATTTTAATAGATTTTGATTTTCTGTTGATTTTAACCTAATTGATAGAAACTGACTGTGTAGCATGTACTGTAATCAAATTAGGGTAATTTTGTGACACTTGCCCATTTTCATGCCATGTTTCCCATTTACAGTGTATGCTGTAAGTATTCATTTTCTTGTCAAACTCAAACAGTGAAAATAGCACCAGCTTTACACATTATTGTATTGCAAAATTAGTTAATCAAATCAGACGAAAGTTTCACAGACCAAGCCAAAATAATTACTGAAATTCATAGGTACTTCATACAGTTTGTAATGAGTTATTTCACAAAAGATTGATGAAACTTAGTAGAGCGCTTAAATGAATTTATGAAGGGAACCAACATACATACGTTTACTATCATTTTGGGATCCTACAAAATGAGTCTTCATTGAAAGAATTTTTTCATTTGATTTGTTGAGCTCAGTAAAACAAGCACATTGTCATCTTAAATTTGCTACCACACACATGTAAATCTTGTGAGTTAAGACTTTTATGGGGGTGAACAGGTTTATTCATATTGTGAAATGGCATGTGTGAAGACCTATAACACAATAGCAGCTGTGACTCATTGTAAGATTGGGTGACATGTTGTACAATGTGTCATTTAAAATAATCTGTTTTGATTGTTCCTGAAATTGAATATAAATGTCCTGCATGATTGCTTGAAAAATTGTTGGAAATATTCAGTAAAAAAAACCTAAATCACAGGTGATACATCTATAAAATGGTATGAACAGGTTCTTGAAATTGCAATTATTACTAGCAATTTTGATGTTTGTTGACTTGATATAACCAAGCATGTGTCACACTTATAACAGTGGTGGATCCCCGATGTTGACACTTATAACAGTGGTGGATCCCCGATGTTGACACTTATAACAGTGGTGGATCCCCAATGTTGACACTTATAACAGTGGTGGATCCCCGATGTTGACACTTATAACAGTGGTGGATCCCCAATGTTGACACTTATAACAGTGGTGGATCCCCGATGTTGACACTTATAACAGTGGTGGATCCCTGATGTTGACACTTATAACAGTGGTGGATCCCCAATGTTGACACTTATAACAGTGGTGGATCCCCAATGTTGACACTTATAACAGTGGTGGATCCCCGATGTTGACACTTATAACAGTGGTGGATCCCCAATGTTGACACTTATAACAGTGGTGGATCCCCGATGTTGACACTTATAACAGTGGTGGATCCCCGATGTTGACACTTATAACAGTGGTGGATCCCCAATGTTGACACTTATAACAGTGGTGGATCCCCGATGTTGACACTTATAACAGTGGTGGATCCCCGATGTTGACACTTATAACAGTGGTGGATCCCCGATTTGGCCAATAGAGAAAAGCATGTATCCCAGAACTACAAGGTGTTTTTTATAGCAACCTTACTCCAACACCACCACCCACTTTTGGCAATTCTTACAATTTATTTTCTTGCAACATAATAAACATGAAAGTCTAAACAAGGAGCATACACCAACCCAGTCCATATGTCACATAATAATGTTAATACTATTATTTCAGTTTAACCTGCATGTAATTTCCCCAGATATTGCAACTTAAAATATGACCCCCTGGTTAGTCTGTTCGTCTCTGTCAGTGTTCATACCTGTGCCTCTGCAGTGTGATTTTTACTCGGTTCGAGTTGTTTTTCCTCTCCAGTAATAGTGTTTTGTGTTTCATAGGATTCAGAAGCTTTTCAACAGCGGAGGATTGGAAAAATGCGCCCTCGATCAGTCATAATGAAAGGTATTTAAATAAAGAAATTGATTTTAGAATGTGAACAACTGAATAAGGCTGTGTGTTTTGGGGTTATTTCGGGAACTGGATAGCCAAAATTGGAAATCTTCGGATACCTGGGTACCCGTAACCAATTTTATAAAAACACGTAAATACTCCCGAATGTATAAAATAACCAATATGAACACAAGATTCTCTTGTTTTATTAGAGTCATAATAAATGTGGACTTACTGTAATAATTTCCCGCCTCTATATTAAAAACGACTCGTAGCATCCCCATTCCACACACACATACTAGATACATCAAACAAAAGGTGACACATTACTTCAAACATTACTTCTAAAGCCTTTATGTGAGTTTCCTTCATTTTGTTAACAAAAGTCAGAGACTTCCATTTGTGTGGCTTAAAATGTTCAATCGAAATTTTGAAAAGTCATTTACGGGTAATTGGAACCGTAAAAAGGAACCGGTAATGGCAGTTTCGGTTGGGTATCCAGATACCCGGATACCAACCATTGGTTTTTATACACGTATTTTGATACATATTAATGTATGGATGCATATAAAGACATTTTACCAAATGTGTATCCGCACATCATAGCCTTCTAGCAGTGATTTGGGTCTTGATGATAACCACTTTGGCGTCAAGTGAGCATTGTGCAATGTGCATACACTTTATGCACGTATGTTATGGTACTAAGTGCGCTTGTTCTTCTGCCAGCCAATGATCGCTGGAGATATTCCGTGCATCTGCAAAAATATCAACTGCAAAATACGCCACACGCATTGCACTATCACTGCCCTTTCTCCCACAGTGATCTAACGTGTCCTCAACAGCTCATGCATAGTGCAAATACTGGCTGTAGACACCAACAGTTATTTGGTCATTTCATATTAAATACCAACCAGACAAACTTTAATCATAATTTTTTTTAGATTTTGAGCTGACTTTAGCTGAGGTAGACAGCGCCGATTCCCTTGATAATCTGGATGACATAGATGGTGGTGCTGCATCCAAACCTGCCTCTTCCTCCAAGCCGACATCCCCAGCCAGTAAAATCTACAAGCAGAACAAGAAAGTCCCTGCACAGACTGTCAAAGCCTTTGATGAGGTCTCTAAATCTCAGGCGGGGATGCTCACTGATGTGAGGAAGAACAGACCGAGGCCGCCCAGACAGCGGCCGTCACGACCGGCCAACCAGATACCTCGTACCACCACCTCATCTGCTGCTGTCAGTGCGGCACCGGTGGATAGTGGAGTGAGTGATTTCTTCACTTCTGGACTGACGGATTTGGCTTTGCCTAATAATGAGAGTCCATCCAACTTGACGCAAAATCTGTGAGTTCAATTATAATTTAATTAGACTGTCACTTAATGTTCTTACTATGTCCAAAAATGTATATAAATTATGGATGTTAATTCATAAATAGAATATGCACCGTAAACCTAACACCCTTCATGCATTTCTCAGACACTCTGCTGAATGAAATACAATGCAACATCAGAGAAGCGTGAAGGCTGCTCAATGCAACAAGATTCACCAGCTAGAACAATGGTTGTTTTGTTCTCTGCTGAGGGCAACAAGATGCAACGACTTTTTACTTTTGTTGCATCTTGTTGCATTGAGTCATGATCCTGCCTGTTAAATTTCATCGCATAGCTGACAAAGTGAAGAATCACCAAAAATGTTGTTCTCGGAAAAATGCATTTGAAGTTGGACTAATTAAAAAAAAATTTTTTATTGAACAGTTGAATTTGATTTCTGATATTATACAAGCTTTCAAACTTATTCGTCACTTCATCAGATACTAAAATCTACAGCGTGCACTTCATCACCACACAAAGTAATCCTATTCAAAACCCGGTTTGTCACTTTGTGAGATACTGAAATTGTGTGTGCTGCTGATCGGCACATGTACATGTACGTTTAATAACAATTTTAATTTCTGTCTTCTTGACCATGTGTGATAAAACCAAATTTATCTTTTGGAATAAGAAAATTGACTTTAGCCGGATTACCTTACCTGTGCTTTACCAACTGAGCTATCTAAGCTGTAAGTTGGCGGTCTCCTAATATTGTTAATATTTGTTCCATGGACGTCATTGATATGCCATGTAGCCAGGAATTGTGCCTCAAGTTACAATGCTCAACCTGGGAGTATCTGGGAATCACTAGGAGAGTTTGTTTTATTATCATATCAAATAAACTACCTGTGGGAAACCCACTGAAACAAATACATTTTTGGAGTGAGCAAAGAAAAATTTACAAGAGTGGGACTCAAACATGCGACCTCCACATTACCGGTTTCACAATTTTGTCAATGTCTTTGTTCAAACTTAAGAAGTGACCAATGCAGCTTCTGACTAGCTGTTGCTGAATACTTCGTTTTATTAACAACATTGAAAGAAAATAAAAATGTATGAGTTAACTCTCCTTTCAATGTGACAACTATTATGTTTTGGTTTTAATTAATATCTCAGTGTAACCCTCCCTGGGTTTAAGGGATTTATTTAAGAATTTTGGAATAAAATTACAAATACAATTATAAAGATAAAATTATGAATGTTATTGTCCATATCAAAATGTACAGAATTCTTTCTTCCACTGGCAATTGGCAAATAGACATATACATGGATAACAAATATTACAAGTTTCACACAAAGTGTTATGCATTCTCCAATCTGCAGACGTGATCATTCCAGTGATACCAGTAAGACCAAGAAAAACAAGAAGATGGGAGGACTATTCCACAAGAAAGTCAAAGATGAAGACAAGCCAAAGAAAGAAGAGAAGAAAAGGTGAGTGTCCGAGGAAGCAAATTCATCCAAGCACTCAGGGGGTGATTTCCCCCATCTTGCATATCACCAAATGTGACGTAACCTGAATGATTTCAAGCATTCTTTCAACAACCCATTGCAGATTTTGCAATGAAATTTGTGATGTATTTTCAACTATGCTAGTATGATTCTCTGCTAACTTTCAAATCATATCTCGCAACCAATTTCTTCCGATGTTGTCTCTTTTGGTTAAGGGAGAAGGGGCAAATTAAGTCCTGGCACAGCCAAGCCTTTGAGAAGACCGGCTAGGCCCAGGCTACCTGGCCTCATAATGTGTCTTTTGTGAGTGGGCTAGGTCCTCCAGAAGCCCAGGTTATGTTGATTGGCAGGTACTGTATTGTTACAGGATTAGGACTCAAACAAGACAGATTAGCAGGCCAGGTAGCATGGGTTTGCCAGAGCTTCTCAAAGGCTTGGCTGTACCACCAATTTGGCCCTCTTCCCTCAATGCATGCCTTTTTGTATTAATAGTGAATTAGCATGTATGAAAGTATACACATTTGTAATGTAAAAAAGTGGCTTTACTTTAATAAATGAGGCCACTTACATGTACTGACACCTGTATAAATTAGAATCTCGAGTGTTGGGTTTTAAAATGTTGATGCCAGAGTTGCTGACTCGAGTCACTGACTCGAGTCACTGACTGGAGTCACTGACTGGAGTCACTGACTGGAGTCACTGACTGGAGTCACTGACTGGAGTCACTGACTCGAGTCACTGACTGGAGTCACTGACTCGAGTCACTGACTGGAGTCACTGACTCGAGTCACTGACTGGAGTCACTGACTCGAGTCACTGACTGGAGTCACTGACTCCAGTCACTGACTCGAGTCACTGACTCGAGTCACTGACTGGAGTCACTGACTCGAGTCACTGACTGGAGTCACTGACTCGAGTCACTGACTCGAGTCACTGACTGGAGTCACTGACTCGAGTCACTGACTCGAGTCACTGACTCGAGTCACTGACTCGAGTCACTGACTGGAGTCACTGACTCGAGTCACTGACTCGAGCCACTGACTCGAGTCACTGACTTGAATCTGAATCGAGTCACATTTCTTTTTTGACTTGCGACTTCACTTGATATTGACTTGGAAAAGAATTATGTTTTATATTATTTATGTTTAACAATAAAGTTGCTGGACGGCTACTTTTTATAAAATAGACAAAAGAATTCCTTTTTTTCTCTAAGATGAAAGCTCTTTATACAATATAATTTATCAGGATGATTGATACAACCAGGCAAGTTGTTTACATTATAATTTAATAACCTGGTGTTACCAATGTTGTACCATCCCTTTAAAACTAACGTACAGATTTGGTAATTCAAGAATAACGTCCTTGATACAATGTATGAATGCACTTGGTGTGCTGGTGCTGATGATGGTATCAATCTTCCCTAGAAATAAAATTGTGTTTGAGATGTTGTTATTTATAAGCAAAACGAAATTATCGATAATAAGGTTATCAGAAAAAGTACCCTTTTCCATTATCCACATTAGAATCAAAACAAACCACTTGTAAATGTATCTCGTCGTGTGCCCGGTAAAAGGACGTAAGCACACACTTAACCTAATCTGTCTTCCTTCTTCTGGGCACACAGCGATATTCACTTGTTTTTTCCCCATTAATTACCCTCCTACAATCAGTGTAATTTTTGAAACAACTCATTCAGGCCACTCCAAGCCATTAGCTGTTGCCAGTGGCCTCCTATGGTTACCCTTCTGTGCACTGTCACACCACTGAGATTGCAGGGTAAAGTGGTCTCCCATCAATACATTGTAGGCCATGCTAATATGTTCAAACATTTACAGTGGCCTTGGGAGACACACAGTTGATTTTGTAAGATTACTTGGAAAGGACAGCAGGCTTGTACATGTATGTACTGAAGGTTGCTCAAGAGCAGAATGTTGTGGTTGGGAGTGGCCTCCATGTGTAGGAGGGTTTTAATGACATAATGTAATAAGCTGAAACTTTGGTTGGTTGTTTAACATATCTTGATTCAAAGAGAATTAACCATACACCTAGAAGCAGTGTTTTACTTACATTGTACATTATTTATATTGTACATTTCCTTTTGAAGATTTTAAAAGCAAGAAAAAATTTTTCTTGCCTTTTCTCTTCCTTCGCAATGCATGTGATATGCATTCCATAAATGTGCTTGTTTTGACTGTTGACCCAAATGTGCACACAGGGGCATTTTGACTGGTTTTTACTGTCATTTTGACCACCCTGAACAATACCAGACAATGCTTTTACCAGTCAAAAACAGTTGACTCATTTCGACACGTAAATGTACTTTATGCATGTAAGGATTGACAGTGTTTGACTAGATATACCTTGAAGTGCACTAGATATACCTTGAAGTGCACTAGATATACCTTGAAGTGCACTAGATATACCTTGAAGTGCACTAGATATACCTTGAAGTGCACTAGATATACCTTGGCAAGTACATTTTGACTAATTTTAACCCTTGTAGTAGTAGGAGGGTTAATACATATATATTTATAAAAAAAATAAAATGTTTTTATTATACAACAGTCTACCAAATGGAAGCTGATATAGTACCGTTTATTATCTTTCACTCAGGTTTTTGAAGGGTATTTTTAAGAAGAAAGCCTCCATTTCCAACATGGAAGAGCATGATCTGCCCAAGATCAACAGCAGTCGAAAAGACAGTCTGTCACAAGTGGAGAAATCACCGCCCCAACCTGCACCTCCTGTAACTAATGAAGGTACATTTCCAAGCCTGCAATTATCAAATGTTCTTCTATCTGCAGACATGTGTTGAATAAGGGAATACGAGTTCAATGGGTGGTCTTTACCCTAGAGGTCTTTATCCTGCGATAATTACCGAGTGTCCAGCTTTTATTCCCATTCATGAATTGTTTGCTCAGAGTAGTAAGGACTTATATACACTTGATGACAATTTTATTTAATGACAAAAGGTCTTATAAGATTAATTAGCTGTAATTACCTAATTAACTACAAGATAATGGTCTTGAGTACTAAATAAAAAATATGAGTACTCCCATTGTTAAATAACATAAATTCATATAATTAAGTTTGAATCTTAAGTTTTGGGATTAGTTCAAGCTTTCATATTCATTTTTCTTAACATAATGAAATTACACGTATAGGTCTTACATATAGGCCTATCTATTCTGACCCAATGAAATGCCCCCCTTACTTTGTTGTCAAAATATCAAACAAAGTATGACTTTTGTTGCAAACAAATCCTACAGAAACAGTTTGAAACCATAAGGACACAGTAGTGCATGAAAACGTCTGACTGGTAACAACTTCTGCACTCTGATTGGCTGAAATAGTGCATCCAGCAAGACGGAGAAGTTGGCATGTTACACACTTAAAAGATCCAACCTCAACCGGTCTTAAACAACATTAACTGGTCTCAAACAACTGTTTAAGAATGGTTAAACGTACCTGTTTGACCAGTTCACAGCCAATCAGAATATCTTAACTGTCGGGGGCATTTAAAAAAATCTGTTCAAAACATGACCATGTAAATAACCCCAACCAATCAGATAAATGTTGAGGTATTCATGGATATAAGTTAGTACTTGTAGTTAGTACTTGTCTTCAGAAGTACTCAGAAGAAAACCTTGTGGTCCTCGGAAGCAATTTATGTACAAATCATATGGGACATGCCCAAGAAAGTTATAGTCCAACAACAATGGGGACATCAGATGGGAATGATAGGTCTGCCTAGGTGCAGACATGATTGATTCTGTCATGTGTGTGTGACCATTGACCTGTTTTTAAGAAGAGAGTGCAAGTCACACTTATTTTCTATTGTGATATCTTGTTTCGTGTGGCCAATGAAGTTCAGTAAAAGTATTGGTGCTTAAAGGGAAGGTCCATCATTTGTAATGCTTGCAAAACTTCTTCTAAGGGTGTGCTCACTCTCAACCAACATGTGAAAGTTTCAGCTTATTACGTTATGTCGTTCTGGGAAAATAGTGAAATTGCATTCAAATGCTGTATTTATTCAATGTAGAATTTAGGAAAGATTACTCTTTCCAAAAATCGATCTGAAAATTTTTTCACAAAAATTACAGTACCTCACTATTTCATTTTGCCATCTGGTTATTTTTTAAATACCAATCTTATACCTTAATTACCTTTTAAAGAACAAATTTGAAAAAAATATTCACAGACCTGGTGGGTGGGACTCGAACCCACAACCTCCTAATTGCTAGTAAAAAAACTCAAAACACCTTAATAATAAACCAATACCTTACCCGATGATGACTGGCCAACAGATTATGTTATGTTTAATTATATTTCCTTTCATCAACCTATAAATATAATTTATTTCCTTTACAGGAGAAGATTTTGTTTACATAGCTACATTGTAAGGCAGAAATATTTGTTTTATGTATGTAAATCTTATTTTAAATCGCAATTCTTGAATTACAATATAATCAAAATAATTTTCTGCTTTTTTTGTTTTAAATGTTACCACAGCAATCAAGACATCTCAAGAAGAGCCATCACCAAAAGTAACTGAGAAGAAAGCGCTTAAATTACCAAGTGTCCAGAGGTCCATCAAGTCTACCACCAGCCCATCCAAAGAACCTGAACCTGTGGCTGAACCATGTAAATAACCCCAACCAATCAGATAAATGTTTAGGTATTCATGGATATAAGTTAGTACTTGTAGTTAGTACTTGTCTTCAGAAGTACTCAGAAGAAAACCTTGTAGTCCTCGGAAGCAAGTTATAGTCCAACAACAATGGGGACATCAGATGGGAATGTAGGTCTGCCTAGGTGCAGACATGATTGATTCTGTCATGTGTGTGACCATTGACCTGTTTTTAAGAAGAGAGTGCAAGTCACACTTATTTTCTATTGTGATATCTTGTTTCGTGTGGCCAATGAAGTTCAGTAAAAGTATTGGTGCTTAAAGGGAAGG
Source organism: Zoroaster sp. YZ-2022 (assembly GCA_029582265.1). Lineage (NCBI taxonomy): Eukaryota > Metazoa > Echinodermata > Asteroidea > Forcipulatida > Zoroasteridae > Zoroaster > Zoroaster sp. YZ-2022. The sequence continues at coordinate 29,154,386 of CM055822.1, forward strand.
TCCATCATTGGTAATGCTTGCAAAACTTCTTCTAAGGGTGTGCTCACTCTCAACCAACATGTGAAAGTTTCAGCTTATTACGTTATGTCGTTCTGGGAAAATAGTGAAATTACATTCAAATGCTGTATTTATTCAATGTAGAATTTAGGAAAGATTACTCTTTCCAAAAATCGATTTGAAAATGTTTTCACAAAAATTACAGTACCTCACTATTTCATTTTGCCATCTGGTTATTTTTTAAATACCAATCTTATACCTTAATTACCTTTTAAAGAACAATTTTGAAAGAAATATTCACAGACCTGGTGGGTGGGACTCAAACCCACAACCTCCTAATTGCTAGTAAAAAAACTCAAAACACCTTAATAATAAACCAATACCTTACCCGATGATGACTGGCCAACAGATTATGTTATGTTTAATTATATTTCCTTTCATCAACCTATAAATATATTTCCTTTACAGGAGAAGATTTTGTTTACATAGCTGCATTGTAAGGCAGAAATATTTGTTTTATGTATGTAAATCATATTTTAAATCGCAATTCTTGAATTACAATATAATCAAAATAATTTTCTGCTTTTTTTGTTTTAAATGTTACCACAGCAATCAAGACATCTCAAGAAGAACCATCACCAAAAGTAACTGAGAAGAAAGCGCTTAAATTACCAAGTGTCCAGAGGTCCATCAAGTCTACCACCAGCCCATCCAAAGAACCTGAACCTGTGGCTGAACCTGTGGCTGAACCTGTGGCTGAACCTGTGGCTGAACCTGTGGCTGAACCTGTGGCTGAACCTGTGGCTGAACCTGTGGCTGAACCTGTGGCTGAACCTGTGGCTGACCAGAAAGAAACTCCAGTTGTAGATAACAATGTTAGCGCCGCACCAGAAGAGAACATGGTGAAGGAAAATGGAGATACCACCATCAGCGAGCAAAAAGAAGATGTACCTCTCCCAGAGAAGAAGGATGAAGAAGCGGCAAGCAGCGAGGCTAAGGAGGACGAGAAGAAGGTTGTTGTGGAGACAAGGAAACCCCCGGTCGGTGCAATGATGCTGGGTGGGGCCAACATGTTACAGGAGATGAAATTAAAACGAGAGAAGAAAGCTGCTGACCGGGCTAGCAGAGTGAGTTGAAACTGACCAGGGCTGATCTTGATGGAGGTTGCTGAATTTGTTTACCCCTAGCAAACAAAACCCAAGAAAAATGTATTCAATTTCAAAACTGTTCTTTAATAAGGTTGAATTTCCATCCCCCAAAAAAATTTCCCACAGCCCAGTTTCCACTGAACTCTACAAACATTTACACTTGCAGTCCTAATACAAGGTCCGTAGACTCAAAATGGACATAACAGGCAATTTGTGCTGTTTGTGATTTATACATGTATGTGATATTATACCACTACCTCAGACATACATATTGTATATCCAAGGGAAAAAGGTTGGTAAACATATGTTGTGGGAAATTTAGTTTTCATGAAATATTCAAAGCAATTATCCTTGGTGGTTTAATTTATTCAAAACAGACTACTGAACCTACTTCTGAGGTTTGGAACCCAAATGCTACAAATTTGTGTTTCCCAAAACCTCTGTACTGTCTCCAGCACTCTTAAACCACTGCACAGCTGATTTTTCCCAGTCAACTGATGACAGACAAACTTGCATACACTGACGATCTAGCCATTTTCCATGGTGAATAGCTCCTTTGAGGTTAAGGACGTCCTGAGCTTTGAACAGCTTTTTGGTGAACAACTTTTACCAGTAGCATCTCGGCTTATAACACACAGAAGTCCCTTCTTTTCACAATATAGAACAAGTTTTCATTATGTTCCATTAATGTATCATCTCCTGCAGGAAATATTGGAACACCAGAGTCCTAAAGTGGAAGAGGTGCCAGCCAAAGAGACCACAGAACCAGGCCTTGTAGCTCCTGGGTCTCCAGAGAAGACCACACCAAATCTGAAACTGGATATCCAAGCTGTAACCACTCCTGAACCTACCTCCCCAAGCAGTGGGATCAAACCATTAGCATCCCCAACTATGGCTTTACCATCTCCCACGAAGCCTTCCCTATCACCAAGAGTGAAATCTCCCCTGGAGTCTCCACGGAAGTCACCCATCTTCAAGGTCCCTAGTAACCAACTGTCACCAGAGGTCAAGACATCTAAAGAAGAGGCTACAACAAAAAAGGAAGAGAAGAAAGAAGAAGAAGGGGCAAAGCCAAAAGTGGAGAAGGAAAAACCAATAATAAAGGAGCGACCCCTGTCTGGCAAGATAGAAATCCCCACTGTAATATCCTCCCCTACCTCTCCAACCACCCCAGAGGTGATTTCATTGTCAGAGGGCAGCGTGAAACCCTCCGATGTCTTGAAGAGGAGCTCAGCCGAGCTGAAAGCCAAGACGACTTCGGATATCCTGAATAGGAATTCTGTAGAGGTGAAAACCAAGGCAGAGGATCGCCCGGCGAATCCCGAACAGAAACCGTTGGAGAAAGAAGTGTCCAGACCTTCATCCAGACCTGGTTCTATCACAGAACCATCTGATGGTAAAACTAATGGAGGTTCAGTATCACTAATGCCTAAACCGAAACCAGCAAAGCGCCCCATCTCCATCGCACCTGTTATTGCCAAGAAACCTGGAGGTGAGTTGACATACATAGAGATTGTACACCCTTGGTAAAATGTCTATAAATGCATCCATACTTTATAAGAATAATGAGATATGTATAGAAATCTTTGCTGTTATTAAGGGTATTAATTTCACCCAAAATTAAAACAACAAATTCATATTAATTTAAAAAGAGAGTGGGCATTTGGGAGAGACGCACACAAGAATTGATTGGACAAAAAGCAATGTCCAAAGTAATCTATTACCTCAGGATGAAAATCGGTTGAACAAGTACTGCAAGAGCAGCATCTTTATACCACGGAGGAAGGGTTTCATGGTTTAAATAGTCACGTGGGGAGAACTCTGGAAAGCTTGACTGACAAAATGGCAGATGACTGACAAAATGGCCGTACAGGTGTATTATAATTAGTATTGCTGAATTTGACTTTGATTTTTTCTTCCCCAGTTTCATTGAGAAAAGGCAGTTCTCCCGTGGTCAGTGTTTCCAACTCACCATCCAAGCCTGAAGCTAAACCTCTGGATACAACACCAGAATCAACTCCACATAAAGGGTTCTCCTTACCTAAGGTCCAGGCTGCTAAGATCGCACCAAGTAAGACCAAACACAAAGTATCATTCCACGTTCAGGGTTTACTGACTTGGGCAATGTGGGCAATTAAGTGATTGTTACATAGTGGTTTAACATGATTAAGCTTGCTGATCTTCTGGCAAGCCTTAGTCGTCAAAATAACCACCAAATTGGGACTCAGTCGGCAAGTAAACCACCGAATGAAACCATCAAAGCAGGCTTGTATTTTTTGTGCCTGAGGTAATTTTATTTCGTGGGGGAAATTTATCATGCCTACCTCCTAATAGCATAATTATATTCATATTAATGACACAAAGTAATGAGCTAAATATTTCACAGGTCAGTTGTTTTTATCCTATTTCTGTTAGAGTGAGACACTAAACAGAATGGAAGTTTACTAATGGTTTACTATCCCATCTAAACTCCTATCTAGTTATCGCTAGCAAGCCTCGTTCCAGATCCTTAGACCCTGCCACGTCTTCCAAAGTAAAAGTGAAGCAATCATCAGCTGAAGTCAAGGTCGACACTCTCCTTGAGTTACCAAGGAAGGATGTGAAACGAGACTCGGTCCTATCCAAGAGCAGCGAAGACGGAGACGTAGAAGACACAAATGAGTACACAGCCATTTGATCACCTGACGGAGTTGTTTGGGGGTAAAGGTCATAGGTCATGATGTGGAAAGGGGGGGCGCATTCCATGTTCTCCATTCAGTGGGGAAGATTTTTGCCTGTATATTTTAAGTTGTGTTTTTATGACATCAGAGAGGCTGCATATGCTATTGCTGTGTTCCAATGGACCATTATTATACTTCGACCATCTGTGTCTGGTTTCCCGCTTTACAATTAAAGTGCTGATTCTCAATATACAAATGGGGCTAGTCTTTCTTCCCTCCCAGCCACCTAGTTTGAGATATCAATAATTCCATAGATTCCAAGAATGAAATAACTTATGATTAGTCCTATGATATCTCATAGGACCACATATATTCCATGCTTAATATATCAATAATTCCATAGAATGAAACAAGCTTCTGGTTATAAACAAGAGTGATCCTAGATTGATGTATCCGTTTCATCTTCTTACCTTCTTCATTATTAAAATGTTGTGTAATATTGGTAAAGTTTTACATGGGAGAAATTGTGATTGTATAAAAGAAATATTTAGAAATGACTGAAGAATGATAATTCTGCTGAAAGGCCAATAATTTTAGGATGACTCTGACAATGTTTTTTTATATAATTTAATTTATTTGTTCTTTTAACACAGACAAATAAATGCATCATGCCCCAGCCATCTTTTATTAGGCACGATATGAGCAGTAAAATGTTTGTTTCAGAGGACATGCTAAGCTGAAAAAGATCTGTTAGAACTATCATACTGATGTATGCAAATGCCCCCTTTTAAAAGTAGTTGTTTTTCTGTAATCAACTTTATGCATGACTGAGGGCCAATTTCATATAACTGCTTATTAGCAGTAGGCTTGGGTGGTTCCGGCGGGTACCCGGTTCTACCCGATTCCAAATTGAGAATCGGAACCGTGGTTCCACTCTTTTAAAGAACCGGGTACTCGCAAGAGTCTGTTCCGGAACCGAGTCCTTCAAATACCCGAGTCCCAGAGCCGGCTCCAGCAAAATACCCGACTCTGAGGACCAACCCGGCTCCAATTGAAATATGCAGTTGTCTGAGCTCCAACGCTAGAGCCGAGAACCGGCTCCAGTCAAAATACCCAATTCTCTTTGATGAGTGACCGACAAAATGTTACTTGAGACTGCAGCAAACTTGTGAAGGCGCCACACACACAACTGATGCAAACCGCAATGTCTATGCATTAGTAATATCATTGTGCGTCACTGAGTTGTTTATAAATTGGCCCCATAACATGGATACATGGTTATGGAGATGTTAAAAATGTTGACAGCACGTGTCTTGAGAAGTGGAATGATCAAGGTGGCCCCGTAATATGGATAAACTTGTGACGAATTAGTCATGTTGCTAGTGTTCTTAATGTACTTTCAATAGGCATGGACGGTAGCATGGTACCTTGTGTACAGGGGGTGGTACAATTGCTCCTCTATGATTGCTCCAACCCCTGAAGCATGTGCAAAGCCATGGCATGTGTACATGTACGGAACAGCTTGCAACGTTGTTTGCTAACGGTAGGATAATAGAAACAAATCTCTTACGTTTCCAAAACGTTTCCTTAAAGTTTCTGAATATTTTAAATTAAAGAAAATTATCATCACTGTATTTGTGGTTGAAAATTAAAACTCCTTCGTATCAGAGACGCAACGAAGTTTGAATAGACCGTATGTTTTATTATTTTCTGTAATCCTTATGTTTTTGTTTGAATCTCTTGGAACCGGTTCCGACTCGGAACCAAGTTTTTTTTTTGGAACCGAACCGGTTCCAGAAATTGTGGAACCGCCCAAGCCTAATTAGCAGGTTTGCTTGGCAAATATTTTCCCAAGGGCATATTGCTGGTAAGTGTGCATTAGTGAATCCATTTACATTCTAGTGTTAACAGTTTACCCAGGAAAGGTTTTTGCTTGATATCAAATACTTGTAACTTTGTACAATTTCATACAGTGTCATAGCAAAGAGCTCTTTACCCAGCTAAAGGCATACAATGTGCACAGAGCAGATGGGGAAACAATTTTGTTTGCAAAACAAAGCCTCTTTGGTTCTTGACATTTTAACATTCCACTACAACATTGTCATTTTTTGGTAACATTTTTCAAGATTTTAGATGTAATACTTCCTTAATAGTAATGTTTTTGTAATGACCAAATGATACCTATGCACACTTAAGCCATCTGTGACGAGCTGTTTATTTTTGTATATACAAACATGTAAATGTATGTTTACTTCATTGCAAGTAGGAATGGAGTTTGTACAGATCTACACTGGTATAGAGTTTATAATATTCCGCATTTTGTAAAAGCATTATAATATCAGAGAAAACAAATTTTGCAGAAGAAATATTTAAACAAGAATTGTTACTGTTCTTATTTGAAAAACTTGAAGACTTAATAAACAGATTTGAAAGAAATTATTATTTTAAAACAAGTTAAAAATTTATTAGATACCTATTATGGTAATATGTGCATACAACATAAAGACACTTCTGAATTTGGCAGTACTTGTTTTGTCAGAATATCTTTATTGCTATCTTTGAAAAAACTTCCTAAGTTTTATTTGCATATATGAATTATGTGCATATATATATTTGAATTAAAAGGGTTTAAGAATTGGTTGATGATGTTGTGCCTGTAAAAAACTCTTTGGATTATTTTTGGGGTATATATTCATTACATTTTCTGCTTATATTTTCATTGAATCATGTTTGGAATCCTGTCCTCTTTTTGTGCTTCCTTCCTCTAAGGTTGAAGCTACTTCATGCAATCAGGAATATGTTAACGCCCTCATGACCAAAGGAACCAGTCAATAGTTTGGAGTGGTTTCATTTCAAGACATGTTTCTATTTGACTGGATCTCCTACAACATACAAATTTACTGTGAAATTAGCACAATGTTGAGTACTAATAACAATAATTTTAATAAAAGTGATTTTGTTTAAAGCTCCTTCATTGGCTCAAGGCGCTTTACATTATGATTACCCCTGTCATCGGGCTACGTTTTAACTTGCCGGGAACCTGCCAGGCTATACCATGCTCGATATGCGGCAGAGTGCCACCCCCCCCCCCCCCCAAATGTCCCTGTACATTAACACACTGTTGTTCTATTGTTAAAGGACCTCTCTCCCCCCCCCCCACCGAAATCCTCTAAAGAATTCCTAAGATCCCTTGAACACAATGAAGACACAAAGGGAGGGGGTGCACTCATATGTGCCAGGCACTCATCAGCTAAACCCTCCCAGGCCCTATTTATACTCCTGGGTGTAGAGAAACTATTCATGGTTAAGTGTCTTGCTCAAGGACACAAATGCCGCAACCGGCATAGCTAGGATTCAAACCAAGGGTTTGCAACCTAGCTTATCAACCAGATTCATTTGTATAGAAACGGCATCCGTATAGAGTTGAACATTGACAGTATAATAATGTCCCTGTTATTAATGATTCCATTTTGCTGCTTCATCAGCAATTTTGTTATAAAATCAGTAAATCACTTTCAAATTAGATATTTCATTGACCAAAGTATTGTTTAATTGTCCATTATTTGAGCAGAAATGAACTTATCACGTTGAATCCTAAAATAATCATTCAGATATTCACTCTCTATACAGACCCCAGTCTGTGAGTTGAATTAGCAGGTTAAAGGAAGATACTACAAAATTAGATTTTCATTTTGAGAAAACATATTTTCTTTGTAAAATATCTGAGAATATAATTCCTTAACTGTATGGTTCTTAATATAAGGCAGGGTGCTATTATATATATATTTTATTATACATAAGATAAGTTGATACTTAATAAAAACATCAATATATATTTTACTACAGATACACTAACTTGTGTTAGATTAACACCTAACAAAAAAATTAAAGTATAAAAATTCCCAAATATTCCTAATTGTCTTATAATAAAAGAAGTAGATAGTAACAAAAACAATTCTTTTTAATTATTTAATATTTATATTGTCATTTTGGTTGATATTTTTGTAGCATGTTGTATTCTATTATGTTCTTGATGTTAGAGGGTTGTTCTTTCAATTGTCCATATGATGACTTATGGTTAATTATACCTGTGTCAATATTATAATCACATATGACAATTAGATTATTAGTTGAGTAATTTGTAGTTTTTGTCTGACTTTGCTCTTGTAATGTTCTTAACTATTGATTTCAATAAATCAATATTTTAAATAGAGACTTAATTTTATAGGGTCTTGTCACATTACAACATGAAGCTTAATCTAATTGCATTATATGTTGAGACTATGAAAAACCATAGAATTTAGCCTCCAAATGCTATTTGGTATTACCTTAAATAAGATAAAACACAAAATACTTTCTAACAATTATATATGCAGATTCTTATATTTAGTCCTTTCTATTGAAACTTTGAAAAAGAAAGCAAAACATATGAGGTTATGTTGATATATTTTCAGCAAGACACAGTCCTTTCAGCAGATATGACCATTGAAGACAATCTTGATTTTGTCTGATTTGACTTAATTATTCTGATTTGAAGAAAAATTGTATGCTTCCAAGGAATTTGTATAGAAATACCCGCACTCTCAGCTGAACACGTTTCATCGGTAAAGACTTATTCAGTAAAAACGTATTTGGGTCATTTCACCAGGGACAAGCTTTGTAACAAAGTGGCCCTTTTTACATGGGTAAATGTACCATTTATTATCATGTATTATGGCTCTTAATTAACATTATTGTAACTTCCTATTCAAGGCACAGATATTGATTTCATTCTAATTTGAAAAACTGAGAATGTGCACTCATAATAAGGATATTGAATGGTACAACTATCGGTATCTATGTACACTGTCACAAAGCTTGCCCCAACATGGTGGAATGACCCATTTAAGAACTATCATTGAAAATAGTTTTGTAATATATTTATGTATTTTTACAGATTTAACGTATGAGCTGCAATGTATGTATTATAGTAGTATACTAATTATAGACACTGCTGACCATAGGCATATTGCATTATGTATACATTTCTACTCTGTAATATAATTATAAAGAGCGGTAGGAGATGTGTCTAACAACAGTCGGCCAATCATCTGTCAGAGCTGAAATAGAGTGTGACATCATGTTCCCATGACATCACGGTGGCTGGTTCTCCACAATTTTGTTATTGTTCTTTGATTCAACATTGTGATTTTACTAACATGATGTTCATTAATTCAGCTCTCTAAAACAATATTATCGTTGGTATAGCTCAGCATTGTTTTTGATTGGTCGTGAGTACCTCTTATGGATAGCTTTATTTTAACACTGTACTTTAAAAGCTAGTATATAACTTTGGTAAAATGTCTGTTCATGCATCCTTATGACAGCTGTGGGAATCAAGAGTTATGTAAGGAAACCAACCTGTCTACATTTCGTCTTAATTTGTTGTGTTGTTAAAACTTGTAGCTTTGCATGGTGAAGAGGATAAGTAAGACTAATTGCGGTGACACCATGTGAAAATCTCAATTGAGTAGTAATTAGTTCTGAAAAGAACTGGAGGTTACAACTCGATGTTTGTTGTGTTGTGTTAACGAGAAATTGGTTTAAATGCATTCAGATTTTATCATATCCAATCCAACATGGAATTAATGCAATATAATTTGCGCAAATTCATTTACAACATAATTTAATTTAATTATATTCTCCCCATAAAATAGATAATCTATTTATTGGTTTGGGTCCAGTGGCGCACCCAGGATTTGATTGGGGGGGGCTCAAAATATTTTTATTTGAAATCCAATATGGGGGAGAGACATGGCTGACCCAAACCATAACCGCTGGCGCGGCTGCAGCCATGTCCCTAGTCGTGCTCGTCAGTGAACCTACGGCACATGTTAAATGTTTCCTGGTGGTTTCTAGTCATAAAAAGAAGACATTATGGCATGATTCGGACTCGTAGGGTTTTACCTTCCATATAATTTCCTCCTCTTGATGTAAAGAACTTGAGCTTGTTTCGTCTGCAAGATTTCTATAGTTAAATACTTTCATTGCGTGGACATAAAGTTTGTGATCATTCCGGGCGGAGCTCAATTTTTTCAAACACGAATTTGGCGGCAAAACCAAATCCCAATATTATCCAATCGGTGTTTGCTAAAAGAGTGTCACATAATCTTTGTAAATTAAAACCCAATCCTGGGCCATTGTGTACAAACTGGAAAGGAGTTGATTATAATGCGGGCGTATTTAAATTTTACGAGTAACCTCAACGACAGTCAACGACCTCAACAAGAGAAACGGACAACAGAAAATGAAAATAAAATTAAGTAAAGCTGCTCCCTGATCAGGGTGCACCATGGCAGGGGGGGGGGAGAATGTGTAAAAATGCTTGTTATATATACTGGTGGCCCTTCAAGCTTACATGCACATGCATACGCAACGCCGTAAAATATAATAGTGAATGGAATAAATGGAAAACTTTTGGAGGGGAGCTTGAGTCTCCTGAGTCCCCATCCCTTGTACCACTGCCCTATACTCCTTGCCGAACTCCTCTGTAGACAAGACTTGGGCTCAGATTTTGCTCTTTCCTGGCTCCTTCTTAAAACAAAAAATAAAACATCAGCGGGCCCTGGGGGGGGGGGGCTCGAGCCCCCCCAAGCCCCCCCTTGGGTGCGCCACTGTTTGGGTCTGTCTATGGGGATTTTTATTACTGTGTTTAATTACACAGTATTCAGAGATGCTCAAAATCCAAGTCAGCAGTATATAATCAACTACATGGTGTAATTGTTTATATATTTAAAAAGAGATATTTTTCGTGGTGAAACTTATTAAGCAAGGATTATGACTTTCGTCAAGGTAGTAGATGAGTTTAGTTTAATACTGAGAAAGCAATTCCTTTACGAAGAAATAAAAGTGTTTTATTATTTTTTATAGCGGCAGAATATTTACAGTTAATTGAGTGCCATCATTATAGCTGATTGCATAATTATATGTTTTACAATATTGGGCCATCTCCCAAGGATCCGCCAGCGCATGATCCCTTTGCTACAAATAACACCCCCAAAATACCAAAAAGCCTGTAGTATTTTGACACAGAGAGCATGCAAAACACATACACCAAACACAAAATATGATCGGAGGAATGTAAGGGCCTGTGTAGAAAAGTGTTCATCAATTTCCCCCTGAAAACCCTGGTTCCCCCAAGTACCCCCCCCCCCTCCCCACTGAACAAACCTTAGTTATGTCGTACTATGTAGGCCCCGTAGGACATTAACTTAAAACGAAAGGCGTGGTCAGTTGGTTATACCATCCGTTTTATAGCTCCATGGTTATACCCAGTCCGTCAGGCATTTAAGCCCGGATGCACATAGGCCGGCGCGAAACCAAAGTGCGCCAAAATGGGTCATTTGCGTATGTGCCAGATTTTATTTCTTTTACATTTTTTAGGTTGCTAACACCCCCTTGGACTATTATTTATAAAAAATTTAACTTCAATTAATATTTAATGACTGTAGAACCACCTTACAATCTAAAAAAAAAATTTTTGGAAACTTGTGATAAAAGCCGGTTGCTGGTAATAAAGTTAAAATTGCCATTGTGGGCTTTTGACAGAAGCTATCGTTATGTAAATTGAAGTAAACCCATTGCATGATCTATATTTTATCAAAAATAAAGCCGATTGTAAATTAGCTTTTTGATTTCATCAGCAAAAACCAAGGAATTTAGTTTAAAAAATTATAAAATATAGCTTTTTTGTTTAGCTATGGTGGAACTACAAATTCCCGCCGATCCCCGCCTAAATTTTCATAGTTCCCTGAAGCTGAACTTTTCAGTAACATTTTGATACCAAAATTAGCTGCGACCACCTGCGACCTGTGATTTTGTAGCTATTTGTGTAAGCTCCTATTGGTAAATTCACAAAACAAAAGGTCTACATCACAGGTCTACATGAAACTTATTGGTGTTAAATTGATCATGTATCAAACAGGGATGAAATATTTTTGTTTCAGGTGCTATTAAATTAATAGTATAGTGAAATAATGTCCAAAGATAATTGCTGTCCCTCCAGAAACAAAAACAAATCAACGTAAGAATGAATACGAAACATGTGAATGCATTTTCATTATTTTCTCGGATAATGACACATAATAACCTGAAACTTTCTCAGGTTGATTGGTTAATGGATATCTTGATCCATAGACAGTAAGGATACTTTTAGAAACATTTTATTTACAAATATTACCAATAGTAAAATGGATTTAAATCACAAACTTCCTCAATTTGTTTAACGATAATTTTATCCTTAAAATAATTTACAGCCGTAAAACACACACTCGAGTGTAATTCAAAACGAGCAAAAACTCAATTGAGGTTATAAAGCGTGAATTATCCGCGGTATATGAAATCAGTATTTTGATGACGTCACAAATGTTTAAAAACACTTCCATTTGGGTCCGAAAACATATCTGGGTCTAATATGCCTTCAAAATAATGGACTGTTTAGTTTTGGCGCACTTTGGTCCCATCGGACACCCTGAGCCCACTGCGCGCTGGCCTGTCACATGTTTCTCCGTGGTATAGTATAACCCATCACGCGCTTTTCTTCATCTATTATTGCTTGAGTCTCAGAAACAATGCGTCATGGGTAGAAGGTAACGATAGACAAAGGTAAAGAAATTAACGTTTTTAAACCTATATTTTGGGGGAAAAAGTTAACCCACATTTAAAAAAAACCTACTGCATTACAGTAAACTGGTGTGACAAATCATAATGTTAAGAGATTGCAGACTTGGGAAAGATTATGAATTGTTGGAATTTCAAGAATCCATTTGAAAGATGTAAACGATACAAAGTTGCGCACACCGGTGCGGTCGCGCCAATTTTGTCAGCTCTTTCAAGGAACATTGCATCACACTTCCCATTTAGTTTCAGAATGTTTGCCGTCTTCTTTGGAAAGTGTTGGCTGTTTCTGCCCATCTTTGGACTGCTGGTGACTGATGGATTAAACATTGCTGACATCCACTTGTTGATCGGATCAACCACCGTGTCTGCTATTAGATGGCCGACCGTAGCATTGGCGTTTATCACTGTCCAGCCAACCACATCGGCACAGGTATCTTATGGGCCGGTTCCTTTCGACGAGGATGGCCAAACCACCCTTGTGCAAGTGCACAATAGGGGAAGATCCAGTGTGGACCCACCCTCAACTAACATGAACAAAGTGGTACGTTATTTTATAAGGAAAGACGGAAAGAATGTTGAACCCAACAGTCATTTGTGCCCAATGTCTAAAAGTTACTCTAAGCATGTGGTGGAAAGAATGTCGTATCCGACCGCCACTTTTTAAGCGTTTTTGGGAATTTTTTTGCAACCACTAACCAGTTAAAAAATGATTCTATCAATTTTTGGGGGTACAGAAAGCGAAAACTATCTTTAAAATCCACTTTATGATGGTTTTCGGACTTTATTTCCCTTATAAAAAAAGTCCTCTCCTTCAGAAAATAGAAGGATCCTATTATAGTTGCCACTGCGCATGTACAATGACCGTGTTGGTCACTAACGGGGGAGTTGAGTCATCGTATACGAAAAATGCCTGATTTTTCATGAAATAAATATCCTGGAATAATTTGAAGTATATGTCCATCATCATCCATATGTTCTCCACCTTACTGGGTAGGTAAGATTACATTATTGGTTATATTGAATGAGCAAAAGTGGCGGTCAGATACGACATTCTACCCCATGTGTTTTTATCAGAGGACAAAATTATATTATATTTTGGAAGATTTTGAGCAATGAAAGCATGCACATCCAGTGAGACATTGGCCATTTTGTCATCTGCTATAACCATATGATTAGACAGGGTAGAATGTCGTATCCGACCGCCACTTTTTCTCATTCAATATAACCAATAATGTAATGTTACCTATCCAGTAAGGTGGAGAACATATGGATGATGATGGACATATACTTCAAATTATTCCAGGATAGTTATTTCATGAAAAATCAGGCATTTTTGGTATACGATGACTTCCTCAGTCATGTCAGTTTGATCTTGTCTACTCCCCCATAAGTGATCAACACAGTCATTGTACATGCGCAGTGGCAACTATAATAGGATCCTTCTATTTTCTGAAGGGGAGGATTTTTTTAGAAGGGAAATAAAGTCCGAAAACCATCATAAAAGTGTATTTTAAAGATAGTTTTTGCTTTCTGTACCCCCAAAAAATCGACAAAATCATATTTAACTGGTTAGTGGTTCCAAAAACCCCTTAAAAAGTGGTGGTCAGATACAACATTCTTTCCATTAGACATTGTGCACAAGTGGCAGTTGTATTCTACATTCTTTCCGAACTGTGATAATTTATTTATTTTAGGCCTGTAGTGTTTTTTGTGGGGAGGGTGTTGGGAAGTGGGGATGTGAATGATTACACCAGTCTCCTACATTTCATCCTGCCAATTTTGAGTTTTGAATGTGGTTATTGCTATCGTCTCCCTCTCTCCCTCTCCCATTCCCTCTCCCTCTCCCATTCCCTCTCCCTCTCCCATTCCCTCTCCCATTCCCTCTCCCATTCCCTCTCCCATTCCCTCTCCCATTCCCTCTCCCATTCCCTCTCCCATTCCCATTCCCATTCCCATAAGTACATTGAGATTATTGTAACATATCAGAAGTATTTTTTTGGTTTGTATTTATCTCAACTTTCACTCTCCCATTCCCTCTCCCATTCCCATTCTCATTCCCATTCCCATAAGTACATTGAGATTATTGTAACATATCAGAAGTATTGTTTTGGTTTGTATTTATCTCAACTTTCACTAAGTGCTAAAATACAGGTAGTATTTCACCACAGCTACTAACTTTGGAAAGCTCACATTTCATAATTTTAACTCTGAAAAAGTGTATGATCTTCCTCAAAATCATGAAAAATAGAAAAAGAGTTCAGACATTTAAATGTGCACATTTAAAATGAGAGCACTTTGTTCAGGAGACATATCTTACTTTACATGAACTCCCTACAGGTATTTCACAGACACCCTGCTGAATGCAACAAAATCCAACAACAGGAAAGTGTGAAGGCCACTCAATGCAACAAGATCCACCAGCTAGAACAAGGGTTGTTTTGTTCTCTGCTGAGGGCAACAAGATGCAACAACTTTTTACTTTTGTTGCATCTTGTTGCATTGAGCATGGTTAGGATTTATGTTAGCTTTCAGATAATAATTTGGTGATTTTGTAATCGGATAATAACCAATGCTGTATCTCCCCCTTCAGCTTACCATCATCATCTTTACACTAAGCAATGTTTACTTTTACATTAAAACCATTTTTGTTAATTTTGAATTACCAATAAATTTATACCCTAACCCTCCCAAAAAAGTCTCCGGTTTCTGATCTCCATGCGCATTGCCTCAGACCTGCGCGTCAGCATGTTTAATTTTCTTTTATTTGCTATGAAACGATGTCCAATTGCAGCCAAAATTACTGGATCGATTGGAATTCTGCCGTGCTGTGCTTTAAATGACTTTTTCACATAGGGGTATGAACATTTGCCTGATTTGTGAGGCCTCTCTTAGCCACCATACTTTGTATATATGGGAAATTTGGTCCCATGTATATACAATGTATTACATATTTCCTTGCTCCGATTTTGAAGCTGACCGATGACCAGAAACTGGAGACTTTTTTTGGCCTTATCTGAAACAATATTTATTAGGTGTTCGGGTATGTGCCCGAAACACCTATTGTTTTTGTACGTTTCTTCTTCTTCTTCTTCTCCTCCTCCTCCTCCTCCTCCTCCTCCTCCTCCTCCTCCTCCTCCTCCTCCTCCTCCTCCTCCTCCCCCGCGAATGTCCGCAAAAAACACATACTTGCAAACTTCTCATGAACTTGAAACTTGGCATGTACTTAGAACTAAACAAGTAGATGACACATGAGTTGTGAGTGACCCCAATTTGACCTTACTTCCTGTCCAAACCGGAAGTCAAAGTTTAATATTTAAAAAAATCATATCTCAACAACCACAAGAGGTAAATTCACAATTTTTGTACCATTATACAGATCGTTAATTGTCACAAAATATTTACAAAAAGGCGTCCCCAATTTGACCTTACTTCCTGTCCAAACCGGAAGTCAAAGTTTAATATTTAAAAAAATCATATCTCAACAACCACAAGAGGTAAATTCACAATTTTTGTACCATTATACAGATCGTTAATTGTCACAAAATATTTACAAAAAGGCGTCCCCAATTTGACCTTACTTCCTGTCCAAACCGGAAGTCAAAGTTTAATATTTAAAAAAATCATATCTCAGCAACCACAAGAGGTAAATTCACAATTTTTGTACCATTGTACAGATCGTTAATTGTCAAAACATATTTACAAAAAGATGACCCCATTTGACCTTACTTCCTGTCCAAACCGGAAGTCAAAGTGTAATATCTAAAAAAAATCATATCTCAACAACCACAAGAGGTAAATTGACATTTTTTGCACTTTTGTATAGATTGTTAATTGTCACAAAATATTTACACAAAGGTGACCCCAATTTGACCTTACTTCCTGTCCAAACCGGAAGTCAAAGTTTAATATTTAAAAAAATCATATCTCAACAACCACAAGAGGTAAATTCACAATTTTTGTACCATTATACAGATCGTTAATTGTCACAAAATATTTACAAAAAGGCGTCCCCAATTTGACCTTACTTCCTGTCCAAACCGGAAGTCAAAGTTTAATATTTAAAAAAATCATATCTCAACAACCACAAGAGGTAAATTCACAATTTTTGTACCATTATACAGATCGTTAATTGTCACAAAATATTTACAAAAAGGCGTCCCCAATTTGACCTTACTTCCTGTCCAAACCGGAAGTCAAAGTTTAATATTTAAAAAAATCATATCTCAGCAACCACAAGAGGTAAATTCACAATTTTTGTACCATTGTACAGATCGTTAATTGTCAAAACATATTTACAAAAAGATGACCCCATTTGACCTTACTTCCTGTCCAAACCGGAAGTCAAAGTGTAATATCTAAAAAAAATCATATCTCAACAACCACAAGAGGTAAATTGACATTTTTTGCACTTTTGTATAGATTGTTAATTGTCACAAAATATTTACACAAAGGTGACCCCAATTTGACCTTACTTCCTGTCCAAACCGGAAGTCAAAGTTTAATGTTTAAAAAATCATATCTTAACAACCACAAGAGGTAAATTCACAATTTTTGTACCATTGTACAGATCGCTAATTGTTAAAAAATATTTACAAAAAGGTGACCCCAATTTGACCTTACTTCCTGTCCAAACCGGAAGTCAAAGTTTAATATTTAAAAAAATCATATCTCAGCAACCACAAGAGGTAAATTCACAATTTTTGTACCATTGTACAGATCGTTAATTGTCAAAACATATTTACAAAAAGATGACCCCATTTGACCTTACTTCCTGTCCAAACCGGAAGTCAAAGTGTAATATCTAAAAAAAATCATATCTCAACAACCACAAGAGGTAAATTGACATTTTTTGCACTTTTGTATAGATTGTTAATTGTCAAAAAATATTTACACAAAGGTGACCCCAATTTGACCTTACTTCCTGTCCAAACCGGAAGTCAAAGTTTAATGTTTAAAAAATCATATCTTAACAACCACAAGAGGTAAATTCACAATTTTTGTACCATTGTACAGATCGCTAATTGTTAAAAAATATTTACAAAAAGGTGACCCCAATTTGACCTTACTTCCTGTCCAAACCGGAAGTCAATGTTTAATATTTTAAAAAAATCATATCTCAACAACCATAAGAGATAAATTGAAATTTTTTGCACCATTGTATAGATTGTTAATTGTCAAAAAATATTTACACAAAGGTGACCCCAATTTGACCTTACTTCCTGTCCAAACCGGAAGTCAGATTTTAATATTTAAAAAAATCATATCTCAACAACCACAAGAGGTCAATTCACAGTTTTTGCACCAACAGACGTTAACGTTTGACTTTCTCCAACACTTCGAATTGATGACGTCATCATTTTAACGTCAAACCCGAACACCTGCGTGTTTGTTTATCGACAAACACTGCACGTCTAGTTTATTCTTGATTTTGTTTCAGGTGTGGAGTTCTGAGCTAGCTTCGGCAGCAGCAGACTCTCTGAAAGGCTGCAATTACAAGATCTCATTAGCTAAGAGCATCAGCAATGACCGTTGGATCATCCAAATGATAAGTATCTCACAGATAGATATACTTCTAAGTGACACCATTACAGAGTGGTACACATATGGAGAATATTACGACTATCATCGCAAGTATTGCCTCAGGCCTGATTTAAGCATTGTTTGTGAGATCTACAAAATGGTATGAATTATGCCCATTTTTTTTCACTACATTACCGGAAATTTCCAGTTATGTTTTGTTTTTATTGGAACATTGATTAGGCCTTAGTGCATCAAGTACATGGTGTATGCCAACTTTGGGAAGAGCTGGAAAGCAAACCAAAAATATTATACCTCAAATTTTTTGGTGTTTTGTAGAAATATGTTGGGGTATAATTTTCACTCAAGTTCATCTCAAGGTCATGTGATCCACAAGGTTAAATTCAAGGTCAAAGTAAAGGTCAAAAGGTCATCACACTTTAAATTGCTCCTACATAAATTGGATTTATACAATGTGGAGTGTCGTGGCCGAGCGGTCTAGCTTACCGGACTCAAGTTCTGGTGTTAGCAGCAGAATGTGGGTTCGAATCCCGGCCGTGACACTTGTGTCCTTGAGCAAGACATTTAACCATAATTGCTTCTCTCCACCCAGGGGTTAAATGGGTACCTGTGATCAGGGCAGAGTTGGTTGATTAGCCCTATATGCGCTGTAATGGCAGCAATTGAGCTGTATACTCCCCAGGGAGCTGAGATGGTTTCAGGAATGATTTATGAGCCTTATGAGCAGGGATAATAATATAATGCGCCTTGAGCACCACTCAGTTGGTGGATACGTGCGCTATATAAGTCCACACATTATTATTATTATTATTATTCCTTATGATATTACCTTTCCAGAAACACCAATATCAACAAATTTGGCCCACCGGTTAGGGATATATGGTCATTTGAAAATGGGCGGTCACGCCCATTAATTTTGGCCAAAATCGCCCAAAAATGGCCAGCCGTAGCTCGAAAACCATTGGTTCAATGGGGCTAAAACTTTAAATTTCAGCTTTTTGAGGCAAAATTACCCCATACACCAAATATGAACCAATTTGAAGGGGGTAGGGTTTAACCCATTGGGTGATCTGACACGGAATGACCCTTATGTTGTGTTTTATGTTCAAGGATTGTATAAACTAAATTTCGGCAAAAATAAATATCAATAGAAGTTCAATCATGTGTAATATAATGTTAAAACAAAATTTGGTTTGGATAATAAAATTCAGTATTTTTTTATATCCTGATGAAATTTTGTGGGAACCCAAAATCCCAAGTATCGCCATACGTGGTTTTGTATCGTGAAGCATAATGCGGCATTTTGGTGTCGTGATAATCGATGCATCAGTGAATTGTTACACCCCTACTGTGTGTCTTATTGTGTACTACACATGCACCTACTTTGACAGCCAATTATCTTTACTGTTTGAATTTCCAACTCTTACCCATCTGCATTTATGTGCACTGCTATGCACCGCAGTTCATGTTTTGCTTGACCCATGAGATGCCTTGACCTTTTGACCCCGCGTGCAAGTGGTCTATTGTAGATGGACATGTTTTGTTGAATTCTTGCCAATATGTTCTGCCCCTCTTTATCTTAGCTGACCTGGTCCTCGATGACTGCCATTGGATGCTCACAACACTACTGTGAGAACTTATGGAATTCATTTACTGGGGTCATGGAGCACGACAAACTGTACTGGAAGTGTAACTATGAGAACATGTAGGTATATTGTTTGAATAAAGATGCTTATAGCATGTCAATTGTTACTTTTAAACCAAAAAGTAACAATTGACATGTCAATTGTTACTTTTTGGTTTAAATTTGTACATTGCTCAGTGAACGATTTCCCCTGTATCGCATCGCAAAATGCGATGTAATTTGGACAATCTGCGATGGAATTTCAAATAATACATCGCAAATTTTGCGATACAAATTGTGACAGATTTTTTCGTTATTGTGGTTTAATAATAAAGATTTTTGAAATCATATTCACAAACCTTTCCCGAAATAACGTTTACATGTATATTTCCGACCAAAAAATATCAAGGGATCTGTCCCGACTGGGTTTGTTTCCGTGTGTCCAGACCACACCGGGGGTACGTGGTCAACGATGACTTCACGACGTGACGGTGTTGATGCAACAGTAAACACGTGCACTAGTTTTACCTATGTGCATCCGTACATGCAACTTTATTTCCTAGCAATCCATAAGGATTTTATCCGCCATGCCTTAAATTCTATGTGCATGCAATATTTTTCTGCTGATGAATTAACTACAGGCGAAATTCCTGAAATGGAAAACATGCAACAACTGCCCATTTATTTAAAATTTATTAAATTTTTTTTGTTTTTTAAATTTTGTTTTGGCTTCGCACGTGTTTATTTTTTCTTCTCCTGAGTTTGGGGGTTGGAACATTGAGCAATTGAGCCACCCCCTATACACAATAGTACCGTGTTCAGTTCACACGTGCGCTTTCATACGATCACTATGGCCATATTCAAAGGAACTCTAGAAACGTTACTAACTTCGTTTTATAATAAAAGTTTTTGAAAATTAACAAAATGAGCATTCATTTATATATATAGTGGTGAGATTTAGAATCATTTCGGCACACAATATGATTGCACTTTGAACCACCGTGAGCCACTCATTTTCCTGACGAATTTTTAATAATCAAAGTCAAGCTTAATCAAAGTAATGTTACACTTGCCGAAATCACTTTGAAAAGCACCCGAACATGTCGCAGTCGGTAATTTGTTTTCGTGATATTGCCTCTGTTTTAGTGATCGATATAATAATGTAAACAAAAAAGAAAATGGCCAGAGGACTAACTGTCATATTATGAACCAAACGACAGTAAAAGCCTTAAAAAACAATACCTTTACCTATGCACACTACATATTGTAATTTTAAGCATTTTAAATTTGCTACACAAAATTCACAGATTGCTATATATACAAAATTATTTTGCTATAAAAAATCGTTCCCTGTTGCTCTATTCCTAGTAGGAAGAAGGTAAACAAACTACTTTTAATTAAATAGAGAATTAGCTGTTGCAAACTGCTTACTAACCTAAAGGACCTGTAGTACAAATGCAAAATAATTGTTATTGGCTTTACGTTTCGAACCTAGCAGCTTCTCTCTCAAAGGCTTTGAGAAAGAACCTGCTAGGTTTGAAACGTAAGGCCATTAACTACTATTTAGGTGTTCGCATGCGACAGCACGAACACATAAATTTATTTATTTTTTTGCTGCTGCTTCTTCTTCCTCGTGAAACTTATTGAACAAAAAAACCATAATTCCAAAGTTCACAGAGCTTTCAAATTTGACACATACCATAACATGTAGTTATCAATAAAGTTATGACATATAGTTTCCGGTAAAGTTGTGACGTCATCAGATATCGAAATACACTAAAATCCAATTTTAATATTTCAAAAAAATCATATCTCATGAACCACAAAAGATATTTATTTACTTTTATTTAAGTTATTTCATTTTGGTAATTGACGGGTAGTTTAATTAATGATTTTTTTTAGAGTTAACAAAGAACTAAAACCTGTGTAACCTCTGGATTAGCGTACCGGTGATCTATCCAGCACTTTCATCCAATGTACTAAAACCTCAGCCAAGACACCTTAATGTCAATGTCTGTTTTGGGCATGAGTCAGAAGCCATGTTACTAGGAATAAGCAGTCTTGGATCACTCAGTGAGGATGCAGCTACCCTTCTGTGACTGCAAGGGTCAAAATCAGTCAAAATTTCTATGTACATGCCAATGTATATCTAGTCGAACACTGTCAAACCTAATGTGTAGTGTATTTACAGGTCAAAATGAGTCTACTGTTTTTGACTGGTAAAAGCACATCTTGTAATGTTGAGGGTGGTCAAAATGACAGTCAAATCCAGCCAACAATGCCCCAGTGGGCACAGTTGGTTCAATTTTGACCATAAATGTTAAATGTTCAAAGAATTGAGTAACATGTAGGCCTGTGCGAATAATTCGATTATTCGAATATTCGCGAATAGTTGTTGCTAATCGTACTCGTATTCACGGTATTTGAATTATTCGATTAATCGCGCAGGCGCGAATACCTGGCAACTATTCGCGAATAATGACCAATTGCCTTCCAAACCATCCATAACTTGTGGTCGTGAAGTGTTTGCTAACTATTCGCAACCACTATTTGTGAGTAATCCTATTAAGCTGGCAATTACAGTTTTGTCTAGTCATGGGAGTAAGCATTGTAGTGTTTGTAACTAGTAATGCCTTTGAGGAAGCCGACAAGGCTGGCTGTGACTGCAGCGACTGTTACCTGCAATAATGCATTTGCCTTTACACAACATAAAAATTGCGGTCGTGAACTGTTCGTGAACTATTCGCGAATACTATTCGCGAGCAATGCTGCCAATTGTACTGTTCTGTCCAGGCACTGCTGGTAGTTGTACGCATTGTAGTATTCGCGAATAGTACTCACGAGTAGTGCC
This sequence comes from Zoroaster sp. YZ-2022, assembly GCA_029582265.1. NCBI lineage: Eukaryota > Metazoa > Echinodermata > Asteroidea > Forcipulatida > Zoroasteridae > Zoroaster > Zoroaster sp. YZ-2022. Next base: position 29,176,862 of record CM055822.1, read on the forward strand.
TTGAGGGAGCCGACAGGGCAGTCTGGATGGCTGTGACTGCATCGACTGTAAAAGTAGCATAAACTTAAAAGTAGCATAAACTGAAGGTAATCACTAATTAAATTTGAACACTACAAAATCATGTAACGTTTTTGTTTTTGAAGAAAAGCTGGAGATGATGAATTAATGATTAAACAACTGCGATTAATGTTTCATGTTGTTTATTTATTACACATCGATTTGTTTGAAAATGTCAATTTATTTTCATAAACTACGAAAAGCATGGTCTTTGGTCACTGTCTTTCGCATTGCTGGTGTAATTGCCTTTGCACTTGCAGGTAACGTGGGTCTGCTGATGAGTAATGATAAATCCACCGATCCACTTATTGCATGACATAATTGTTTGCCACGCCCATTTGGTTCCCAAGAAAAGTTTGTCCAATAATGATAACGTAATTTGCGGTGAGCACAAGTCAATCACAAAGCATAGGCCGTCGTACAAAATCAGTTCAGGGTACACTCACCGTGCGTGCCTGAACCAAGGTTTTAAGCATAGTGCGGGGCACACTGCGGAAGCTAGCTTTGAGCGTAAACAACGAACACGTCTAAAAGTGGCCCCTGCATGAGCATAAACACGTACTGCTTGCATGGTTATTTATTTTGTGTATAGGACTAGGCTAATCGATTTGAAATAACAGGGGTGACCGTCAACTTATTGGTATTTCTTAACGGCGACTTAAATATAAACAAAATCTATTCAATGCGTTCATTTTATGGGGTTTAGGTGGACTTCCCTCTGTTGACATGGGATGAACGTAACTGCGCGTGGCTTAGCATGTGCTCAATGTGCACTGTTAATGCTAATTTGTGCTGGAAGTTTCCCACGCTGCCAGAGTAATAACTCGACGGCGATTGGATTTTCACTTACGAAAATGTATTATTTCGAGTACAATTTTGCAAGAAATAAAGAAAAAACAACAACAGGCATGAAAGAGCTTAATGTATGTGTTTGTTTATTGTCTGAATGTTACAAATAGGCCAGAAATTACTGTCAAAGCAATTGTTTTTAATGTTTTAGTACTTTTATAAACCGCGGGAAAAAATGGCCAACTATTCGCAAATAGTCGATTATTTGCGAAAAGTTGTGCGCGATTAATCGAATAGTAAATTTTTACTATTTGCCCAGGCCTAGTAACATGGTCGAGCGGTTTAGTACATCGGATTTGTGTTCTGATGGCTGAGTCGTCAGAATGTGAGTTCGAATCCCTGCTGCGACCGGGGTGCTTGTGTCCTTGAGCAAGACACTTTACCGTAATTGCTTCTCTCCACCCAGGGGTAAATGGGTACCTGTGAGGGCAGAGTTGGTTGTTGTGTTTGTTTAGCCCTATATGCGCTGTAATGGCAGCAATTGAGCTGAGATGGTTTCAGGAATGATTTATGAGCCTGATGATCAGGGGTAATAATATAATGCGCCTTGAGCACCAGTTTGGTGGATACGTGCGCTATATAAGTCCACATTATTATTATTATTATTATTATTATTATTATTAACAATTGTAATTGATAACTTTCTCTTCCTTTATTGCTTGAAAAGTGGCTCTTTCACTGATGACTCATCTAGTCCATACACAAATGGTACAGTGTATGACTACTGTACACAGTGTGAGAGTGGCTTAGGCTGGTGCAATGATGGTCTGTGTGACTCAAAGTGTACACAAGAGGATGGTTGTACATGCCAGCTACATCCAAACTGCACTGGTAATGAAGTCTTCAGTGAAATGACGTGCAATTGTGGCTGCAACCCTTGCTTTGTTGAGAACAACTGCAATGGTGAGTGTAAAACAACAACATTCTCAAGCTGGTTTTCCTTTGAACAATCTATTCAATTTTGATTTGCTGTTGTTAGGATTTATACCTCAGTTATTTGAATTTAAAGAGAAGGTACAACATGGGTAATAAACAAATTATCAATTTAACACAATATTTCAATACTTTACTGGTATAAAGTTGGTAAACTTATCAGTCAGACCGAGAAATTGCTTTCATCTTGGAGAAAACGGGAATTGTTTTGAAAATTTATGACAAAACTGCTGTCCGGCAACTTTTTTTAAACACAAGAACATACCAAATCATGTATAGCTTTTCTTGCTCTCAAAAACATTTTATGATTTTATTTTTAAACTAGAGGTTTAAAATGAATGGTATCGGCCTGCGTCAGTCTTAACAGACTATGCATAAAAACACACATTTAGAGAAATAAATATGACAATGTTAAAATTATTTAAGACATTAAAAGTTTGTACAATCATCATGAAATCAGTCCTTTTTGCATTTCCTTTCTTGACTAAATAATCCAATTCTTGATCCACATTGACGTGAGCAAGATGAACATGTCCATGTGTTGTTAGTTACTGCTTGGTTACTCCTTTCTTTGGCTTGTTGTCGTTTCTCTGCACGGTGTTCGGTAAATATTCAGTAAGTTTATTACCCTATGTGAAAGTGAAACATAATTATTATGAAAAACACTAATAATTTTAAATAAATACATTACGGGAATCCTCCATTAGAGAAAAATTAAGTATCACACATCCTTTCATGTTTACCAACTCACACCTCTTATCTGCTTGGACAAACAGTGGCTTTTAATCCCTTTATCTGAGTGACAGGCGATATGTAGCCGGTACTACTTTTAACCACTGCAGCGTGAAGACTGATCTACCTGCACAAGCCACTGTATTTCCTAGTGCATGTATTGTGCAAGGGTTGAGGGACATTGTTGTATTATTATGGTGGGTGGTTTAAATCTTTTCCAAGTTCACCTATTAATGTAGTAGAAAGTTGAGGTAGCAACCATGAAGATATTTATTTAGAGTTGTGACTTAGTTCCAGAGTCATCACAAATCTTTTTTAACATTTCCATGGTGCTACAGAAAGCAGTAACACTAACCAGATTGTTTCCCACATCTCTATTGCGAATCAGATGAATCAGAGGAGGAGAGAAACACAGATATAACTCCGATGTGGCCTGGATGAAGACGAATCAGATGACTCATCTTTCTAAATTTAACAGTGAACGATTTCCCCTGTATCGCATCGCAAAATGCGATGTAATTTGAGCAATCTGCGATGGAATTTCAAACAATGCATCGCAGATTTTGCGATACAATTCGACAGATTTATAAACATTTTTGAAATCATATTCACAAACCTTTCCCGAAATAACGTTTACATGTATATTTCCGACCAAAAATATCGAGCTATCTGTCCCCACTGGGTTTGTTTCCGTGTGTCCAGACCACGCCGGGGTATGTCCATGCGACGTACGTACCCGTGTTCAACGATGACTTCACGCCGACGCGACGGTGTTGATGCACCAGTAAACACAACTTTATTTTCCAGCAATCCGTAAAGGTTTTTTCCCCAATGCCTAAAATTCTATGTGCATGCATTATTTTTCTGCTGATGAATTAACTACGAGCGAAATTCCCGAAATGGAAAACACGCAACAACCGCCCAGTTTTTTTTTTTTTTAGCTTCGCACGCGTTTATTTTTTCTTCTCCTGAGTTTGGGGGTTGGAACATTGAGCAATTGAGCCACCCCCTATACACAATAGTACCGTGTTCAGTTGACATGTGCGCGATCACTACGGCCGTATTCAACAAACTCTAGAAACGTTTCGCTGTGTTTCGCTGTGCTGGTCTGGCGGCAATTTAGGCGAGAATATTATTTCTCAGCGGGGCTGGGCCTGGTATTTTTACCCAGCGGTTCGGCAGTTTCCATAGAAAATAAAAACAGTATAACGGTCGCTACAGGTATTTTGCACGTATTTTACACTCAACTTGCAAATACGACTCTGATGTTTTTATACGTGTCGTTAGCTAAAAAATCATGAAAGACAGACACTGGACAATAATCGTTTGGTATAAAAAAAAAATACTGTGGCCACGTGCAATTATATTTTCTGCCCAACAATAGTAAATTCCCGGCCCAACTTCCAAATACGACCCTGATGTTTTTATACGTCTCGCTCGTTAGCTAAAAAATCATGAAAGACAGACGCTGGACAATAATCGTTTGGTATAAAATAAAATACTGTGGCCCCCGTGCAATTATATATTCTGCAGTCCGAAATTGCCACTGCCCTAGTGATATATAATAGGGAAACTTATCCCCATTAGATATCATTACGACAATGGCAATTTCGTAATGCAGAAAGGAAAAAAAACGGGGGCCACAGTATTTTTTTATACCAAACGATTATTGTCCAGCGTCTGTCTTTCATGATTTCAAAGCTAACGACACGTAGAAAAAAATTTGCGGCCCGTGAAAAAACCTAGAACTAGGGCGTCTTGTCTAACCCTCAACCAAGTACTATGGTGCACAATGAATTAGCAAAGCGCCAAAAGCAACGCTTTCAAAACCCATGTCATATCAACGCACTTGCGAAATAATGGATGATTACAATCCCGCCGGGAATTTTTTTTCTGCATTCGAAATCGCCATTGTCGCAATGATTTTCAATGGGAAATTTGTTTGTTGTAATTTGATTCAAAGAGGAATCCTCAAAAGAAAAGGACATTTTTTGAAGATGGCAATTTTGAATTGCAGAAAAAATTGCATCCGCGCCGCGTACCCCCTCCCCCACCGATCAAAACAATAAGCGCTTTGGCCTATTTTGCTACAGCGCCATGTGAGGCTATTGCGCCGGTTAAATCACCTACCAAGCCTATGCTCGCTGTTGAGTGTGAATGCGTGCGAGCATATTTAAAACCTACGCCTGGAAAAAGTAGGACAATGTTGCTCACTATTTTCGTTCAACCGTTAAAACTATATGACCAACATAAATAAATATACCCAACGACCTTTATTGGCGACTAGAATCGATTTTTTTTTAAATATTAGACTCATTATTGCAAAACCCTAATAAGTAAGCATCAACCTTAGTAAATATCCATTCGCACTTGCATAGCGCTGGCATTTTTCACGGCCGTTGAGTTACCGTGTGCCGTCGTTCTCAGCTCATACTTGGTCCTTTTTCAGGATTAAACAATGAAACTATGATAACTTTTTGTCAAAAGAATGAAAATGCAAGAATGGAATCCGAAAACTAATGTCTTCTATGTGATATTTTTCTCTGCAAACTCACAGCCAGCGATTGTACATTTCAGTTACCGCAGGATTAGCTATCTAATCTGATAAGTTTATTGACACAGTAAACACACTTAAAAAAATTTGCATTGAAAAGGATGTGTGATTTCCGAGTTTGGGGCCTCAAACTCGGAAAGTTTCTAATGGAGCTATCCCGTAATGTATTATTAAAAACATTATTTTGTTGTTGTATCATAGCTTTAAGATAGTGCTGGGACAGTGAACCAACTGAAATTTGCTAACCAACCGAAACCAATATTAAAGAAAACAAAAAACAAAAAAACAAAATTTTGGAAGAATTTGCACCCATTTTGTTTTTCTAGACTTTATTTTTTGCCACATTGGTTATTAAAAAATCATTATAGCAAGTTTATTGATGCTTTTTGATTAAAAATGTATACACATTGTTTCATTTGGCGACTATATCTAGTTTGTGTGGCCGCCAGGTGCCAACATTCGGTTAACTGGTTAGCTGACTGGAAGTTTTGCTTAACCAGTTCGCGTCGGGAATAAAAAAGTTTTTCTGGGCCCCTGTGCGGGTTTCTTTTTCCCACACAAACACGTTTTTGTTTGCGTGATTTTTTTTTGGTTATGTCAATGAAACTAAGACGGGACACCCACATTTAGCTTACTGGCATATAAATTGGCGAGTTTCCCTTGGGAATTATAGCCAGGAGGGCGTATTTCGTGTTGCGTCTTTAGAAGTCCACCGAGCCCTCTAAAGAATTCTGCATCGTATTTACACGTCATCCGAGCATGGAGGAAGGATTCCTTCTTCCATTATCCGAGTGGCGTGGTACCGAGTAACAATGGGACAAATGGTGCACGGAAATTGGTCTATAGAAATCTTAGTATCCCACAACTTTACAGATTTCAATGGAGACAAAGGAAAAGGTGTGGAACAGGTTTACGAGTGCCCAAACCCCCCCCAACCACCAATGGGAGCGTGTTTACACGGCCCCCGCTATTGTGCCGAACAATTGTTGCGCAATAACACATCGACCGAAGCACGAGCACTGCCAAAATGGCGTGTTTTCACGTCACCCGAAAGGACAATGGAAGCTTCCACAGCGTGTGGCCACGTCTTCCGAGCATGGCACTTTACGCACGTGGCTCGTTATCACGTCAACCGAGCATGCATACAAATATGCATACAAAGTTTCCTATGGCGTGTTTAGACGCTCTCCGATCCGCGGTGCAAAAAAAAATTGCGTGTATATATACACGGCCTCCGACGCGAACTGGTTAAACGGTTAACGAACTAACCGGTGACAACAAGTACTACCGTAATTTCCTGCGTATAAGACGCGGCTTATCTGACTTTCAAAGGTACGAAAACGTCACTGCGTCTTATCTAACGGTGCGCCTTATCTGGTGTCGCTTGAGATCAAAGTGATGATTACCGCTTGTGTAACTTTCGGTGGACCTCAACCTAACAAAGCATGACGTGTTTTCCAATGAAGGTCGTTAGCGCCCAAGATTTTCATGCATTCATTCACCTTTACGGCCGTGCTGTGGTTTCCGACAATGCCCATAACAACCTTTGTTGGCGCACATGTATCATGCATTCAATTCACCTTATTGCGTTGCCTTGCTTTCCGACAAAGCCGTACCATAACTGTTGTTGGCACATGCCAATCATGCATACAATTCACCTTACTGCGTGGCCGTGCTTACCGACAAAGGCGTACCACAACTGTTGTTGGCACACACTTATCATGCATTCAACTCAGCGTGTGGTACGGAAAAAAAATAAGCCATCGGGCAGTGCGTGGCCAGTCTTTCCCGGCACCTGATTGGACCGCACTGGAATTATGATGTCATCATCGTCCACGTGTCCCTGCAGGTCATGACCAAGCTCGTCCCCATGGGTCTTGAATCCACATTCGAGACCCTTCAGTAAAACGTTGGGAACAAGGTTTGTTGGGAAAGTTGCATATTAAGGGGGATCCCGGGCTGAGCAATGGAGAGAAGCACGTGGTTATTGGACAATTTATGGTTGCCACTTTTTATGAATGAAATGAGCGGGATGCGACTCGGCGGGATCACGTCGCGAAATGGCTTGTTTATGCAAGCATGGAGGTAAGCAAATAATTTAACGTGTATACCAATAACATCGTTTCTGATGCATTGCATGACACGATAATTATACGAATTTGTGTTTGTTGATGGCTATAGTTCATTTGAAACAAACTATATTGAGAATTATACTTCTGAAACCAATCCGATCTCTAGCCCCACGCACGTTAGCTAACCGATTAAAATCAATACAATTGGATCGACAGGGCTACATTTTTCTGGGAACATTTTCTGCTAAACACTAAACTCGGCCTTCGTCCAATTGAATAGTTTTATTGTGGCACACAGACCATCAGTTCAGGGGTGGCGCAACACAATGACCCCTTTGTGGCGATGTACCGACAATGAGTGGCACCCAGCTGGCCTCTGTGTCAGCGGTCATGGTGCGCCTTATACGGCGGTGCGCCTTGTACGTTGACACTTTAATCACATTCCCCCGATTCTGGGGTAATGCGCCTTATACACCGAGCGTCTTATACGCAGGAAATTACGGTACATTAACCCTCCTATAGGTTTAACAATCAAAGACACTCAAAATTTGTATGTAACTCCCAACCCATTGACTTTGTGCAGTGCACTCAAATAAATGCAAGGACATGTGGCTATATGGTAGGAGGTCAAACCAAAACCACTGGACTGTATATGAGTCTGCTGCTAACTTATGCAATACATACACAGCTCTGTCTGACTCTGCATATAACTTATGTACATGTAGGACATACACAAGTGTGTTTGACTTTGCCACTAACTCCAGCACTCTTAGAGAAAAATACACATGTGTGAACAATTGGCAATGCAACCAAAAATACTCAAGTGACTGTCGGTGGGTGCGGTGCTTACTGGGCCAAATTTCAGCCTGGGCATAGGAGGGTTAAGAAATAAGATAATAATAAAAATAATAACTGGATTTATAGAGCGCCAAATTGCCAAAAGGAAAAAAAGAAAGGAAAAGGGAAGACACAAGAAAGAGGGACAACCAGCTACAATTTGGAAAAAAGTCTTGAGAGCCTTTTTGAAGGTCAAAACACTGTTCAAATGAATAATGTGCATCTGTACATGTGCCATAATGGTTGTGACACTGAATCTACTGTATTTTGTTTTTTTCACAGGAAGTATTCCGATATGTGAGACGATTGAAGTTCTGAATTCAGACACATGTCAATGTGATTGTAGAAGTGATGGCTACCAGATAAACCAAATATCTAGACACTGTGAAGGCAAGTAAGAAGGAGCGTTAGGCTATATGGAGCCCTGAATTGTCCCATCATCATGTCACATGACAACTAGCTGTTTTGTTCTCCTATGATGTAACACGCTCCAACAGTTTATGTGATTTTGTGAATGTGATGTTATGGGTAGAATATGTCGTATCCGACCGCCACTTTTTGTCATTCAATATAACCAATAGTGTAATCTTAACTACCTATTAAGGTGGAGAACATACAGATGATGATAGACTTCAAATTATTCCAGGGTATTTATTTCATGAAAAATCTGGTATTTTTGGTATACGATGACTTCCTCAGTCATGTCAGTCTGAACTTGGCTGGCTGGCTGGATGGATGGCTGTAATTGCAGCGACTGTTACCTGCTGAAGGCTGATAACATTAGAGGCATGCCGCGTCATATGTCACAGTCTTGCCATTCAATTCATGGGTTGGCCGATGTTTAAAACACTTGAGAGTAAATGTAATACATTGTACATGTATATACATTGTATTTTGTATGAAGAAGAATAAATCACTTTGCCTTGGCCAACTTGTTTAGAAGAAATATCTACTAGTTAATGTGATGGGAATTATAAATTATGAGGAAAAGTTCAAATCAAATGCTAGCATCCTTGTGAATTCAATCAATATAATGCCTGGGAAATGGGACAGAGGGTTCTCCCCACATACAAGCTAGCGTATAGGCCCGATACGCAAAGATTTTTGGCCGATCCGCTGCCAAACCAAAATTGCCGAGCACATTTATTCCACCCGATATGCTATATTCTTTGAGTACCTTTATTGTTCGTAGTGAAAAAAGTGGTCCGGGGAATAATAAGTTATAATCCAACTTTCGTGTACACACCAACATCAAACACGCTCTGTTTACATGTCAGCATGTTTATCACGCATGCACTGAATGAAATTAATTCACATCACAGAAAACCCATAACGTAAAATGAATGCAGGCGCAAGGCGCCAAACAGCGATTCACTGATTCCCGTTCCCAGACCCAATAGAAAGGTGCTCCTTTTTTAAAGACAGGCACCAGTGAAACCACAGCGAAATATCGACCCCAATAAATCATGAATATGCAACATATTCATGATCGAACAGCCAATGAGAAAAATTTAAAAATAGCAACTATACAAATCTATCCAATCACGATGTGCAGAAATGGGCACGTGATACTGGGATCCTGAATTACAACCTCGTGCACAATGCACGCACAGTCTGCAGCTCAAAGCATTCATCTCAAAAAATACATACATGTACATACATAGCACAAAATCAGTTCAGGGCCAATTGGCACCACGTGCTTCGAAGGACTGGCAGACTTGTACATGGGGATTTTGATCATCCCACTATGCTTCTTCATGAAATCCAGTCCGAGTACAGCATCGTCGTCTACATGTATGTCTGCAACCCATATCATGTGGTCGGGGTCATGCCTATGTTCCCTCAGCCCTATGTTCCCTCAGCCCTATGTTCCCTCAATGCCTAACATTTTTTTAAATCCAAATTAGGCCCTATGTTCCCTCAACCCTATGTTCCTCATCCCAAAATAGACCCTATGGTCTATTTTGGGATGAGGGAACATAGGGCTGAGGGAACATAGGGTCTATTTTGGGATGAGGGAACATAGGGCTGAGGGAACATAGGGCTGAGGGAACATAAGGCTGAGGGAACTTGAGTACGGTCCCATGTGGTCTATGTCACATCCTCCAAGCTTCACTGTCATCCTAGCTCTCCCCACCACGCACAAGTTACTGCCGTCAGCTAGATGGAATCTTCGATCTGGCAGTTGAAGGGTTGGCTTAAATTGTGTGGCTCCCGTATCAAAAAATCGTGTTGAGACAAAAGTCTGCATGGCTCCAGTGTCTACAAGAAAACTGACACTTTGACTCAGCAGGTTTCCCCTAACGTATAACCCTGCTCCTCTGTTTGTATCTGAGTCGACCCCTTGAAGTGATACTGTGGGTGGGTTCTTCCTCAAGGTAAATTTCTGGTCAAGAAGCTCCCGTTGTACCGGTGGATCATGAACCCGCACCGATAGAGCAGTCCACACTGGCAGATCAACCAGCACAGGCGGACCAGCCCGCACCCTGCGGACCAGCCCGCACCGGCGAACTAGTGATCGGTGCTGCCACAGTTCCAGCAGCCGGGCTTCCAGTCCTTGGACCTGTCGCTGGGGTGACGATTTAGCGCTGCCAATACTTCATGGAGCAGTCTGTCTGTTTCATTTGTGCCAGTGGTAGTAACAGATTGACCTACCTCTTCCTCTTTGTCTCTGACTGTCCTGGATCGGCCAATTACGTTCTCTGCCTTCATCCATGCTTCAGCTTCCGACACCACCTCAACTGCCTCGTCCAGGGTCTTTGGCTTGCCTTGGAAAAGCGCCCGTTTAAGCTCCAAATCATTGAGGGCATTTTTAAACTGTTCAATGGCAAAATCTTCTTGGAATGCCAAACCGCCATTTGGATATATTTCCTGATAGCCTGTCCAACTTCAGCTACGCTCTCACACGCACACCTTTTCCTGTTGGTCAGTTCAGCTCTATGGCGGACGCATTGTTTTTCAGAGCCAAAGCGATGTTCCAGTGCCTTCACAATTTCCTTGTAACTTGACTGCTGATATGCTGACAGAGAACACGCTACCTCCAGAGCTTGGCCCTTGAGCGCGATGAGCAAGAAGTCTGCCTGCTCTATTTCAGTCCAAGCGTTCACTCTTGCGACCCTTTCGAAGTGTGTGAGGTAATCTTCCAGGCAAGAGGCACCATCGAACTCTCGAGCCTTTACCCTCGAGGCTTCACCCTCGAGGCAACGACTGAGCCATGTACCCCAGTTGCAGGATGCTGAGTCACATGAACAACAGGTGTACCACTATTAGTAGTTCCCCTATGTTTCTCGGTCTCCGTGCCCACGCAACGGGGTCCAACTGCTCTGCGCGCCACGGGGGAGAGGGACGTTTTCCACAGTGTTTTCACATCGCTGAGCAAGCCATCAAGCTGGCACTGCCATTTCTTAGAATGGTCCCCCTTGATCGGCGTTGAAAGCAACATCATACCAGTACTGTAGTCGTGAGCTCTTCCATGCTGTTTCCTCCCCTGATGAGCTGAAAAATGTAACCGCTCAATGTCTTGCGAGATCTCATCAATGCCATCCTTGATCTCTGTCGTCGTCATGCAACTCGCCATTTTTGAAATGATTGCTTAGTTCTGACGAAATAATCCCAGCGCTGCCACCATTGTAACATAATTTATTTACTGGGTTTTCCTTACTTCCTGTTGCAAAACGCCTGACAGAAAAGTACCAGAGAGCAATCAGATTATTTAACAGTTACATTAACTACTGCTTTATTACAACTCTCATAACATGTCTTGTCACAACAAGCTTTAATCAAACTCTGCCCATACCACACGACTGCCTATAACAAGGTGGAAACAAGGCGATCTATTTTTACAGTGACGCCAATTCAGTCCATTCATGAAACTTCCGGAGTCAGTTCAACTAGAGTTCATAGCTAGCGATCCAATGTTCCATGCTCTGGTGGCAGTCTGGAAAGTTCCGGCGTCCGTCTGGAAGGTTCCCCAGCGGCTGTTTGGACAGTACCGGCGGTACCGTCACAAAACTATGTCACAGTAATAACAAACATAACCTGATGACCACTGGATTTTCACTTACAAATTATATTATTTTGAGTACAATTTTGCAAGAAATAAAGAGGAAACAATAACAGGCATTCAAGACCTCAATGTATGTATTTGTCTATTGTCTGAAGCTTACAAGTAGGCCAAAAATTACTATCAAAGCCATGTTTTCGTACTTATAAACCGTGGGAAAAATTTGGCCAACTATTCGCGAATAGTCAATTATTCGCGAAATGTTGCTGCGCGATTAATCAAATAGTAAATTTCACTATTCGCCCAGGACTAATACAATCCATGGATTTCTACCAGGTTTCCCCATAATCACCCTGTAATTAATGCATTTATACCTCTGTGAGGAAATGGTTATATACACATTAGTCACCTTTAATATATGCACTCCGCCAAGTACACAACCCTTTAATAGTTGTACCTGTTGTCTACACTACGCACATGCATAGGAATGTACATGTACGATTTACGCACATTGCATGAGCGAACTGCAAATTTATTGAAGTTTGGACAGTTTTACATCCAAATTCACTCCATAAAAAGTGTTGAGTTGATAGCTCAAGAGCAGTTCTTGCTGTTCCGCAAGTGTATTGGTGCATTGGACAGATATTGGGGATTTTAAAGTGTAGACGAGCTAGAATCAACAGATGATTTTACAAGATTATGCTGGAATAAAGATGATGTTAATGTAAGCTCATGCTCGTCCTTTTTGGTGATTTTCCCTGACAACTGAGGAGCACACGCCCCCAAACTCGCTGGGGACAAACCGCTCTAACAACCAAGGGATCATCCGCCCAGCATCTCCTGACACCTAATTGAATTCCATATTATCATGAAATGTGACGACATGGAAATAACAAAACAAACAAAATTATACTAAATAATTTCAAAACTAATTTGTTTCCTGTACAGATGTGGATGAGTGTCTGGGATCTCATGGATGTGATCATGTGTGTGTTAATACACCAGGCTCATACCACTGTGCCTGCCTTGCGGGAGCTGTCCTCAGTGATGACCTTCGTAGCTGCACAGGTGTGGTCAAACTCTCTGCATTGTTAATACAAAATGAGACCACTTCACCTGTGACTACTGAACGTGGCATTACCAGCACAATTGAACAAATAACTACAGAAGAAAGTTCCACAACTAACCCAGTTACAATGATACCAGTGACCACAGGTGGGACAACAACAGAATCAACAACAGATGAACCAACTACATATGAACCAACTACATCTAATGCTAATACAACTGAACCTACAACAACTGAAGATTCAACCACTGAACAAATTACTACAGAAGAAAGTTCCACAGGTCCCAGTACCATTGTAGAAAGCACAACTAACCCAGTTACAATGATACCAGTGACCACAGGTGGGACAACAACAGAATCAACAACAGATGGACCAACTACATCTAATGCTAGTACAACTGAACCTACAACAACTGAAGATTCAACCACTGAACAAATTACTACAGAAGAAAGTTCCACAGGTCCCAGTACCATTGTAGAAAGCACAACTAACCCAGTTACAATGATACCAGTGACCACAGGTGGGACAACAACAGAATCAACAACAGATGGACCAACTACATCTAATGCTATTATCCCTGAACCTAAAACAATTGAAGATTCAACCACTGAACAAATTACTACAGAAGAAAGTTCCACAGGTCCCAGTACCATTACTGAAAGCACAACTAACCCAGTTACAATGATACCAGTGACCACAGGTGGGACAACAACAGAATCAACAGATGAACCAACTACATCTAATGCTAGTACAACTGAACCTACAACAACTGAAGATTCAACCACTGAACAAATTACTACAGAAGAAAGTTTCACAGGTCCCAGTACCATTGTAGAAAGCACAACTAACCCAGTTACAATGATACCAGTGACCACAGGTGGGACAACAACAGATGGACCAACTACATCTAATGCTATTATCCGTGAACCTAAAACAATTGAAGATTCAACCACTGAACAAATTACTACAGAAGAAAGTTCCACAGGTCCCAGTACCATTGCAGAAAGCACAACTAACCCAGTTACAATGATACCAGTGACCACAGGTGGGACAACAGAATCAACAACAGGTGGACCAACTATATCTAATGCTAGTACAACTGAACCTACAACAACTGAAGATTCAACCACTGAACAAATTACTACAGAAGAAAGTTTCACAGGTCCCAGTACCATTGTAGAAAGCACAACTAACCCAGTTACAATGATACCAGTGACCACAGGTGGGACAACAACAGAATCAACAACAGATGGACCAACTACATCTAATGCTATTATCCGTGAACCTAAAACAATTGAAGATTCAACCACTGAACAAATTACTACAGAAGAAAGTTCCACAGGTCCCAGTACCATTGCAGAAAGCACAACTAACCCAGTTACAATGATACCAGTGACCACAGGTGGGACAACAACAGAATCAACAGATGAACCAACTACATCTAATGCTAGTACAACTAAACCTACAACAACTGAAGATTCAACCACTGAACAAATTACTACAGAAGAAAGTTCCACAGGTCCCAGTACCATTGCAGAAAGCACAACTAACCCAGTTACAATGATACCAGTGACCACAGGTGGGACAACAACAGAATCAACAACAGGTGGACCAACTATATCTAATGCTAGTACAACTGAACCTACAACAACTGAAGATTCAACCACTGAACAAATTACTACAGAAGAAAGTTCCACAGGTCCCAGTACCATTGCAGAAAGCACAACTAACCCAGTTACAATGATACCAGTGACCACAGGTGGGACAACAACAGAATCAACAATAGGTGGACCAACTATATCTAATGCTAGTACAACTGAACCTACAACAACTGAAGATTCAACCACTGAACAAATTACTACAGAAGAAAGTTCCACAGGTCCCAGTACCATTGCAGAAAGCACAACTAACCCAGTTACAATGATACCAGTGACCACAGGTGGGACAACAACAGAATCAACAACAGATGGACCAACTACATCTAATGCTAGTACAACTGAACCTACAACAACTGAAGATTCAACCACTGAACAAATTACTACAGAAGAAAGTTCCACAGGTCCCAGTACCATTGCAGAAAGCACAACTAACCCAGTTACAATGATACCAGTGACCACAGGTGGGACAACAACAGAATCAACAACAGGTGGACCAACTATATCTAATGCTAGTACAACTGAACCTACAACAACTGAAGCTAGTACAGCCGAACCTGTAACAACTGAAGCTTCTACCACTGAACCTATTACTATTGCAGAGAGCACCACTAATCCAGTAAGAACAGGTGGGACAACAGAATCAACCACAGTTGAATCAACAACACCTTTTCCATTTGAAGAGATCTCCACACTGTGTAAATTAACTTGTGATGGAGGTGGTATTCTAAATTGGACAGCATGTGAATGCGTATGTGATGGCGATGGATATTTCTACAGTGACAGCGGTAATGCTTGCAAAGGTAAGTACACTTAAAACAATCTTATTAATATCAAATTTTTCAATTGCCTGATATGATGACAGATTATATACTTTGTACCAGGGTGATTTCCCGCCAGCAAAAGTGTGTGTATTTGTAGGTAGAGTTTGTAAATGTTGTACTTCTCCACATAACAGTTTCATATGAATATGATGTTAGATGTAATGTGAGTGCCTTATTAAAAATAAATCAAATTAAGAATTTTTCTGATCTCCAAATATAAGATTGTATGGTTTCTTGTCATAGACCAGTGTACATTTTTTGCCTGGCGCAGCTTGACCTTTGGAGCTCATTTGTAGATGTCATAGGTCAACATCATCTATACTTAATTTTCTATTGGTAATCTGTATAAAACTTGGATTGATGACAGTTTCAAACATCCCCTTAAATATTTCCGTCTTGGGTGCTATCATTTTGGTACAATCAATATGCATAGCCTGACTGAGCTGCTGTCAGTTACATAAGCATTGCTGAAAATACGTACATATGCTTTTGTTGTTTTATCATTTCCCGTTTAATTATTACAGTACAACTGGGAGTTTTGATTTTGAAAAACTGTTAAAAATAATAAACTAACATTATTCGGCAACAGTGCTGTTGCACAAAAACATCATCTCATGGAATTTAAAGATTTAATGTCCCTTTTAAAGGGAGGGTTCAAGAGTGGTAGTTACCAGATTACAAAATTATTATTCAAAAGCAAACTTGATATATTACCAATCCTCCGAACCATATTATATGTCAGAAGAGCTCTCATTTCAGAGATAACACAAACAAATATGCACTTACAAAAAGTTGCCGTTGCTCCAAGTACTCTGTAACAATTCTGAATGTTTTCCACACTTTTCTCATGACTTAGATCAGTCCTATGATTTCTCAGGATTTTTCAGGATTTTTTACAAATCTCTCTTTGCCTCGAGATTTTCTTGAAAGAAGAGAAATAGCCTGTATTGTGTCCAAACCTCTAGTTTCTTGTTTGTGGAGATGTGGAGAGTCAGTAAATCCTCCAAAATTAACATCCATGAGTTTCAGAGGTCTTTATCCTCTAGACCAAAGGGAGACCCAGGCCTACTACCCATTTTTTCAGGATGTTTACTCATGTCGAATCACACCCTTGATAGACTCCGTATTGAGCTAACTTTCACAATTTGTATCTTGATTCATAAAGCATACTCATTGAAGCAGATTCACCAACAGTACCAATGTTATACCGTCCCATTATGTCCAAGAGTGAGTCTGGACAATATGTTTAGTCCTAGTCCAAGTCTGGGCATTCCAAGTGGAAGCCCAAAAATGTTTTTATGATTTTTTTTTGTGAAGGTCTTAACAAAAAAACTAGTATGATCTCTGTTTCTTCTAAAGATATTGATGAATGTTCTAATGAGATGAATTGGTGTAATCACAACTGTACAAACACAGAAGGAGCATACGATTGCACATGTATGAGTGGCTACCTACTAATGGCTGATGGTTTAAGCTGTTTGCATGAGAGTAAGACATTTGTTTCAGTGAACAATTTCAGCTGTAAAATATTTAAACTAATATATGGGGGAAAGGAAAAATGGTGGGAAAACCTCAGTGATGAACCTACCTGAAAATAAGTAATATTTGTAGCTTTGCATGGTGAAAAGGATAAGTAAAGACTGTTTACGGTGACACCATGTAGAAATTCTCAATTGAGTAGTAATTACTTCTGAAAAGAACTGGAGGTTAAATCTCTTACCACTGGTTCTTTTAACTACCAGAACTAATTACTACTCAATTGAGAATTTCATATGGTGTCACCGCAAACGGTCTTTACTCATACCTGAAAATGTAATTGTTGAAATTAGTTCATGGTTTCCATGTAGGGAAGTTCACATATTTTGACACATCAAAACCAATCGGGATTATGAAAAAAGGGTAGAAGAATTCACACAACATTTGGCATTTTCTGGAATGACTCATTATATGAGATACCAAACTCCCTCATTCATGTGTGACAATCCCCAGGGTAGATGTAGGGGTGGCCTATGAGGGGAGGGGGATGGGAACAGCAATTGATAGGTGTGTAACACTTCTGTCTAACCTAGTGTGCAGTGGCAATGGCCTTCTAGACCCAAATAGATGTGGGTGTTACTGTGCATCTGGATACAAAGGAGCCAATTGTCAAAGTAAGTGCTTATTACAATCATTTTTCTGCATTAACTGCTAAATTATTAATTGTTTAAAATATTAATGTCATAGTTTGGGTTGATTTGACATTTTATATTTTTAAAGGCAAGGTAAATAGGAAATTCCAACCAAAATAAACAAATTGACAAATTATAATGTAAATCTTGGTATGAAGGTATCAGTCTACCCTGAGAATAGTTTTGTCTGAGGTGTTGTCATTTTTAAGAAAAGTGACATTAGACTTTGTACTGATCCTTAAATCTGCCTTTACTGGACTGTAATAAATGTCGTAGTATCAATGATCTTCCTTGCAGCACCATGTGCAGTGAATGAGAATTGTTGGAGACCTTATGGGAAACCACCAGTTTGGATTGATGAGTACTATTGCCCAAGATACTGCTTTGCGTGTAGTAAGTAAAAGACAAATGTGGCCATAATGGCATATTTTCATAGTTTGATGTAACTGTTAAAGCCAATAATTTATGTCTTCATGAAGACAAATTCCATGTTAGGATGAATACAAACAGTCGGCATTCATTGTTCACTTTCACTGGGTTTTTTTTTTATAAGTATCTCTTGATTCTTATAAAGTATGGATGCATTTACAGACATTGGTTGGTTTCTGTACACATCTCTTGATTCTTATAAAGTATGGATGCATTTACAGACATTGGTTGGTTTCTGTACACATCTCTTGATTCTTATCGAGTATGGATGCATTTACAGACATTGGTTGGTTTCTGTACACATCTCTTGATTCTTATCGAGTATGGATGCATTTACAGACATTGGTTGGTTTCTGTACACATCTCTTGATTCTTATAAAGTAGGGATGCATTTACAGACATTGGTTGGTTTCTGTACACATCTCTTGATTCTTATAAAGTATGGATGCATTTACAGACATTGGTTGGTTTCTGTACACATCTCTTGATTCTTATCGAGTATGGATGCATTTACAGACATTGGTTGGTTTCTGTACACATCTCTTGATTCTTATAAAGTAGGGATGCATTTACAGACATTGGTTGGTTTCTGTACACATCTCTTGATTCTTATAAAGTATGGATGCATTTACAGACATTGGTTGGTTTCTGTACACATCTCTTGATTCTTATCAAGTATGGATGCATTTACAGACATTGGTTGGTTTCTGTACATATCTCTTGATTCTTATAAAGTATGGATGCATGTACTGACATTTGTTGGTTTCTGTACACATCTCTTGATTCTTATCGAGTACGGATGCATTTACAGACATTGGTTGGTTTCTGTACACATCTCTTGATTCTTATCGAGTATGGATGCATTTACAGACATTGGTTGGTTTCTGTACACATCTCTTGATTCTTATAAAGTACGGATGCATTTACAGACATTTGTTGGTTTCTGTACACATCTCTTGATTCCTATCAAGTACGGATGCATTTACAGACATTGGTTGGTTTCTGTACACATCTCTTGATTCTTATCAAGTATGGATGCATTTACAGACATTGGTTGGTTTCTGTACACATGTCTTGATTCTTATCAAGTATGGATGCATTTACAGACATTGGTTGGTTTCTGTACACATCTCTTGATTCTTATAAAGTATGGATGCATTTACAGACATTGGTTGGTTTCTGTACACATCTCTTGATTCTTATCGAGTATGGATGCATTTACAGACATTGGTTGGTTTCTGTACACATCTCTTGATTCTTATAAAGTAGGGATGCATTTACAGACATTGGTTGGTTTCTGTACACATCTCTTGATTCTTATAAAGTATGGATGCATTTACAGACATTGGTTGGTTTCTGTACATCTCTCTTGATTCTTATAAAGTATGGATGCATTTACAGACATTGGTTGGTTTCTGTACACATCTCTTGATTCTTATAAAGTATGGATGCATGTACTGACATTTGTTGGTTTCTGTACACATCTCTTGATTCTTATCGAGTACGGATGCATTTACAGACATTTGTTGGTTTCTGTACACATCTCTTGATTCTTATCGAGTACGGATGCATTTACAGACATTGGTTGGTTTCTGTACACATCTCTTGATTCTTATCGAGTATGGATGCATTTACAGACATTGGTTGGTTTCTGTACACATGTCTTGATTCTTATCGAGTATGGATGCATTTACAGACATTGGTTGGTTTCTGTACACATGTCTTGATTCTTATCAAGTATGGATGCATTTACAGACATTGGTTGGTTTCTGTACACATCTCTTGATTCTTATCAAGTATGGATGCATTTACAGACATTGGTTGGTTTCTGTACACATCTCTTGATTCTTATCAAGTATGGATGCATTTACAGACATTGGTTGGTTTCTGTACACGTCTTGATTCTTATCAAGTATGGATGCATGTACTGACATTTGTTGGTTTCTGTACATCTCTCTTGATTCTTATAAAGTATGGATGCATTTACAGACTTTTGTTGGTTTCTGTACACATCTCTTGATTCTTATAAAGTATGGATGCATTTACAGACATTGGTTGGTTTCTGTACGTATCTCTTGATTCTTATAAAGTATGGATGCATGTACTGACATTGGTTGGTTTCTGTACACATCTCTTGATTCTTATCAAGTACGGATGCATTTACAGACATTGGTTGGTTTCTGTACACATCTCTTGATTCTTATAAAGTATGGATGCATGTACTGACATTTGTTGGTTTCTGTACACATCTCTTGATTCTTATCAAGTATGGATGCATTTACAGACATTTTACCAAAGGGTGTTCTGGCTTTATACAACACTATTATCACAGATGTATCACTTAAATAAACTTTCATTTCTGCATCATGCATTGTGTGCTGACTTAATGAAATAGCTGGTATGCAACACCAGTCTTATTTTGACATTAATTGGTCCATATCAGTCACTCCATGCAGTGATCACATATAGACTGAACAGATTGTATGCAGCATTTATCAATATTGTGTATTTGTACATTGATAACCTTTTTGCGTTACACTAATGTTTGTATGAATAACTGTGCACTCAATTCTTTCGACACTCGACTTCCTGTCTAACCTCTCGACCACCAAACTTGCCCGATAATGATTGGCTGGCTAGAATCCTTTATAGCAGTGGTTACCACAATTTGCATTAACCCTAACTCCCTAGGCCCATTTGCTTACACATAACCTGAATCCTCCAAAATCCTTCAGTAGTAAAGCAAGCACAATGACCACTACACCATTGTATGCAGATGACATGTATGCATGTACATGTACATGTGCATGGCCCAGGGCCAGGGATCCTCCCTGCATGCATGGCCGAGCAATAAACAGTGTCCACTGACCCAAGCACTGACCTTGTAATCACTACAACAAACATGGTTGTACATGTACCATGGAGGAAGGAAAGCAAGTATACCTAATAACCTCAATCCCCCAAAATCATTTTTTGGACAAACCAACATGTACCATGTAACCTTAATCCTCCATTTTCATTCGGTGTCAAATATAGCCTGATAACCTCAATCCTCCATAATCTACCAAGCAAATAATCACACTGAATCCTTCAAAATCCTTCACTTTGGCAAAGAGGATTTTGGAGGATTTGGGAAGGTTAGGGTTAATTTATGAAATAAGCAAATGTTGTTTTTCAACTTCTTCATACCACATCTAGTGTGTGAGCAGGCAGATAATGATTGTGCTCATAATGGCACCTATGACAAGGTGCTTGGATTTGAGATGGAAGATGACATGTGTCGATGCTACTGCCCCTTCCCGTGGAGTGGAATGACATGTGAAGGTAATTTAACTGACAACACATGAGTGTATGATCATGAGGGGCATAGTTTATGATAATCTGGTAATTACCAATGATGTAACTCCCTTTTAATATGAGATTAAAGGGAAGATACATCATTGGTAATTATCAAATTAAACTGACTTGGTGTAATATTGCTACATATATGATTTTCATCCTGAGAAATTATTCTGTCTGAAGAGATTTCATCTTTGATAAAAAAGCGATTGTTTTGTCAAATTTACAAAATGTTGCTAGCCGGCAAATTGGCTTGCTGATGCTTCACCAAATAGGTTGAAGAAGCACTGCATAGAAAAACACTGGAGAATATTGTTACTACCGCCAGTAATGACATAAGCAATTGAAATAGTCTGTGCACTTGTGACTTGTATTTGAATCCTCAAACCTCCAGTCCAAGTACTTGGTAACGAGTGTAAAGTCCGAATCATGGAGGTCGAGTTGGGAGTCTAAATCACAAGTCCTTTAGAAATTAAATTTTAGCAACAAAACGAAATACTGGATCCAGATGGCCAACTTTTTCCACAGATTCTGTCCCTATTACAATTTTATGATGTGTGTGATAACAGGCCTTTTTGCTATTGAGTCCAAGTCACAGTTTTGACCCGAGTCCAAGTAATGATTAATAAATGTAATTAAGTAATGTAGGTAAGAAATATCTGACCATACAGAGAGCTTGAGTATGACCCACATTATAGGCTTGGGTGGTTCCGGCGGGTACCCGGTTCTACCCGATTCCAAATTGATAATCGGAACCGCGGTTCCACTCTTTTAAAGAACTGGGTACTCGCAAGAGTCGGTTCCTGAACCGAGTCCTTCAAATACCTGAGTCCCAGAGCCGGCTGGGAGCCGAGTCCCAGTCAGAGCCGGCTCCAGCAAAATACCCGACTCTGAGGACCAACCCGGCTCCAATTGAAATACGCAGTTGTCTGAGCTCCAACTCTAGAGCCGAGAACCGGCTCCAGTCAAAATACCCGATTCTCTTTGATGAGTGACCGACAAAATGTTACTCTAGACTGCAGCAAACTTGTGAAGGCGCCACACATGCAACTGATGCAAACCGCAATGTCTGTGCGTTAGTAGTATCATTGTGCGTCACTGAGTTGTTTATAAATTGGCCCCATAACATGGATACTTTGGTTAGGCACCCTCTCAAAACTATTCCGGGATAACTTGCGCAGAGATTTACGTGCAGTTGATTTTTCAATGCTCAAAGTATCCGCAAGCAGTCCAAATATATTGCGAATACGTTTGCGGAGAAGTATTGAAGCTAGACCAGGCAATTTGTTTACATGAAGACTAAACCGCAGACATTGAGATCGTTATCTACTGGAAGCCAGCGGGTGGTCCCTGCTGGGTGGATTTGCAGTTTGGTCACTCGCCCAGTGAGCAACAGTGAACACGTGCACTGTTTTACCTATGTGCATCCGTACATATGCAACTTTATTTCCCAGCAATCCGTAAGGATTTTATCCGCAATGCCTTAAATTCTATGTGCATGCAATATTTTTGTGCTGATGAATTAACTACAGGCGAAATTTCTGAAATGAAAAACCCGCAACAACCACCCAGTTTGTTTTAGCTTCGCACGTGTTTATTTTTTTCTTCTCCCGAGTTTGGGGGTTGGAACATTGAGCAATTGAGCCACCCCCATACACAATAGTACCGTGTTCAGTTCACACGTACGCTTTCATACAATCACTACGGCCGTATTCAAAGGAACTCTAGGAACGTTTATTACTAACTTCGTTTTATAATAAAAGTTTTTGAAAATTAACAAAATAAGCATTCATTTGTATATGTAGTGGTGAGATTTAGAATCATTTCGGCACACAATATGATTGCACTTTTAACCACGGTGAGCTACTCATTTTCATGACGAATTTTTAATAATCAAAATCAAGCTTGATCATACCGTAGAGATCATACCACAAAGTAACGTTACACTCGGCGAAATTCACTTTGAAAAGCACCCGAAAATTGCCTCTGTTTTAGCGATCGATATAACAATGTAAACAAAAAAGAAAATAGACGGAGGACTAACTTTCATGAATGACTACAATTTGGCGAAAATAATGAAGAAAATTGGCCTAGAAGAAAAAACATGATTTTTTTTACCACCTGTGGTAATTTCTGGACACTAAAGATTATTTCTGGTAAAATTTGGACATTCATTTTATGAACCAAACGACAGTAAAGCCTTAAAAAACAATACCTTTACCTATGCACACCACATACAGTAATTTTAAGCATTTTTAAATTTGCAATACAAAATTCACAGATTGCTGTACAAAAAATGATTTTTTGCATCGCAGTTTTGCTATGCAAAACGAAATCGTTCCCTGGGCCCCTTAGTTGAAAACGAGGTTTAAATACAATTACAGTTAAATCTCACTGACTGTAACCATTGTGCTGTTCCTATATTGCCGAAGAACATTTCATTCTTAAAATCTTCATGGTATTGAAGAATTTCGGATCTGAATAACTTTTTATTTAAAAGTAAACCTGTGTTCTGTTGCTAAAGATCGGGCTCTTTCATTGACATCAAGTAAGCCTAGATTGTCCTTGATCAATACTCTCACAAAATAAATCACGCATGTCACATTTCGTAAACATTGCCTGGATTCTCCAAACTGCAAAGGGCTGTGAGATCTTATCAGTTGGCCAAACCGCAGACTGCTCGGTGAAGAGTCTATAAACATTATAGAGGATAAATGTGTGCTTTGTATAGAGGAAAGATCTATCTCGCAAAAGAATCTGACCTAAACGTTTTTGCAATTATATACCCATTGCGGAAAAACTTTTCTGCAACTTATCCTGGAATAGTTTTGAGAAGGTGCCTTATGGAGCTGTTGTTAAAAATGTTGACAGCACGTGTCTTGAGAAGTGGAGTGATCAAGGTGGCCCTGTAATATGGATAAACTTGTGACGAAGTTAACAGTCATGTTGCTAGTGTTCTTTATGTACTTTCAATACGGCATGGACGGTAGTACGTTACCTTGTAGGGGGTGGTGCAATTGCTTAATTGCTCCAACCCCCGTTTATAAATTGGTCCCATAACATGGATACTTTGGTTATGGAGATGTTGTTAAAAATGTTGACAGCACGTGTCTTGAGAAGTGGAATGATCAAGGTGGCCCCGTAATATGGATAATCTTGTGACGAATTAGTCATGTTGCTAGTGTTCTTAATGTACTTTCAATAGGCATGGATGGTAGTACGGTACCTTGTGTACAGGCTAGGGGGTGGTACAATTGCTTAATTGCTCCTCTATGATTGCTCCAACCCCTATGGCATGTACATGTACATAACGGCTTGTAACGTTGTTTGCTAATGGTAGGATAATGGAAACAAATCTCTTACTTAGCTTAACGTTTCCAAAACGTTTCCTTAAAGTTTCTGAAACATATATTAAATTAAACAAAATTATCATAACTGCATTTGCGGTTGAAAATTGAAACACCTTCGTATCAGAGACGCAACGAAGTTTGAATAGACCGTATGTTTTATTATTTTCTACAATCCTTATGTTTTTGTTTGAATCTCTTGGAACCGGTTCAGACTTGGAACCGAGTTTTTTTTTTTTGAAAACCGAACCGGTTCCAGAAATTGTGGACCCGCCCAAGCCTAACCCACATTACAATGTCCTTAAGAATGTGTATCTCATTTGTGCACAATGTTTTGAGTTTGGTTTCCCCTATATTTCCATCATTAGATTGTAATCTATCTTGTGTTAATGGAGGTACACTGGACCCTAGCACCTGTAGCTGTACATGCCCACAAGGATTCAAGCAGCCAGACTGCTCAGGTAAGCTTTCATATTTCTGAGAACACTTTTGCTGATCTATTGGGGGAGGGGTATAAAGTCCTGCCCGCCATGCTTAAACCCCTCCAACTACCCCCCCCCCCCCTTAATTTTGTTTTTATTCGTTTTAATGTCTGCAAGAAAAACATAAAGCATTTATGTACCAGGTATTGTTGTACTTCAATTGTTCCCCTACTTAAACTTTCTTGGGCATGTCCCATAGGATTTGTACACAAATGACTTCCGAGGACTATGAGATTTTCATCAGAGGACTATTGTTTCCTTTTGTTATCAAGTCCTTGAAAGTATAGGTATACCTGCTCACTGTACACACGTGGAAGCAATTTTTTCAATATTGCCATAGTTTTACCTTCTCTATAAACTCCTGATAAACTGAAAATAACATGGTTTTGAGCTTTATGATTGATGTAAATGTTGTCCACTTGTGTTCATTCTTAGAAACTTGTTCAGATACTTCACGTTGGTGTATTCAGAAAAATTTAAGATTGTGTGATAAAGTTTCTGTCATTCATCGAAACTGCCCAGTACTTTGCGGAAGCTGTGGTGAGTACATTCAATTGTAACCCCAGAAATCATTACAATTTGTTTTAAGATGCATGTTTTCTTCTCCTAGCCATTTGAAAGCCTTGAAAAAATAAAATTTAAATTATGAATTGTTATTTTTCTATGATCCAAGTTTTGTATTTTGAAATGAGACATATGAAAAACATCTATTTACACGTTGTTGCCAGAGTTTAAATTTGTTTGTAACACGTTATAAAATACTCAAATTACATGTTCACAACTTCTATATACATCATGCAATATTCATGATGTAATAGGTTGAGAAAAGTTTGTCAGTCTCTATGATAAAGGTACATGCCACTTGGTGCGTTTTTCTAGGCTTAACAGTTAGCAACACTATGAAATAAAACGCAAGTGAAAGCAACAAATTTAGCCCTGGTTTCAAGTCCGGATACATGTAATAATAAAATGATGCATAAATTGTGTAAATATCTTTTGTGGTTCATGAGATATGATTTTAGTGTATTTCGATATCTGATGACGTCACAACTTTACCTGAAACTATATGTCACAACTTTATTGACAACTCATGTTATGGTCTAAGCAGAGATGCCAACATACACGATTTGGGCGTAGCAAATACGATTTTGAGCCGTGAATACGACTCTACGATAATACTTCATTGAAATACGCTAAACAAGCCGTCCCAGTATAATTGTATATAGTTACAATACAAGCAAACAATGAATGAACTATTAAGTGGAAATAAAAATGATGAAAAATAATTTAAAAAATGAAAAAACAAAACAACAACCTTTTAAATATAAACCGCAGTGGTGGTAAAAAGCGACGATAGCGGGATTAGCGGCGAATTCACACGATTATGTACGTATCACACACAAGCGCGAGCGCGCTGGATTCGACTGCCTACCTACCACATGTACCCTGCCTGTACATTATTTGCAAGATCGTACCCATTGATCTCTATTACATAATGGGGAATAATGAGCATACCCGTGGGGAATGAGGTTGTCTGTGAGGTAGCTTGTGTGTACACGTGTACACGTGTACATGCGCGCATAATTGTGCTCGCGCACGTGCATTACCTTTTAATTTCTCGAAGCTTCTTTGCAAGTGTGACTTCAGTGTAGGCATGCAGGCACTGCTTACTGCGGAATTATGCGCTTACGGCGCATAGAATCACACGCTTTTTATGGCGCCGTAAGCGCAGAATTCGGTGGTAAGCAGCGCCATGAAATTGGGCCCAGGTGAGCAAGGGCTAGGCCTAGCTAAGGCTATCAATTTGTTATTTGCCTTCGAGACCCCAAGAAAGAAAACAGTTAGTATTATAATCAAAATTTCTAACGTGATTGATACATGGATTACTAATTCGGAAGATCATTATTGTGAGCTTTTTAAGATAAGATACGTCTAGCATTGTTATAATTCATAATTTTTTCATTGAGTATTTTCCTCCAATTTACTCTGCCCCCGGTCCCACTACCGCCAGCGGGGTTCACACCGAGTGCGGCGCTGACATTGCCCAAAATCCGGACATGCATTTTTTGCGATTTTTTTTTCAATAGATGCTACTCTTTTTTGGAATTCAATGTTGGCATCTCTGTCTAAGTATGTGTCAAGTTTGAAGGATCTGTGAACTTTGCAACTATGATTTTTTTTGTTCGAGAAGTTTCGCGAGGAAGAAGCAGACAATTCAGATGTTGTGGTTGGTATGTTACTATGACATTTTAAGACCAGTAACCATAGCTTGATGCACAATTTGAGCCAACTGGAGTATAGAAGCTTTCTTGAGTTCCCAAGATATTATTTGTGTTTAATTAATTCGGCAAAAGAACTAAACTCTGATAAGTAAGACTAATTGCGGTGACACCATGTAGAATCTCAATTGAGTAGTAATTAGTTCTGAAAAGAACTGGAGGTACAACTCTACGTTTCGATCAGTACGCTCTGATCGTCCTCAGGAGAATGCCGGACTCTGGAAAATGTTGCTGCTTAAGTAGACTGCTGGAGGATTAGTTCGTTGAGGCGCGCAGGCGGGAACGGTTGAGACTAAGATCCTAGGGGTTGGGGGAGAGGAGTGTGTGCTCACTGAACTGAATCAGTTGTTAACAAGCACAGGGGGAAGGAGGGTGGTTGACTTATGATATAGGAGATCCCTCGGTCTGGGGTGGGTTATGGACTTTGGATATAGAAGATCCTTCAGTCTGTAGTATTGGTCGCCAAATGTCGCTGATGAAGAAGCCGATGTCCTGTGGCACAGTGTCGTGTTTGACGATCTCGATGGCCTCTCTGATGCGTCTGGGGTGCCATGCGTTGGGCTGCCTGCCAGTCGATTTGGTGGTCCTTGATGTGCGAGTGCTTGACGATGGCGGACTTCTCGAAATCTCCTCTGCGGCTGTGTGCTCGGTGTTCCTTCAATCTGATGGGGAGGTTGCGTCCTGTTTCGTCGATGTACACCTTACCGCACTCACAGGGGATCCGGTAGACTCCCGCTCTGTTGTTTGTGTCCGGTTTGTCCTTGTGGGTGTGTAGAAGTCCTTGGAGTGCTGGGGGCCGAGTGGAACACATCGATGCCTGCTCGTCGGAGGATGCGTTGTAGTTTGTGAGACGTCGAACCTAGATAGGGGAGACAAGCAGAGAGGGTTAGATTACTTACCTTGCTTTCAGGGTTTGGAACCGGCTTCGCTGTGCTGGGATTGTAACCGTTGCGTTTGAGGGTAGTTCCTTGGGAAGGCTGTCCTTGTCACAAATGTTGTAGGCGCGTTGTACGAGGGTACGGTTGACCGATGACTTGATGCTTGGGCTTTCTGTAGACGTTGTGGTGTAGGGAGCCGTCTGGGTTTCTGGAAATGCCAACATCAAGGAACGCGATCTTGCGCCTTCTTCTGTTTCCATGGTGAACTTGATGCTCGGGTGTTGCTGGTTGAGATGTTGTAGAAAATCCTGGAGTGTGTCTCTGCCATGTGGCCAAACCACAAAGGTGTCATCCATGTATCGGAGCCACAGCTTGGGTTGGAGGTCGGCAGTGTTGAGGGAAGAGTTTTCAAACTCTTCGATGAAAATATCAGCAAGGACCGGGGATAAAGGAGATCCCATGGAGGTCCCAGCTGTCTGCTCGTAGAACTTGCCCTGAAACTGAAAACAACTTGAAGAGACATGTTAGTAGCAAATCATGAATTTGGTCAGGGGTGAGTGATGTGCGATCATCAAGGGAAAGATCTTGTACGAGTCTGTCCTTGACCAGGAGGCATGTCTATGTAGTTGGGACATTGGTGAATAGGGAGACAACATCAAAACTAACCAAGATGTCGCTGGGTTGAAGGGTGAGGCCCCGGGTGATCTCAACGAACTGACCGGAGTTGGACACATGGTGTTGAGTGAGACCCACCAAGGGTCAGAGGATCTTAGCTAGATGATGGGCTGTGTTGTACGTAGGTGAACCTCTGGAGGCGACGATAGGGCAGAGAGGAACATCAGGTTTGTGAATCTTCGGCTGGCCAAAGAACCTAGGGCAGGATGAGCTGAGATGTCGGTAGAGTTGGGTGGAGAGGGCACCAGCACGGTGGAGGGCAAGGAGTTTGCTAGCGACTCCTTTCTCTATGGATGGGATGGGGTTCTTCTTGAGGGGACGGTATGAATCGGATAATAAAATGTGACTTACCTTGTCGGTGTATTGTGCTCGGTCCATGATGACTGTAGCGTTGCCTTTGTCTGCGGTGAGGATGTGGATGGAGCTGTCCCGTCTGATGTCCCGTAAAGGAGAAAGCTCTCCCTTGGAGAGGTTGGGCTTGGCTGGCTTGGCTTTATGCAAAACATCACTCATCTGTAGTCGGACGTCATCAGCTTCTGTTTTGTTGAGTCGTCGCAGGGCTGGCTCAACTGACTGGATGATTTCTTCCGTTGGAATGGATTTGGGTGTGAAAGCAAGGTAAGTAATCTAACCCTCTCTGCTTGTCTCCCCTATCTAGGTTCGACGTCTCACAAACTACAACGCATCCTCCGACGAGCAGGCATCGATATGTTCCACTCAGCCCCCAGCAAACTCCAAGGACTTCTACACACCCACAAGGACAAACCGGACCCAAACAACAGAGCGGGAGTCTACCGGATCCCCTGTGAGTGCGGTAAGGTGTACATCGGCGAAACAGGATGCAACCTCCCCATCAGATTGAAGGAACACCGAGCACACGGCCGCAGAGGAGATTTCGAGAAGTCCGCCATCGTCAAGCACTCGCACATCAAGGACCACCAAATCGACTGGCAGGCAGCCCAACTCATCACACCCATACGCATCAGAGAGGCCATCGAGATCATCAAACACGACACTGTGCCACAGGACATCGGCTTCTTCATCAGCGACATTTGGCGACCAATACTACAGACTGAAGGATCTTCTATATCCAAAGTCCATAACCCACCCCAGAATCTTGTTAACAACTGATTCAGTTCAGTGAGCACACACTCCTCTCCCCAATCCCTAGGATCCTAGTTCCCGCATTCTCCTGAGGACGATCAGAGCATACTGATCGAAACGTCGAGTTGTACCTCCAGTTCTTTTCGGAACTAATTACTACTCAATTGAGATTCTACATGGTGTCACCGCAATTAGTCTTACTTATCATCCTCACCATGCAAAGCTACAAGTTTTACCTAAACTCTGATAATTCTAAAATGACCTTAACCCTTACCATGCTGAATGAAACAAAATGCAATAAATGTACAGTTCTGTTAGATCTTGTTGAAGTGAGCAGAGAACAAAAGATCTTTTGTTCTTGTTGCCCTTGGCACGTTTCATTAATGGGTGTCAAGCAGGGATCAACAAATTTGAAAAGTGTTTTCCATTACCCCTAACCACCCCAAACCATTCAAACTCCAACAGCAGGGTTTGTTGGATTTTGATGGACTCGGTACCGTATAGCCCAGTCAGGGATACTTTACATGGGGCTGGGTGTCCTAAGTCCAACAGTTGGGTGTTACTGCATGGTGTTGGATTCAGGAAGGTTCTTAGCCAAAATAGTTAGGGGATTAGGGTTAAAGCAGCATTCATTTGTGTCAGTATCAATTTTTATTTCTCTTTTGAACTTTTATATTCTTTTCTGTTTTTTACTTTTACAGCTACTGCTTCGACTGTTAATTGACAACAAAAAACAACTGTTACTTGATGTTATGTATTGATGATATTTAAATTATAATTGTTTTGATAATGTACAAAAGTAAAATTTAAACATGTAAGATACATAATCCATATTTTAACCCAAATGTTGATGATACTGGAAGCCGCCATGATCAGTAAATTTTGTACATTTAAGTCATTGACAATCCTTGCCACTGATAGCAAGTAGATGCAAAAGCTGGTAGCATATTTAGTATACATGTATGTCAGTGTATGTATACATAACAGCAAAAGAAACGTCACCCCTAAAAATATTTATTATAATTTGTATAATATAATTTGTTGAATGAAGAATATTATGAGTATGGAGTGTAACATGAACACAATGTGGCAAATTTGGTTGACCTGGCAGCCAACCATCCCACAACATTGTATATTTATTATGTTTAATAATATAATTACTTAACCAAATTTAGGGGGTGACGTTTCTTTTGCTGTTATGTATATTTTGAAATCTGTGTCATTCCACCAGGTTGGGGCAAAGGTAAGATGTACCATACATTATTATTATGAGTGCACATTCTCAGACTTTGTTGTATTACTTCTTTACGAATTCTACTACAAAATGGTTAAACAAATTTTGGGGTCAAGGGCAGATCCCCCCCCCCAAAAAAAAAACGTTTACTCACAACTTTATCATGAGCTATAATACTTGGTCTTTAAAAGCTGATATTGCATCAGAGAATCAAAAAAAAAAAAAATGAAGGAACCTTATTAAGCAGGCTCTGGATCCCTGGTTGTGAATGGCGTTTGGGGTTAATTTATCATTAACAGGTGCCATTTGAAAACCATATATATACTAACATGGTCTGGGAGTTCTATTAATAGAAAATCATTTGACTAAATTTAAAAAAGTTGACTAAATTTTACTAACAAATTTGTACCTGGGAACTTTAATTAATGTTTTTGAGGTTAATGATAATAATTGTTAAAAATGTTAAAAATTACACTAATAATGATTCACAAATTTCATTATTTAAAACTGCAGTTTCCTTTTTAATGAGAGAATTATTAATATTCTTTGTAGAAAGGCAGTTCATTAACCCTAACTCCCTAGACAACAAAGGCAGTTGGAGGATTTTTATTGTTCAGTTTGGGTTAATTCCATAAAGTGAATTTACAGAGGGGTTGCCAAGAATTCATTTTAGCACTCCCTGTCAACCATGCTTCTTGCTTTCCCCGTGTGGAAGGAAGTTATGAATGGTGATTATAAAATATTCTGTGTCCATTGAACCCTTTTTATTGAATGTGTTGCTAAACAAAAATTGCTGGTAAAAAAACAATTAATAGATATTTCAGAGCCATTTTGGTTTCATCATGTTCTCTGTGGACTTCTAGATGGTTTCAGGAATGATTTAAGAGCCTGATGAGCAGGGGTAATAAACAGCACAGTGAATAGTTTATTAGATACCAGCGCTTTATTATTATTATCAGGTATCGTCTGTGTACGTGATTCGTCGCGCTTAGCATTTCTCTGAAAACTTACAAAACTATCGCATATTCCTGGTTGAATAATCTTATCTCGGTCATGCTTGTTACAAATAGAAAAATCATAGTGAAATTGTGTTAGTGCGTGTTACATGACCTTGTTTTTTTTTCATCTGTGATTTTATTGTTCTATGCTCTCAGCAAGCGGTTGTCTTTGGAAACCAAAACATATGAATGATTTGTGAAAGAAATACGGAACCTCAAAATAGATATATTATAGAAGAAACAAACAAAAACTACTTTGATTGTTTACTTCGTCAGTAGAAAATGAAACAAATATGGTTATAAGACAAAATGTTAACGGCATTTTATTGGTCTTTCAAGATGAAGAATGATCCAACTGTTTCTTTTTGGTACATTTTCTGTGCCCTCAAACTGTTACAGTTTGTGTTGAGCCATTATACCAACATCAATTTGTTGTTGACATGATGACGTGGTATGTATATGTAACCCAATGTTTTTGGAAAATAAAACTGCAATTCACTATTGCCTGCTAAGAATTTGTTTTACTTTCTGCAGATTCTGTAACCCATGTCATCTACTAAATCCACCAGTGAAGAAACTAGGCATTTTTATTCACAGCCTACAGAACTTTGTTAAACCCACTCCCTCGTTAATCATAGAACAATAATGAAACAAAGATTATGTAGAACCAGCCACAATGACACACAATGCAGCTATCTTGTTTTTCTTCCATTTTAATCAAGCTGATCCCTTTAATATAGTGATATTCAGCATGATTAAGGTAAATGTAATAGCTGTATATATACCCTTTACTAAAAGTGCCAAACTTGAAGTGACTATAAAAGAATAAGCCTTGCGCTACTTTTATTTGAAGGTTTCCGAGACTTGACACAGTGTTGCTATACTATGTCATTTGTAGCAACCCCTTAGAAGTCTAATGAATGACTACTCGCCCTGACTTGCCACCGAGTCAGTGTACCAGACATTATTATTGTCTCTTTCTTTGCGGGGGAGGTAATCTGGAGCAAGCAAGCAAAAGGCTAAAACCTTCTGTCTTAAAGGAAAGGTACAATTGGTAATTACCAGAGTATTATCTTAACCCTAACTCCCTAGACAACAAAGGCAGTTGGAGGATTTTTATTGTTCACTAACAATGCTTAGGGAGTTAGGGTTAAAGTATTATCTAAAACCTCACCCTGAAAAATTGTCGGTAGTGCTTGAAATAAATGTTGTACCTTCCCTTTAATTGTTTCTGCTGTGAGAAAGGTTTGTGCTCTTTTCAGTAACAATGTTTTTGATGGAATTATATTTAAAAATCAAAGGAACTCACTGAACTGAAACATTAACAAGTTATTTGATTAAATATTTCTTGATTTTCATAATGTATACTAAAACATGATCATATTTTACCAGTGGTGTAGACGTACATTATTCGTTGCAATGTCTACATAAAGATGGACATAAAAAGTACCTATTTATGTTTTCCTTTCGAATCTCTCCTGCCAAGTCTTTAGAATTTTCTTTTCCTCCTCTTGGCGGCAGCTTTCTGTAGCTTTTTACGTAGCTGTAAAAATACCAAAAACAAGTTTTATAATCTAGTCCATGACATTGCCTCCAGAAATAACAGATTTGGGCAATCAAAAGTTATCAAAAACGAGCAGTCCATTCTGGGAAACTCTGATTAACTTTGCATATATGTACTGTGTGTTGTGAGACTCTGCCATAGCCAACTGCAATGAGTGCCTTATCCTTTTTAATGCTTAAAATCAGTGGAATGTGCGAGTTCATGGTTGAACTCGCGTCCATTATTCCACAGCAATCTAATGTGGAGGCTCAAGAAGTTTATATATTTGCCAAGGACTTGTCTCCCTAGTCAATCACTGATCGGCGCCTGCATACTATGCTTGCCCCGGAGCAAGAGACCCAGCAAACAATTTTAAAAGTACCGGCCGAGGCCTGTGAACAGATCTGCCTATAGTTAAGCTCTGCACTGACTGCATACAGACGTTGCATCCCTTATCCTGCCAGGACACTCGCCCATTCAATGCGTTGGGGAACACACTACCCAAAAGTTGCCTTTCAGGAACCAGGAGAAGAAACCTTGATTAAAATAAAAACGGCTTCACAGGCAGGGCTACGAGTATAAATCAGTTTGTCCGTGTTTCCACGATGGCTACCATCCTCAACAGGAGCTAGATCCAGCCTTGAGACCCTTCCCTGTGCAAGAGGGAATCTTTTACAAATGTAAATTCCAGGAGACAATGAAGTTAAACGTATCAAAATCAATCTCCATAAGCAAACACCACAGGGCAGTGCACGGGCCCGCTAGGGGTGGTACATGGGTTCAAGTCCCAGCACTTCCCCCATAAGCCCTTTTGGTCTGGCAGTCCACTACAATGCCTCCATTAGTCACCCAACAACTACACAAAGTCGCGGTTTGAGAGCCAGCTCCAGTCCCCTGTCCAACTCTAAACCCCTTTTTTGAATGTTTCATTTTAAAACATTCTGGCATTAGATTCTGTGTACCTCACACAAACAATCCTTTGTTCTCATATGCTTAATTCAGGCAGCCTCCCTAGATAACTTTTTTTTCTTTCTTTTTAAATCCTGTTAAGTGTAAATACTTTTAATATATGTAATGGAAGCCAAATTTTGTATTTTGTAAAGTGGACAATAAAAATATCTTGTCTTAAATGGTATTTAATTAGTACAAAACCCCTGAGGGGTTCTATTTCCCAACTATTTATCTCCACTACACACTCCCGTTGGATAGTAAGAGCTATTCAGTCTTCTATTCCCAACTGGCCAACGTCAGTAGATGATGTGGCCCATGCACATGACACTAGGTCCATGACCATGTCATGGGCCTACTTTAAAGGGGGTTCCCCTATGGGATATCCTTCAGGCGGCCACCTAGAAAATCCCCTCGACCTTCTCATGTTGTTTGTGAGACGTCAGATAGCCCGACTGGCTGCATGGCCCTTTCTGCTGCTGCAACCCTGGGAGTATGAACCCAGGAGTGATGGGATCTTACTCTTACTCTCCTCTCCTGTGAGGCCCCACCTTATCGTTGGTCCCATATATATACTGAGACGCAATAGAAACTTACCACTTTTTCGACCTTAAATTATCAATAATCACAATGCACAAATGTAATATGTGCACTCGCGGTGAAGTGGATACAGATGGGATCGAGTACAGTGGACAAAAACGTGGACATTTCCTCAATAAAATGCCAACATTTCTAATCCAAATTGTTGTGTTGTCTTATTTTGAACCATTACAATTTTATGCTATTCCAAAACAAGTGGTAAGTTTCTATTGCGTCTCAGTATATTTAAGAGAATGCAGTTTCCCCATGTGATCCTTTACAACAGCCTCGCCCACAGACCCACCACCAACTCTCGGTTCCAGTCTTTGCAAATGTAGATTTAACAAGTAAGTATCATCCTTATGCAGACTCCCAAATCACCCATGATTTGGGGGAATTTGGGCCATTCTCAAAAGAAACAATGGATGAGGAACACTTGTGTGATTGTATTATTTTTTTCAAAATCAACATGTTCTTTGAAATTTCATTTGTGTACAAAATTATTCATTAGCCCAGAATGGAATATTTTATTCATGATTACTAGTGTTGAGACCTTGTTGTCACTTCTGTCCATCACATGTACTTGTAATATTTCAGTGATGGATCCATTGTTAAAAACTGAAAATACTGGGCGATATTTTTCTGGTTTTCTTATTTAATAAACTGGCTTACCTTGCTTGGTAACTTCCTCCTGAAAGAAACAAAAAACAAGGTTAAAAGAAAAAATGTAACATTTGAATGCTTTCCAAAATAAGGATGACACCTTATGGGTGTGGTTGAAATTTGGCCCATGGTCATTTATCATGATGGGAAGTACATCGCCGGTAATACATTTCAAAACTAGTATCTACATGTATACAATCACCCCTGAAAAAGTGTTTTTGTGAGGCCCCCAAAAAGCAACTCCAAAATTAAGTAGATTTATTTTAATTGTGTTATTAATCCATGTGAGCAATACAAATGAGCAAGGTTACATACAAATTGAAAAACATGACTTTAAGATGACAAAGCCAAGATGGTAACAGCTTGATTCTGAACATAACATTTCTTAGTAAACCTTTTTTGAAGTTTCAACATTGATTCCATTGATGAATCCAATGGGGCGGGGAGGGGGGGTGAAGGTGATGGCATGTTTTTCCCTCCCTTTAATCATCATGCAGTGTGTACCCCTTGTTTCCTACTCTTGATCTGCCAGTCTGTTAACTTACTTCTTCTTGACGGGCATGTCATCTTGTGTTTGATCCAAGACTGTGATGTCATCAAAGCGGGTCAACGACCTCAGACTGGAGGTCGTAGTCAGTCTTCTCTGTGCTTGCTGCGAGGTGGAACACAGAATGTGGGAAAATCAGATTAATAATGGCCACCTAAAGAGATATTGGCCTATCCGCTCTGTGCACAACCTATTGAGGGCGCTCTGCAGATGTTGCTGGCGTATTGCTGGTGGTTTAGCATATGATATTGGCTCTATTTACATACAAGTGTTGAATGTAACCAGGGAAAATTTTTTTGCTGAGTTAATTGTACAGACAATGGGGTTTAGTACACACACATTGATTTATACTTGGAGATTTCTTGCATTTTCTCGACATATAAGCTTTGTATTTTTAAATAAACAAATAATTGGCTGTTGCAAACTACTTACCAAACAAAAGTACCTCTAGTAAATGCAAACATTGATAGTTAGCGGCCTATTTATTTAAGGACAAAATAACAGACACTTGAACACACACTTGCAGAAATTATAATCAATCCTTAGTAATCTACAACAATGACAATCTCACGGGAGCTTTTCAGACACTAGAGGGCAGTAGACTTATCAGTTCTTTTCTATTGTTCTCAATATCATGTGCATATGCACAGAATGATGTAAACAATGGGAAAAGAAAACGGTATAATTAGTCAGCTGTCACCAGTGTCTCAAAAATCTGCCATTTAATTATTATGAAATATCAAGGAAAACAACTACACCTTTTCTTTCTTGGTTACTTGAAGACGAACAAAGTTTTCCTCTTCATATCTGTAAATGACAAAAGACAAACTCTGCAATAAAAGACAAATCAGATCAGCCACTGCCATCCAGGGCAACCCAAACTTCCTTTCAAAGCCAGAGGCAAATTTCTTCAGGCCACTGAGAAGCTGATGTGTTGCTAACTCAAGATTGTTGATTTCATAGTGTTGCTAAAAAAACATTCAGCATAGATAATGGCATGCTTATTTGCCTAAATCCATTATTGCTATATCCATGGTGAGTGTACATGCAACATGGCAGGTTTTTAATATGGTGAAATGCACTCTAGCAGATTTGTTCTGCTATAGACTTTTATCATGGTACAGCCACCTTGTTTTTCTTCCATTCAAATCAATGTAACCAAACCGAGGCTGGAAGGGAAAATAGTCTGGTCTCTCTTTATGTTATGATAATTAGTACTATCACTGTCAATGGGTATACAGGGAATATGACAAAGATGGCTACAGTGTGATAAAGGTCTATAGAATAGTTTCCTGGGACCAGTTGCATAAGACTATTAACCATAAACAAGGAAACCAAATAATGCCAACAGATACATACTGTTTTTTATGTCTTGCTTCATTATCATCTTTGAGTCTGTGTAGATGAGGGCCTTCCTATAAATAAGAAAAGAAAAACAACCATTTATAAAAAATATGTACATAACTGCATTAATCCTAGTTAAAATTACAAGTCTAATAATAATTTTGTAGTAATGAAAATAAGGGTTCTTTACAGGCAGTGAACACTATTGGTAATGCCCCCAAACAAAATATTGTATTATTATGTACACAAGTTTACTTTAAGATTATAATGGTTCCAAACATCCTCGGAGCTTATTTTATCTGAAATACTGTCTTTTTCGAGAAAACGTTGAAACTCTGTTTAAAATGTACAAATTTGAAAAATATCACTCCACATTAGAATGCATACAGTTTCGCTATTTTATTTCGATACCACATGAAGAAATAAGCCGATACATATCTTTTCACTCTTATAAAGTATAGATGCATTTATTTTATCAATCATGTACACTCGATTTAAAATAATTTATATAAAAATGTTGATAGATCTTTACAGGTAACTTTGATTTGGCCTTAAGTTGCATAAAATTGTTTAAATGCTCACCAACCAGTGACACAAGCAATACAATACAACACCCACATACTGCATGAGATCAAGAATGAAGTTAAAACCAAATCTATCGGCCTCGGTCAGGGTAAAAAAAAGAGG
Source organism: Zoroaster sp. YZ-2022 (assembly GCA_029582265.1). Taxonomy (NCBI): domain Eukaryota; kingdom Metazoa; phylum Echinodermata; class Asteroidea; order Forcipulatida; family Zoroasteridae; genus Zoroaster; species Zoroaster sp. YZ-2022. Next base: position 29,215,692 of record CM055822.1, read on the forward strand.
GCGCAATTTAGGACAGCAGCAACTGTTGTCAGGTCACTATTACTAGCATGTGGTATCGGGTGTTAATTTCATTGTTGTGGGAACTAGGCTACTTTTCCCCGAGTCAAGGGCACTTCAATTAGAATATCATAATGTCTATAGGAACATTTTAAGGGCAACCAAGACCAGAGCAATGGAGGCCATTGCCCCTGTTGCCTCCATGAATTTCCAGGCCTACCACAGGAGTGTTTTCCCCTGTTAATTGATGAAACAAAATGGCTGAATAAAAACCTCTTTTCTCAGGTAGATAAATCCAGCAAGGTGTTCCAAAACATTGGAAAGATGTGATATTAGGAAGGTAGTGGGTGAGAGGATGGGATGCATTAGGAAGTATTTCCATATAACATGACTTATGTAATCATACAAGTGACATACATGTAGATGTAACTACGGTGATATCAGTGCAAATGTTTGAACTAACAGACCATAAAATGCCGCTAAATTACACTCAATCCTAGAGGGTTATGATGTGCACAAAGCCGCTAAGTCTGCTTAGGTGGGAATTGAACCTAGAATCTTTAATAATCTGACTCACCCGAATCTCCTCTGGTCCATCAAAATACTCCTCTGCAAAAACATATGAAGAGAAATGAAATATTAATGACTTGAATCATGTAGCATATATGATGTGACACATGAGTATATTAAGCACCGTCGATATATCGATATTACTCGATTATTCGATATTGTTTTGATATCGATATCACCGATAGCAATTTTTTAATCATATCGAAATATCGAAAATTTTGATATTGAGGAATGATATCGAAAATTATCAAAATGCGTCAGATTATCATCAAAATAAATCTCCCGTTTGTGCTTTTACTTGGTGTTTAACGTTTGCTGCATAATGGAATAAAAATCTGCGGCAAATTGTGTTTGTGAGTGAGAATAAAAACATCGTGCAAATGCCGTGCGGCGACGCTTTGTGCTCTGCGTTCACTGGAATTCGCGGTCTCCCGTATAATGCAGAACCTCAAAAGAAGCTGCCCTTTTTCGGCTTGGAGAAAGTTCCGTTGTCCCTTATATATTTTCCTACATTCTCTCGCCGGTAACGCCCAGCGCTGTAATTGATGAAAATAATAAAGACGATGAGCAACAACATGCCTGTGGATAGGTAAGGCCCACCTCTGTGACCTCCCCCACTAAATCCGCCGATGAAAGGATGCCTGAATCGGATATCCATGTGCATGTACACAAAACGGGGGTGAAATTTCATGTCATTTCAGTTTCCCTCATTTTTCGTGTAAAATTTTCCCCGGTCTTTGAAAAAAAAAATGCCCAAATAAAATCTCAGCTCCAAAAAAGCCTTTCCAGAGAATGATTGATAGCTGCATTGTTCAAATTGATACAATGCATCTCTTGTTTGTTACAAAGTATCTATTTCGGGTTCAGCTAAAGGCCACTGGACTTTGAGGAGTGCCACTGGTATTAAAATTGAGTGTTCTTTGCCGAAGAATAGCGATGATATCTCAACCAATGAAATGAGCCGGTTCCCGGCAAATAAATACGCCATTGGTTGCTTTCATCACGGACCATTTATGCTTTCATGAATATGATGTTCCTTCCACCGCAACTGGAGTGATTGAGCCACAGGTGCATGTCACATTCCAACTTGGTTGCCTAGAATTACTGTTGCTAGGGAGGCTCCCCTGTGATGTCCGGGACTGCCGGTTGCGTAGCCATAAATCTTGTATGGGAGAGAGAGCTTGTGACCATTTTCTCACAGCCTGCAGGAAACTAGTAGCTCAAAAATGCTGCCGCTTTCGGGAAATTTGTGAAGGCATAGCAGAGCTGCCAACTCTTCCGGATTCTGCGGAAGACTTCGCGTATTGTGATTACCACTTAAAATATATGCAGGAGGCCTCCTTTTGGTGCCAAAAGGAGCCTGAGGCCTCCTTGCATATATTTTAAGTAAGTAAATTACCGTCAAATACGCGAAGTCTTCCGCAGAATCCGGAAGAGTTGGCAGCTCTGGCATAGTTTGTCATATTGGATGCAGTTTCCATTTCCGTTAAATAATTTTGATATCGATGGTGCTTAGAGTATATGACATTACTTGTTTACAAAAGGTTAAAATATGGCAAGCAAACGTTGTACTACAGTCAATGGCAGGCATCATAAAATCTTTTTTGAGGAATTTTTAGGGGAACTATTTCTCATATCTTATTTATCTGTAATTTGTTTACAACACTTGATGTTATACTGCACAAATAAACATACACACTGTTGCCTACTAGGACATACATGGTAATCAGATATGACATTGTGTATAATGCATGCTATTAACCCTTCCCCATAAAAACACAAATTTAAGTACCGTAAGTCAATCGCACAGTGATGGAAAAAGGTACCACTCTGACAATGTGACCTTTTATATTTAGAATGGTTACCAGTTATTATTGATAGAACCATTTAATTTTAAGTTCAACTGATGCAGTGTGTGTGAGACTCTGACTCAGACTCATAACCTCCTGATTAATAGATGTAGATATCTAATAACACCTTGTCTGGTGACAACAAGCTAGCTACATCCCTATATATTCACTTCCTTGACCAGACTCTTACAACCGATTCATACTTCACTCGAATGCAGAAGCGAAGCGAGTTTAAAATAGTGGAAAAAGATTCTCAGAAGTCTGAACCGTTTCAACTTGAGTAACTTATGCTGTAACATTCAGTTTGCTATTGCATTCCTGTGAGGTATGGAGCCGCTTTCAATTCTTACGTCTGAGTTCTTGCATGAGGGCGCTGCTCAGTGCTCTCTTCTTTGCTTTCTCAAGATGTTTCTCTTGCCTTTGCTTCACAGTCTCATCACCATCTTAGAAATATGAAGGAAGATGAAGAATACAGCTTAGTGGAATTGTTATTGTTCGTAATTAACCATTTACTTAAACGTGAGGTAAATCCAATATTGGTAATGTTGACAAAACTTTTTTTTACTGCTTTAATATTGGAATGTGAAACTTACTTAATGTAAAGCTAATGTTGGGATCACTCTTCCCTGGAAATAATTTTGTTTAAGGTGATTTATTTTTAAGAAAATAATTGCCAATAACTTCATCGGTAAGAGTAACTTTCCTTAAATTTCATGTTAGAATGTGTACACAAAACCTGAATGCATTTTTCTAAATTTTCTCATGAATGATACAATGAAATCGGCAACAAAGAATCACAAGTTGATTTCTGTACTTATCTCTGAATTCTTATAAAGTAATGATGCATTTACAGATATTTTACCATTGATGTATACTGGCATATCACAGTGGCGGATCAAGGTGCCCCTTTTTGAAAATCAATCATGTACAAAAATTACCATCTATTTTCCAAGTTTTAGGTCTTATTCCCCCTCCCTTATTTATCATTGTGTGTACCCCCCCTTTCTGTGTCCCTGGATCCGCCCCTGGCATGCTACTACTCTTCTAACGGATCTAACTGGACATGTTTAATGTACTGATTGATGGACTGATGCACTGATTATTAAAGCGTTCTGTAGCTATTGGTGTTTTATTGCTTTATTTGCCTTCTTGCAGTAACCCATTGTTACCATAACTTACCATAGTGCATAGCGACTACTTTTGGAGGTACATATTTCTTGGGCTTTGTATCTTCATCATCATCACTACTTTCTTCGTTGTCTTCCTCTTCCAACTACAAATGATAACAAAGAACATAAGTTTGATAGTTTTTGCAGAGAGCTTTTAGATGGACCCCCAAAATGCCATTGATTACAAGAGACTTGTGGAGATATTTAAAAGGACAGAGCATGTAATACTCCATGAACCTCTTGGGCAAAACAGCCCCATGGATGACAGTGCCAACACAGCAACCAATTGACCAAGCTTCCAGATTCATCAATTTTCAGGACTTTATACAACAACAAACTGAAATGGTAGTTATAAGTACTGATGACACATCATCTTCCACTTCCACCACGGCATAAAAATGCTTGTTCAAAAACCCACATTGTCGCAAGGACTCTGACACAGCCATTTCTACCCAGTTGTACCTCCAGTTCTTTTCAGAACTAATTACTACTCAATTGAGATTCCACATGGTGTCACCGCAATTAGTCTTACTTATTATCCTCACCATGCAAAGCTACAAGTTTTACATTTCTACCCAAGTCATGGAGACGTAAGCTGTTCCGATAGAACAGGAAAAACCAGAGTCAGCCCCAGGCATCAAAAAGGATTTTAAGCAGGCCAGTTCTGCCTTTGTGGCTGGTGAGGAGAGTTTAAGAGTTTCCCTTGGGCATATCTGCCATGCGTCCATCTTTTTGATGCCATAGTTGACCCTGAATGACCAGTCAGTCAGCATAGAGGTGGTCAAGGAACTTCTGCACTAATTCTACTTGGGTCAGCGAGTCAGAGCTTGGGTCATGCTCATCAGCACATTTTTGACGATGTTGTCGATAAATGCTTCAAGGTACAAATGTTTTACAATGAAATTCGCCATCAATGGCTGAGCAGCGGAAAGAGAAAGCTTATAAACTAGCCTCCTTGGTTATGAAAGGATCTTCAGCCCCAATAAAAGAAAAATGCTTTACAACCTACAGAAACGCCATGGCGAGATATGGGGGTAACTGGGGTTCTTTTCGCAGCTCCTTTAGCCGCAACTTTCACTCGCCAAAGAAGCCAAGTTTAAGTCGCTAGTCAACAGGTGAACAACAAAGTTTAAAAAACGTACAAAACGTTTCTTCACCAATGGAAGTTGATCACACAAGACTCTTGGATTTTACAAACAATTCAGGGATTTCATTTGGAATTTATACGCACTCCTGTTCAGCGACATGTGCCAATCACACAGGCTCTTCACAACAGAGATTCAGAAGATGCTGGAGAAAGGGACAGTGATGGGAAAAAGTGGTAGTGTTGGGTCAATTTATTTCAACTCTTTTTCTTGTTCCCAAAAAGAATGGGGATCTCTGTCTAGTCATAATTTTACGCCCACTCAACAAATTCATAACTCATCATCATTGCAAGATGGAGAGCATTTTTCGTGGTGAAAGACCTGTTGACACAGAACAATTTTTTTGGCATCAACAGAACGCTTATTTCACCCATCCCGGTTCTTTTTTCGATTCACTTGTCTCCCATTCAGTCTATCAAGTTCCCCAAAAACTTTTACAAAAATTTTGAAAACCAGTAGCGGCCCACCTACGTACGTCAGAAGGGGATCCTCTGCATGTTTTACCTAGACAACATCTTAATCCTAGGAGCTATGCATCAAGAATGTAAACACAATGTGCAACAAACTGAAAAAGCTGGGTTTTAGTCGGAATTAGAACTCAAACAAGAGTCAATGTATTTGGGATTTCTAATAAACTCAAAGAAAATGACACAAGAAAAACTGACCAAAATAGTGGCACAGTGCCTAGAGATAAAAAGGTGGCCAAAGTTTGTGATTTAGCAAGATTGATAGGGCGGATGTCCACAACAATCCAAGCAGTTCTGCTGGCACCTCTATTCCATCATTTCCCACAACAGAACAAGATTGCTGCCTTACACTCAAACAACTCTTACGAGGCTCCAGTGACAGTGGTCAAAGGAGGAACTAGGAATATTTTTAGACCTCTCTAAAGCTTTTGACACGATTAATCATAGCATTCTTTTAAATAAATTAAATTATTATGGTATCGGGGTACTCCGTTAGACTGGTTTACAAATTATCTCTCCAACAGAAGTCAGTATACTAGAATTGGTTGTTCTACCTCTTCTATCAACACTGTTACTTGTGGAGTACCCCAAGGTTTCCTTCTCAGCCTGTTGTTTTCGTATATTAACCCTAACCCTGCCAGACGCAGCAAAGTGCATCAGGTGGAAAAGTCTGGTACACTTTGATAGATTCAGCTGTCAACACCAGTGCATAAGCAACCAAGTCTGTTTCTATTGAGAGCTGGTCCCATTGAACAATGCCAGAGTTGTATCCTGCTGCGTTTGGTGACCACAGACTCTGAGGCAGTTCGGCCTTGAGATTTGTGACCTGATGGATTTTGCTGCACTGGGCAGTCAAGTCACTTTGACAAACGATGCAATCTGTTGCGTCTGGCAGGGTTTCTAGCCAAAATACCCTGGAGGGTTAGGGTTAATGACATTTGTTATTCATCTCCTTATATTTTATCTTATTTGCTGATGACACCAATGTTTTTTATTCTGGTGACAATCCTAATCTGGTTTCTATTATTAATACCATAACATCGAATTGGGAAATGTTGCTACATGTACCTGGCTCCAAGCCAACAGACTTTCTCTTAACTTGAACAAATGTAATTTCATGATTTTTCATAAAAAGTCAAATATTTCAAGTTAAGATTAATACTGTTCCTATTAAGCAGGTGTCTCATACCAAAATCTCATATAAAAGTGATTGAAAACAAAGTGTCTAAAAGTATTGCTATCATAAGTAGGCATAAATTTATTCTCCAATGTAATATTTTACATACTTTGTATTGTTCATTGATTCTTCTGCACTTGTCCTGTTGTAACATTGTATGGGCTAATAACTTTCATTCTAGTATTGACAAACTTGTGAAGTTACCAAAAAAAAGCTGTCCGTATTATCTCTAAGGCACAATTCAACAAGACATTTTTATGTTCAAATTCTCCAAACATTTACTTCCACCAACTTTGCATAATCTTTTTCAGTTAAATAGGTCTGTTCACAGTCACAATACCTCCACTAAAGTTCATATTCCACGACTTTCTCTCAACATTTTGTAACGTTCTCTGGCCCTGTAAACTGGAATAGCCTTCCTCTATCACTTTCTGAATGTCAATCACTTGCTTTTTTTAAACACAAACTCAAAAGTCATTTTTAATTCATCAGTCTCCTCAGTAATCCTTTTTTATTTTAATTTCTACTGTCAAGTTATGTATTGTCTAATTATTTTTGTTAGTCTCAGTACATGTATACACACTGTTATTGTTGTTTGTTGTGTGTGATACTCTATGCATTTTCTTCTTTTTTTTAGTGTAGCTGTTACTATGTTTTTGTATATAGGCTGTTTCCTTGACAAGTTTTGCTTTTTTGGAACTTGCCTCCACTTCAATATTTTTCCCACTGTATTTTTTTTCTTGATGATGATATTATGTGGAAATAAATGTTACTTTGAACTGAATTTAACTAGATTGGTGGATAGAATCCATCCAAGCTTGGAAAGGTCACCAGAACTCTGCATTCAGACAGCCGCATCAATGATGGGCTGGGGTGCTCTGCATTCAGACAGACGCATCAATGATGGGCTGGAGTGCTTGTATCGCATCACATCAACTTTCTGGAACTCTTTACAGTATGGTACTCACTCAGAGCTCTCTTGGGCAACCGACCTACATGTTTGCCTTCAGATGGATAGTTTCAGCAGCCCATTGTTCACTAAGGAGGAACACATTCTGAACTACTCTCTTGGCTGGCAGTGAAGATAAGGGTTTTGGTGTCTGGAGAGAAATATTTTGCTTTCAGCAGGTCATCTCTCAGGATCAAAAAACCTATCGGCAGACCAAATGTTTGGGCTTACTGACGTGAGTAACGTCTTTAACCGGTCTTAAACACTTGTTTATGACCGGATGAGGCAGGATCTTGTAAGTGCAAACCAACTGTCTAGCTGGACACAAAGTTTGTGACAATCATTTTGATCTTTTATCGCCACTGGCCATGACCCTATCATGTGTACAGCTTTTATTCCCTTATTTAAGATGCATCAACTGTTTTTTATCAGCAAATTATGTGAGTTTTTGTTTTTATTGGAACATTCATAATTTCCTTTCTGAAATGAAAACAAATACTTTGAAATTAGAATTTCACAAAATAATTGACAGAAGTTAAAAAGTGCCACAATGAATATATGATGTGACCCACCATAAATTCATTTCTGTACATATTTACTGTAAATCCATGCTTCTCATGATTATTTTTGAGAAATGTGTTATTTTAAAGCATTTGTTATCTTTTCCTAAAGTAAAATAGCAATGGAGGTAAATAGCCCAAAACAAAGGGTGATATATCTTTTTTTGGCTAGGAACCATCCCAAATCCTCCAAAATCCATCAACATGCAGTATGGAATGCCATGGTCGAGCGGTTTAGTGCATCGGATTTGTGTTCTGATGGCTGAGTCGTCAGAATGAGGGTTCGACCGCGACCATGGTGCTTGTGTCCTTGAGCAAGACACTTTACCATAATTGCTTCTCTCCACCCAGGGGTAAATGGGTACCTGTGAGGGCAGAGTTGGTTATTGTGTTTGATTAGCCCTATATGCGCTGGAATGGCAGCAATTGAGCTGTATACTCCCCAGGGAGCTGAGATGGTTTCAGGAATGAGTTATGAGCCTGATGAGCAGTGGTAATAATATAATGCGCCTTGAGCACCAGTTTGGTGGATACGTGCGCTATATAAGCCCACATTATTATTATTATTATTATTATTATTAAAAAGGTAGCCCAATTGTTGGACTTTGATGGAATTGGTACAGTAGCAAAATGCAAAGCATCCATGGCTTGGCTATACAGTCCCGAATCCAACAAAAACAGCCGGTGGAGTTTAATGGATTTGGTATGCTCTATTCGCTGGGCTCTACTGTGGAGCATTGAATCCGGCAAAATCAAGCAAAACCAGATGGTGGATTGTGATGGACTTGGAATTAATGTAATTGATGTAATTAATGATGGAATTGATGTAATTGATGTTGTAATACTAACCTTACTGATGAGATTATCAGGGTTTGGTTTAAATCTCAGGGGATCATTCTCAGCTACCAGTCCTGTGGCTGCAGTCTTGACTAGTTTATCAACCTGGTACTGGAGTTTCTGATCAATAGGTCTCATTCTCTCAAGGACTGTTCTGATTTCAACGAGGTGCTCGACTGCTGGACAGCCACTTAGCTTGCGACCCTCTGTCTTTTGTAACATGACGTACGTCACATTCATTAGGTAGCTAATTAAAAGTAAACAAATTGTATCCAAAACAATTGAAAACTAAATTTATAAGAAATGAGTTTGCTTTTTGGAGGAGGGGGTGGTAACATACACCAAAAATAAATAAATATTTTACTATATTTAAAAAAAATCTGTACAGTGCTCTTTTCCCTATTGTAAAGAAGTAAATAAATCATCTCACAAAATAAACAAATAAAAGTAGTTAATTCAATAAATGAATTTGTGACACATGTCAATTTATTGATGTCAATAATGGCAAAACAACTGTTTAAAAATAATTTGATAGATTATTTTTCAAAATATCTACCAAACAAGTTATGAATTTCTACAAGATAAACAGATTTTTCAAAATATCTACCAAACAAGTTATGAAGTGTACTTATCATCAGTATTGAAATTGCCAATTCTCAGAATATGGATCTTCAAATGTAAGAAATAATAAAATGGTAAAATTTGAATGTAAAACTTACTTAGTGTAAGACTATTAATATTCCCTAAAAATAACTTTGTCTGAGTTACTGTCATTTTAAGAAAAGATAAAAATAAAATAAAATCTTTCTTCACACGGAGGCCGCAGGCATCAAATGCAATAGTTTGGAATGGCCTGAGATGATCATTTTAAAAATGGTACTGACAGAAGTAGGGTTAATTTCCACTTTCAATTATTCCATGTTAGAATGTATACAACAAATCTGAACACATTTTTACTAATTTCTTGTTCATGATGCAATGTAATATGCTAATACTTTCACAAATTGGTTGATTCAAAGGGTGTAAGCATACTTGTAGAAGCAGTTTGGCCAACATTACCAATGTTGTACCTTCCCTCTAATGTATATCTTGATTCAAAGAGGGTAAGCATACTCATAGAGGCAGGTTTGTCAACATTACCAATGTTGTACCTTCCCTTTAACCCTAACCCTCCTAAATCATCTATAATCCTCCGGAGGATTTGGAGGATTTTGGAGGAATGAGGCACGTTCGAAAATCACCAATTGGAGGATTATGGAGGATTGAGGAGGGTCGTGCATTTGATAGTGGATGATTGTGGAGGATTGAGGGCATAATGGAAATTTACTTTGGATGAATGTGGAGGATTATGGAGGATTGTGAAGGATTGACAGAAACATAATCTTGTATCCTCCGGAGGATTTGGAGGATTTTGGAGGAATGAGACATGTTCGAAAATCACCAATTGGAGGATTATGGAGGATTGAGGAGGGTCGTGCATTTGATAGTGGAGGATTATGAAGGATTGAGGCAGTGAGCTTCATGCATAAACTCAAGTTGGAGGATTATGAAGGACTGAGGCAGTGAGTTTCATGCACAAACACATTTCGGGGGATTATGAAGGATTGAGGAAGGTACCTGGTAATTAAGGCTAGGGAGTTAGGGTTAATGTATATCTTGATTCAAAGAGAGTAAGCATACTTGTAGAAGCAGTTTGCCAACATTACCAATGTTGTACCTTCCCTTTAATGTATATCTTGATTCAAAGAGAGTAAGCATACTCCTAGAGGCAGGCTTGTCAACATTACCAATGTTGTACCTTCCCTTTAATGTATATCTTGATTCAAAGAGAGTAAGCATACTTGTAGAAGCAGTTTGCCAACATTACCAATGCTGTACCTTCCCTTTAATGTATATCTTGATTCAAAGAGAGTAAGCATACTTGTAGAAGCAGTTTGCCAACATTACCAATGCTGTACCTTCCCTTTAATGTATATCTTGATTCAAAGAGAGTAAGCATACTTGTAGAAGCAGTTTGCCAACATTACCAATGCTGTACCTTCCCTTTAATGTATATCTTGATTCAAAGAGAGTAAGCATACTTGTAGAAGCAGTTTGCCAACATTACCAATGCTGTACCTTCCCTTTAATGTATATCTTGATTCAAAGAGAGTAAGCATACTTGTAGAAGCAGTTTGCCAACATTACCAATGCTGTACCTTCCCTTTAATGTATATCTTGATTCAAAGAGAGTAAGCATACTTGTAGAAGCAGTTTGCCAACATTACCAATGCTGTACCTTCCCTTTAATGTATATCTTGATTCAAAGAGAGTAAGCATACTTGTAGAAGCAGTTTGCCAACATTACCAATGTTGTACCTTCCCTTTAATGTATATCTTGATTCAAAGAGAGTAAGCATACTTGTAGAAGCAGTTTGGCCAACATTACCAATGTTGTACCTTCCCTTTAATGTATATCTTGATTCAAAGAGAGTAAGCATACTTGTAGAAGCAGTTTGCCAACATTACCAATGCTGTACCTTCCCTTTAATGTATATCTTGATTCAAAGAGAGTAAGCATACTTGTAGAAGCAGTTTGGCCAACATTACCAATGTTGTACCTTCCCTCTAATGTATATCTTGATTCAAAGAGAGTAAGCATACTTGTAGAAGCAGTTTGGCCAACATTACCAATGTTGTACCTTCCCTCTAATGTATATCTTGATTCAAAGAGAGTAAGCATACTTGTAGAAGCAGTTTGCCAACATTACCAATGCTGTACCTTCCCTTTAATGTATATCTTGATTCAAAGAGAGTAAGCATACTTGTAGAAGCAGTTTGCCAACATTACCAATGTTGTACCTTCCCTTTAATGTATATCTTGATTCAAAGAGAGTAAGCATACTTGTAGAAGCAGTTTGCCAACATTACCAATGCTGTACCTTCCCTTTAATGTATATCTTGATTCAAAGAGAGTAAGCATACTTGTAGAAGCAGTTTGCCAACATTACCAATGCTGTACCTTCCCTTTAATGTATATCTTGATTCAAAGAGAGTAAGCATACTCGTAGAAGCAGTTTGCCAACATTACCAATGCTGTACCTTCCCTTTAATGTATATCTTGATTCAAAGAGAGTAAGCATACTCATAGAAGCAGCTTTGCCAACATTACCAATGCTGTACCTTCCCTTTAATGTATATCTTGATTCAAAGAGAGTAAGCATACTTGTAGAAGCAGTTTGCCAACATTACCAATGCTGTACCTTCCCTTTAATGTATATCTTGATTCAAAGAGAGTAAGCATACTTGTAGAAGCAGTTTGCCAACATTACCAATGCTGTACCTTCCCTTTAATGTATATCTTGATTCAAAGAGAGTAAGCATACTTGTAGAAGCAGTTTGGCCAACATTACCAATGTTGTACCTTCCCTTTAATGTATATCTTGATTCAAAGAGAGTAAGCATACTCCTAGAAGCAGTTTTGCCAGCATTACCAATGCTGTACCTTCCCTTTAATGTATATCTTGATTCAAAGAGAGTAAGCATACTTGTAGAAGCAGTTTGCCAACATTACCAATGTTGTACCTTCCCTTTAATGTATATCTTGATTCAAAGAGAGTAAGCATACTTGTAGAAGCAGTTTGCCAACATTACCAATGCTGTACCTTCCCTTTAATGTATATCTTGATTCAAAGAGAGTAAGCATACTTGTAGAAGCAGTTTGCCAACATTACCAATGTTGTACCTTCCCTTTAATGTATATCTTGATTCAAAGAGTAAGCATACTTGTAGAAGCAGTTTGCCAACATTACCAATGCTGTACCTTCCCTTTAATGTATATCTTGATTCAAAGAGAGTAAGCATACTTGTAGAAGCAGTTTGCCAACATTACCAATGCTGTACCTTCCCTTTAACCCTCCTACTGTTTTTGACCATTTGAAACCATTCAAAATTTCCACTTACCAAAATGCCCATTGGTTTTGTACACACATGGTGATACCATTTGAACAGTGTTGGTAGGTAGCTTTACTACCATTCAAATGGTTTTGAACGGTGGATACACTACACCTTGGTGTGTTTCCATAGCTGAATGGTTTCAAATGGTGAATGTACTACACAGTGGCTTATCATTCAAATGGTTTTGAATGGTGGATACACTACACCTTGGTGTGTTTCCATAGCTGAATGGTTTCAAATGGTGAATGTACTACACAGTGGCTTATCATTCAAATGGTTTTGAATGGTGGATACACTACACCTTGGTGTGTTTCACATAGCCAAATGGTTTCAAATGGTGAATGTACTACACAGAGGGTTATCATTCACATGCACTGGATACTGGTTAGTAAATATTGAGTCTTTATAAACATACAATAACATAGAAATTTCAACCCCTACAAAAATGGAACATGCTCAGATCAAAAGATGCTATCCATTTTAGTTTGTACACTTTTGTTTTTAGTATAGTCTAGCCTAGCCTTATCTTTGGTTTTTACCCTCACACAGTCTTGGAAAAACAAAACCTGCATTATGTAGATAAAGTGGACTATCCATCATCTCAGTACCCTATGGAGTTCTAACACATGGTGGCCAGTGTACAAGTAATTGATCTACCATCTGCCAATGGCACTTGGGTCTTTTGGGTATAGAAGACCTGTCATTCAAAACCATTCACTCAAGTCACCAGCATAGAGGGTCCATTGATTCACCACTTAGAAGTATCCAAACAAGGTTTTGTATTAGCTGTACTACCATTTGGAAGTATCCAAACAAGGTTTTGTATTAGCTGACCTACCATTCAAAACCATTTGGGGGAATCAATACTGTACACAGTTATTTCCCCATTCAAAACTACAAAAGTGAAAGGTTTCAAATGGTGGATCAACTTGTATGAAAAAGGTACCAGAAGTAGGAGGGTTAATTAATGTATATCTTGATTCAAAGAGAGTAAGCATACTCCTAGAGGCAGGTTTGTCAACATTACCAATGCTGTACCTTCCCTTTAATGTATATCTTGATTCAAAGAGAGTAAGCATACTCATAGAAGCAGTTTGCCAACATTACCAATGTTGTACCTTCCCTTTAATGTATATCTTGATTCAAAGAGAGTAAGCATACTCATAGAAGCAGTTTGCCGACATCACCAATGTTGTACCTTCCCTCTAATGTACATGTATATCTTGATTCAAAGAGAGTAAGCATACTTGTAGATATTTTTGAAATACCAGTAAAATGGAAGGGGGTAATGAAATGTGTAAAAATGCCGTTAACATTTTGTCAAATAAAAGATTTCTTTTCATAACCATGATATTAATGTTTCATTTTCTCAATAATTTCCCACTACCAACAAAGTAAACACCAATGAATTAAGTAGTCTTCATTCGTTTCTTCTATAAGGAATGTCCATTTTGAGGGTCAGTATTTCTTTTAAAAAATCACTGCAAATGCAAAACATTCATATCTTTTGGTTTCCACAGACAACAGCTCATTGACAGCATAGAACAATAAAATCACTGATGTTCATGAAAAAAATTGAGGTCATTTACATCCCTTAACCCTCCTATGCCCAGGCTGAAATTTGGCCCAGTCAGCACGGCACTCACAGACAGTCACTTGAGTATTTTTGGTTGCATTGCCAAATTGGTAGGTCAAACCACAGAGTCACACAGAGCTGTGTATGAGTGCACTGCACAAAGTCAATAGGTTGGGAGTTACATACAAATTTTGAGTGTCTTTGGGTTTGACCTCCTATCACAGCCACATGTGTTTGCATGTATTTTAGTGCACTGCACAAAGCAAATGGGTTAAGAGAGACATACAAATTTTGAGTGTCTTTGAGTGTTAAACCTATAGGAGGGTTAATATTTGTATCTAGTAGAATCAGTGGTTAAACAACTTTTTCCACTTTGACAAGCACTATATTTCCAGTAAATCATACAATTTCAGTATGATTTTTATTTTTGGTCCATTATATATTTATTTTTGGTCCTTTATATATTTGTTTGTTGTACCTTCCCTTTAAAATAAATGCCCACTAATTGAGAATGCCTTCTAGTGTGTTCAAGTTTGGTGTCTTTAGGTTTGACCTCTTATCACAGCCACATTGTGTTTGCATGTACTGAATTAAGAATGTCTAAATTCTCACCTCAGAAGAAGATGGTATTTGACCTCAAGGAAACTGATTCCTTTTGATGTGGACATCTCTCCATCTTGAACCTTTTTAAGGAGGGATTGTACACTACCGGTTACACTTGACACCTAATACCAAACAGGAAACAAAATATATAATTATTTATTATCTTATTGATTGCTGGCGTATGCTTTCAAAGAAGGAAATAAGGTTTATTTGTGTTGTACATTTTAAAAACTGAAAATGAAACTTATTTGAAGGCAGACATATTTGGAATTCTCAAAAGTCACAAACATATTTCTAGGTGTAAAGTTGTTGAGGGTATTGAGGTATGATCATTTTAAAACAGGCATTTTCATAATGTGAATCAATAGAAGAATTTCACCCCATAAACGTCTGAATTTACAAGATACTGACATATGTTTGGTGGTAAATTTAAGATGACTTTTTGTTGAGCTTAATGATCTAAAAGTTAACAACTTTTTTAAAGACTCATTTTAATAAAATCTGGTCACAAATGTTATTCCCAATTATGCATGTCTCAATTTTGTTGATGAACTTGACTAAAATTTCACATTATAATTAATATTAAGTTCATGCTTGCTGGTAAACATTTCTCCATGCATTTTCTTGTAAAGAGCTGATTTGAGTCCAGAGGGTTGAGTCCCAATGCAAAATGGTCATTGTTCATCATGACTTAAGTTTGAGACCGAGTCACTTATAATGTGACTGAAGTTGCACTCAAGGCAAAGTTTGAGTTATGACTCAAAGTCTTGATTAAATCATTGATATGACATTTTCATTGTTTCAATCGAGCCAGTTTTTACAAGTAAAAACATAAGAACTGAATACTAGGTATGAATAATAATTTTTTTATTTTTTTATTTATTATTTTTTTTACATATATCAGAGTTTTCGCAGACACTCGAAAGCACCAAGTATACAATGTTTGATAGATCTGTCAGTGAAATGAAAAATTCAAATCAATTCTTCAATATACTGATGACAGTATTCCATCAAAAATGCAAATTGCATTACACATTGCCAGAGTACTCATACTCATGAAAAAAGTACTCAACTTCAACTACTAGTTTGGAGATTCATACTCATACTCAAGTACATTTTTCTGTACTCGTACCAGTACTCATGAAAAAGTACTCCACTACAAGTCTGCACATTGCTACATGTATGTAGGACTCAGGCCAGCCTGTTGCATTGAGCATACTGGGTGGTCGGGAGGTCCAGACATCTGCATGAGTAACCAGGAGGTTGTAGGTTTGAGAACCTACCTATGGATTTTTGTTTCTTATACACAAGAAAACTGAGTATACAGTGCTTTATTTATACGTCAGTCAGTGGCGTAACTATAGGGGGGGGGCATGGGGGGCAGGTGCACCCCCCCAGCCGAGGTCCGTGCCCCCGCGGGTGCCCCCCATTCAGAATTTTGAAAAAATCCCTATTTGAGACTGCAGGATTCAAGTATTGACATGTCCCCTAGAAAAAGTGGTGCACCCCATAGTGCCCCCCTGAAAATTAGACCCTAGTTACACCACTGACGTCAGTGAAAAATCATATAAATTGAATATAATATCCCTTTTACACTTAGTTACTGCCTCTCTATTTGTCTTTTAGTTATTAATTCATATCTTTATAGTTATTTCATGACGCTGTGTTTATGTGGATTTTGTTATCTTACTTGCTCTGACAGTCCTTTTAGATAAGAGAGTAACTTTGCAACATCCTGCTCCATTACCTTTTAAGCAAAATAAACAGAAATATTAAATTTAGCACATCATAAAATAAAATAAACACTTCAGCCTCATAAATATTTCATAATATTTGTAACCACATGTACAACAATGGCAATATATTCTAAAAGGAAATTGATGAATAGAAATTGAAAAGTTGATACTGGTATCAAACACCAGAGTCTTTTAAGTCTTTTGAGCCAAGTCTCAATTAAGTCTCTAGTCCCTCAAGTCAAGTCTCAAGTCTTTGAGGTCAAGTCTGAAGTCTTTGAGGTCAAGTCTCAAGTCTTTGAGGTCAAGTCTCAAGTCTTTGAGGTCAAGTCTCAAGTCTTTGAGGTCAAGTCTCAAGTCACTATAGTATTCTCCAATACACCAAACCTTTAGATAACTCGATGGGAAAGGGCAAGGACGGTAAGGAGAATTTAGGGACCATGGATAAACTATGTCATGGGCACGGCCCCGTGCAAACGTGTTCTCTTGCGTGCCAGCTCAAACAAAAGAAATCAGCCAGCAGTGGCACGCGTGTCATGGGACGGACCCGTTCTGGTGGAAAAAAATCACTGCATAACAAAAGAACAATGAGACGGTCAGGCACCCAGTGCACTGCTATTGTGGTGGCTTAATCCGCTTACAACTGATAAGAGACCTGTAAATGCTTGGACGTGTTTAGATGATACAACAGTAGCATTTTCCCCCTGCCCATTATGTTGTTGGGTGAATATATGGGAACAAATTGGTTTTGGGCAAAATACGACAAGGTACTACGCCGTGTCTCTCATACACAGACTCGCTCCCAAAAACTGAGTCATGCACACCGGACGCGTAACCTGTATGGGGGGTTCGACGAGGTTCACCAACGGATTGGAATCGTCTGCAGTCTAGCGTGGCCTGTACTGAAAGTAGCGTAACCGAACCAGTTGATGACGTGTAAAACATTAGAAAAGCTTCAGAAAGATGTTTTGTTGAAGTGATTTTACAAAAAAACTAGTGTAAGTAATGACAAACATCGAGAATGAAATAAGGAAAGAAGAACACAGATGACACTACACTTTTATATTTGTAATTATTTTGTTTTCTTTCTTTCACAATGCGAGGTGGCTTCTAAAATTGGCGAGACGGACCTTGTAAAATTGTCACAAGTTAAGAAACTAGACAACTGAATATATAATATTACAAATGTGTCTGAATTTGTGGGGAGATGCATATAGTCCAATGTATCTGCAAATGAGTCTTCCAAATTAAGAAAAACTACCCTGACCCACGGAGGGAACGAATGCACCAAAGATGCCTTCAACTATAATCTGTTGATCCCTTTGTCACATGTCTCCCGGTCTTTTTTCAATGTTAAACCAGCGAACAAAACATACAGACAAAAGCCCCCGGTAATGAGGGGAAGATTTGTGTTCACTGGGGCGCAAATACAGCGAATGTCACGCAGTGTCACGCAGTGTCACGCGACCGTGCTCTTTTCCAGAACGGCCCCATCCGCATGTGTGGGCACACGTGGGCACATGTGAATAGTTTATCCCTGGTCCCTTATAAATTCATTGGTATGTTTACGTTAAAAATGAAACGTATAACTTGAACATTTGGCTTTCTATAGTCACATGCATTTCATATAAAGATAAGTCATGATATCATTTAAAATTGTGATGTAGATTAAATAATCTAAAGGAAATGACTTAGTTCAATCATCACAAAATCTCTTTCACACATGTACTTGTTATTCTCTTTTCAAGTAATCTTGTCATGAAAATAATCACTTTGGAAGACTTTGCTATACTTTGCACAAGCGAACTTTATACTGTTGAACAGTCATCCATACTTTTGAAACATAGTGCCGCGGCGACTCATATTGTTTTGGCATGGGAATGTATGTAGCCTGTAACTATACACAGCCTAGTGGTGACCAGCCGTGAGCTCATGCACATTGTGTAGTCTGGAAAGTGGTCATTAACCCTAAACCCCTAGATATTCTGTCTAGGAACCTTCCTGAATCCTCCAAAATCCATCAGTGCACTGTTTTGATCTTTTATATTCAGCACTTATGACCTGTACTTCTTGCCAGGTAATAATTTTACCCCATTTGAAGAAGTGAAAGTACCAGTTTCCAACAGTGCTGAATTTTTCCCAAAAAGTGCCCCTTGGAGGATTTTGCAGGATATGGGATAGTTAGGGTTAACCAAATCATTAACCGTGATTTATTTTAAACAATGTTTTAAGAACTAAATGTCTAATCAACGAATATTTTCCAAACAGTCATTGTCATCAAGTCATTAAGCTCAAGTCGCAATTAAGTGGCAAGTCCCTGACACCAAGTCCCAAGTCAAGCCTCAAGTCAATTTAGTCAAGTCCAAGTCCAGTCGCAAGTCAGAAAATGATGCAGACTCAATTCGCCAACTCTGTCAAACACCCCTTGCAATATTTTTGATAAAGGTGCTATACGTTTTAAAGAATATCTATTTTATATTGTTGACAGGGAAATATGTTTTAAAATTCACAAAAAAGAGTTGTTTTCTTATTTTTCTGGTAGTTATTAAATTGGATTGACACCCTATGTTGAAAAAATGCCCAAACTAACTTTTTGCCTAAAGCTAAAAATTGTTTCCAATTCTCAAAGAAGTTACGTAGATTAACAGAAGCTAGTAAAAATATCGATCCTAAACAATTTGATGTAGAAATATACATTGTCAAGCCCACATGAGGACAAAAATGTGCAGTGGGCTACACGCCCTTAGACTATGCAGTATTAGTCCGAATGCATCTTCTGTTCGCAGTCTCCTATTTTAGAATGATGATGTAATTTGTCACTGTGAACGTCAGAACATGGCTCATACCCCACACACTAAATAACATGTTGAGCAAATTCCCTAACTCATAAATTTATTATTTCTCCCTTTCAGAAAATCCCCCGCTTTAACCTTCACATTAAAGTTATGTTCAAGTATAGGCCATTACAATAATTGTTCGCTTACTTTCAAAAACTTTCTTTATTGGGTACTTTATGCTTGCCAAATGTCTTTGACATGTTTTCGTACACGTCTCTCTGTGACAACACCATTTTCAAATCGGTTGCCAAGTTCTCATAAGTTCTCAAGAGTGACCTCATAATATATGCATTTATGCAATGACATTGGCGCTCACGCGTTATTTATAAACAAACTTTACACAAATAATTTAGCGTGCGAGTGCACAGTTCATGTGAATTGGAAATTCATTGTAACTGTTATGTCACTGCATAAATGCAAGCATTATGATGTCACTCGTGAGAACTCGGCAACAGATTTTAAAATGGCGTTGTTGCTGAAGGCGTGTAAGAAAACATATCAAAGACACTGACATTTGGCGAGCAAAAAATACCTGATAAAGAAATTTTTTGAAATTAAGTGAACAATTATTGTAATGGCTGATACTTAATACTGATACATAACTTTTTTGTAAAGGTTAAAGCGGGGGCATTTTCTGAAAGGGAGAAATCATAACGTTAGATTTATGAGTTAATGTTAGAGTGTGGGGTATTTATCTTCAATTATTGGCCATTACTATAACTCTTCACTTACTTTTAATATTTTTTTTATCGGGTACTTTTTTTGCTCGCCAAATGTCAGTGTCTTCAACATGGTTTCGTACACATCTCTCTGTGATATCGCCATTTTAAAATTGGATGCCGAGTTCACGTAGTGTCATGATTTCTCACCACCAGTGCACAAAATACATGCAATGACGTGTTCACGCGCTGTTTATAACTTAAGTTTTACACGATAATTATTAGCGTGCGGGTCATTGTGAATTGCATATTCATTGTAAATGTCACTGCATAAATGCATGTATTATGATGTCACTTGTGAGAACTCGGCAACCAATTTAAAAATGGCGTTGTCGCTGAAGGTGTGTATGAAAACATGTCGAAGACACTGACATTTGGTGAGCAAAAAAGTACCCGATAAAAAGATTTTTGAAACTAGGTAAAGAGTTATAGTAATGGCCAATAATTGAAGATGATTGTATGCAAAGTTGGAAGCGGAAGGATTTTCTGCAAGGGAGAAATCATAGGTTTATGAGTTAGAGAATTTGCTCAACAGGTTATTTAGCGTGTGGTGTAGGAGCCATGTTCTGACGTTCACAGCGACAAAGGAAAGAATGTCGTATCCGACCGCCACTTTTTAAGGGTTTTTTGGAAAAAAATTTGTAACCACTAACCAGTTAAAAAATTATTCCATCGATTTTTGGGGGTACAGAAAGCGAAAACTATCGTTAAAATGAATTCGAGTCAACTCGTACCCCAACCAACTCGTACCCAACCAACTCGTACTCGTATATTAGAAGAAAATGGAATTTTGGTGTTGTTTTTACCCGTAACTGTCGAAAACCTTAGAAGATATTATTTGAATAAATTAAGTAAGTTGAGTTTCTCAGGCTTTAAAATTATATGAAAATTCCCAATTTTTAAGAAAATCAAATTAAAAAAAAAATTTGAATTTAGGTGTGTCGTTTTTACCCGTAACTTTTGAAAACCTTGGAAGATATTATTAGAATAAATTAAATAAGTCGTTTCCCAGGCTTTAAAATTACATGAAAACCTTGGAAGATATTATTTGAATAAATTTAATTAATGTTATGTAATCTCTCTTTTGAATGTGTGGTGGCCCTGAGAAGGGCCGGTTAGGATAGGTGGCCCTGAAAAGGGCCGTTGGTTTTGTTGTTAAGAGACTGGCTGGTCCGTTGAGGTGACTGCATGCAGCCAGTAGCACTGAAGTCTTCAAGTTCCCCGATAAGTACTTCTCCCACAAGCTGAAGATCCTCCCTTGCATATTGCGGCTGTTCTTCGCTGATACCGGCACATCTTTGACTCCTTGACAAGTCTCAACTGCAAGTTGACAAGTTGTGCCTCCTGGTGAAGCAGAGGAACTAGCTTGTAAAATTGTAGACAGGAACGGCCAGATTACATTGATGCTAAATGAGATAGATTACCGCATGCAGTCATGAGCACGAGTTGGTTCTTAATTAGCGGTCGCCCGCAGGCCAAATGCGAGTGAAACTAGCGGCGGGCGAGTTAAAACCCTTCCATCTGTAGTCCAACGGGCAAGTCAAAGACCGCGTTACCAACAGATCCCCAATTGCAGGATCTTGATCCTGAAAATAATAAACCGCAAACCCGTGATCGCAGTCACGTCCGGCTGGCGAGTGAAAAAAAAAGTTAAGGGAAACCCCTGAATGAGCTGCTAATGACTGATAACTTTAACATTGAGCGGAAACATAAAAGTGATCAGATTACATTGATGCTAAATTACCGCATGCAGTCATGAGCACGAGTTGGTTGGAGTACGAACTGGTTGGAGTACAAGTTTGTCGGAGTACGAATTGGCACGAGTACGAGTTGGCACGAGTACGAGTTGACCAAAATGAGCACGAGTTGGTTGGAGTACGAGTTGGTTGGAGTACAAGTTGACCTGTTTCCATTAAAATCCACTTTTATGATGGTTTTCGGACTTGATTTCCCTTCTAAAAAAATCCTCTCCTTCAGAAAATAGAAGGATCCTATTAATATATATGTAGTTGCCACTGCGCATGTACAATGACCGTTTTGGTCACTAACAGGGGAGTTGACAAGATCAAACCGACATGACTGAGGAAGTCATCGTATACCAAAAATGCCTGATTTTTCATGAAATAAATATCCTGGAAAAATTTGAAGTACATGTCCATCATCATCCATGTTCTCCACCTTACTACTAAGGTAGGTAAGATTACATTATTGGTTATATTTAATGAGAAAAAGTGGCGGTCGGATACGACATTCTACCCGCAGACAAATAGCACTGAATAGGAGACTGTGTCTCTGTGAACGGAAGAAGCATTCGGACTAGGTATGAACCATGCTCTGGCGTTCACAGCAACAATTATATCATTAATAATTATTCTAAAAATAAGAGACTGTGAACGGAAGAGGCATTGGACTAATGCAGTATATGTGCCACATTACCCGTTATTAACTATGAAATTGCGCAGTTTTCAAACTGCACGTATCTACGTACATTAAGTAACGTTTAGAGGTTTGGTTGGCAAACATTAGCCTAACGACAACGTTACTCGACAATGTGAATGACACGTTAGTCACGTCGACTTAGACTTAGTGCGCAGTTTGAAAACTACAGAAAAAACCCAGAAAGATCCCAACACATCAGTCCCTCGTGAACAATATTGTTACAAGGAGAACAAGTATGTCACATTGACGTTCTGTCATCTTTTTTGTTTCATAAATGATTTAATATGCATGGAAACGGTGTTATTCGTATTGAACACTGCGTCCACACAAAAAAAAAGTATAACTCACGTGCGCCGCCATCTTGTGTATGATCACATCATTCTAATCATAGGGGTGGGCAATTGGGGATAAAATTGAAAGATTAGAAGATTACCCAAGTAATTTGAGATGTCCCTATTTAGTAAACAGGGAAATATTATTAAGAATTAAAATTTAACCTATGATCCAATTTTTTATATGAAAGCTTTGTGAAAACAATTATAATTGATGATATTTAATAACAAATTATAGTAACAAATTATTTGCACGTACATCAGAGCAATGGTATAACCTTCTCAGTTGACAAAATGGCGACCACACAGGGTTCCGTTTCTCGAAACAGAAGACACAAATGGTCTATAGATTTCACTTCAAGGTAATCAAACCGTAAACAAAATCAATATATTATTTATACATAAAGTAGAGTTTCCATTAAACTTTTAGAAAATTCAGAAACATATCATTTTAAGCTATAGAAATTCAGTTACAAATCTGCGACAACTCGACCCTTGCTTGCTTGTAGTTGTACCATGGAGGAAATTCTTTTCCTTCCTCCATGCTTGTACCAAGTCGACCTTTGACAAAGGTACACACATGTATCTCTATGATGAGTATGTCTGTATGACTATGTCTAACAGTAACTAACACTAACAGTAACAGTTAGGCTAAGACTAGTAAGAGAATGAAAGTCATAGATTTGCATCCGGGAAATTTCGAAAACACACGAGGCTTTTTTTCATTATTTCCATTGATCATTAACCCTAACTCCCTAGACAACAAAGCCAGTTGGAGGATTTTGAAGGATTTTTATTGTTTTAGTACAATGCCTAGGGAGTTAGGGTTAATCATTAACCCTCCTACTCTAGGTGCACTTTAGTGGGAAGTTGCTAGTGGTCAAAACCAGTCAATTGACCGTTTTTGACTGTTGAATCAACTGTGCACACATGGGCACTGGTGACTTGTTTTGACCATGGGTAGCTGCCACACACTGTGCTGACTGCTGGTAGGTATGTGAAGATACGCATCGATCGCGGCCGATATTTTCTGCCCGATTTCTGTTCCGCATCGCGTGATGCACGCTGGGGAAATCCCCATAAATTCGCATTCTGATTGGCTGTAGACGATGATGACGTAGTGGAAAATCCCCTCTTACATCCGCCATGTTTGATTTTTTTATTTTTGGAATGTTTTGACCTTCGCTGGAAAAGTTTAAGAAATCACTGTTTTGACGGCACAAATACCACTCTAAGGCCCAATCCTACGTTATTGAAAGGTTAGTCTACATTATTGTTGTTATTTCATCTTTAAAATCCCAAAGTTTCATTGTATTTTATGGGTCCCAAAAAAATTTGACTTACCCGGAGTCTGACGCGGCCGGGTCGACGCGACCCGGTCGCAGCTGATTAACGAAGGAATCACAAGCGTTTTTGTTCAAACCACAATCGTTTTTATTCAAAAAAGTCGCGTTTTCGGTCACAAAATTCTAATCAAGTACCTGTCAGAGAAATGACGCTAATTAATGAGCTCCAAATGCGTGTAATTTCCTTATCAATTAAGATATCTCAATAACTTTGGTACCACTGTGTAGGATTTTTCAAACTCTTTCCAGTGGTACTAATTGCATTGGTATTGGTTCACTTTGAATATTTTCTTCACATACCTACTGCTGGTGACTTGATCATTATCACTAATATCAGCTTCAGGGGATCACTGACTTGTTTTGACTGAACAAACAATGATAGGGGTGCTGAAGGCTGCCAGTTTTTGACTGATAAATCAGTGCAAGGCCACTTAGGCTAGGAGTCAATGACTTGTTTTGACTGATAAATTTATTTATTTTGACTATAGTGCTTATATCAGTCCAAAACGCTGACTCATTTTGACCACCATCCACATTACATGTACCAATTAAAAACAGTCACCTCATTTTGACCAAAGTGCCTTTACCAGTCGAAAATGGTCAACTCATTTTGACCACCTTCAACATTGCATGATAATGTTTTTACCACTACCAGTCAAAAACAGTCGACTGTTTTTGACTGATTGATGTACTTGCTACACATTAGGTTTGACAGTATTTGACCTGTAAGTGCTTGTAGATATACACTGGCATGAACTTTGAAATTTTGACTGATTTTGACCCTTGTAGTAGTAGGAGGGTTAATAACAGCACAATCACAAGATGTTTCTTCTAATTTGACGTATTCTTAATCACTTTATGTACATGCTTTCTAAATTCTACCTGTGAGAGAGAGAGGGAAGGGTGAAGGGTAAAAGAGGAGTAACAAGGAGAATTTTGGTCATTAAGACTCTTTTTATTGTTTTGCACATCTTTATTGGGAGAGGAGATTGAACATAGGGACTAGCGACCCAATCAACCCGCCTGTGTACGTACGTGCATCATTATACGTGCGGGCCGCACACACAGGCATAAGATACGTGTTGTGCATGTGAAGCCTGAAGGCGGTACAGTTGCAGGTGCGGATCGGATGGTGTTTACCATACAGTTTTAGCGCGATGCGACCTTTTTTGTGAATGACGTACGCGGGACTAAGTGTAAGAGAACATGTGCTAATGATTATAGCGCACATACTGGTGGAAATTTGGTAAAAACTTCGTTTTACTGATGTGGATGATTTGGAACTAAATTTGTTTGGTGGAAATACCCTTTTTGTGCAAATAATGATTTTTTTGGCAAATAATGAAAAATTTAGGCGGTAGCTTTCGGGACATGCGGGCGGTGGACGCAAATCTATGACTTTCATTCTCGTGGCCTTATGATGCAACTTGACTTTCGAAAACTCGACAGTCAGACCATAAAGCGCATAGGGGGTTAAGACGACTCGACCCACGAGACAACTCGACCCTCGTGACGACTCGACCCATGAGACGACTCGACCCACGAGACGACTCGACCCACGAGACGACTCGACCCTCGTGACGACTCGACCCTCGTGACGACTCGACCCTCGTGACGACTCGACCCTCGTGATGACTCGACCCATGAGACAACTTGACCTCCTGTGACAACTCGACACGGACAACTTGAGCCAATTTATCGTTGCTTAGAAGTGGATCATCGTTCTCCCTCGAAAAAAGATTGATCACTAGGCTTATTCTAGCATCAAGTATGGCTCAAATTCTAGCACAAATTCAATAATTTCCCCCGTAATACACACGACAGGTGTCATCATGGGATGTAAACGCACAATTGCCCGTCGTCAAAATATGATTCATAAAAAATATACAATGGGAAAAGATTTGGGATATATTTAACTCTTGGAATCCTTTTTAGAATGTAGTAAATACTATAGTAAATATACCTAATCCCCAGGAAAAATATAATGTTAAATAAAAAGAAGGGTCCAAAAATGTATAAAAAATGTAAATATCATTGAATGCTGTTCAAATAATAAAACATAAAAAGGCCTATAAAATCAACGACAATAATAGGCAAAAGCATAAAATTAGGCCCTACACATTTTTAAAACGTGTTCATGCCCACGCGGTGGTGGCTTTTCTCCCTGCTGTGGACCGTACGATACTAATGCGAGATGTAAAATTATAGATTTAAAATTATTTAAAAATTATTACAGAACATGTTTTACCGATAATTTCCTGAATCGGAACATCCTTGATTTCATTACAGAAAGGAAAACAAATTCTTTGAAAATGAATATAATTATGTCATAAGCTTGGTTTAACGTTAATTTGTGCACAATGTCTAAGCATGTGTTTTTAGCAGACGACAAAATGGCCAATCCTCACTTGAGTACACTTTTCCTCTCTGTGTGTCCTCTATGATATTTGGGTAGAAATATTGCTGTATTCTATTTTTTTCTTTCGTTTTCTTAACATGCTTTATGAATTATTAGTAACTTTAGTACTAATAGATATGGCCAAAAAACAAAAGTCTCTGGTTTCTGGTAATAGGTCGGCTTCAAAATTAGTGCGGTGACACGCTTTTTTTGGGGGGAGATAATCTTCTTCTTTTTTGCCATCCAGTGAAATATGTGATATATGTATACGCGGTTATTGGAACCAGACCAAATTTTTCATACACAAAGTGTGGTGGCTAAGAGAGGCCTCACAAATCAGGCAAATGTTCATACACCTGTGTGAAAAAGTCATTTAACCCTAACCCCTTGGGTATTTTTACTAGAAAGTATCCTGAATCCACCAAAATCCACCATTTTTGTCACACACAAAATGCTGGTGTCCTGAATCCATCAGAATCCGCCAGTGTAGATATTGGACATATCCTGAATCATAAAATCCACCACTAAATTTCTGGCGGATTTCATGATTCAGGATACCATGCTCACATGAAAATTTGTATAGTATGTTGCTGCATAGAATCCATCAAAATCTAACACATACAAGTGTTGGCTGTACATGTACAGTACATGTAACTATAATCCATCAAAATACATCAACCAACATGACCAAGCAGTTAAAAACTATTGAAATCCTGAATCCATCAAAGTCCGCCATATGCTCAATGTGGAGATATCCTGAATCCGCCGAAATCCTTCAAAACAGGGGGATGGATTTTGATGGATTCAGGGTGGTTAGGGTTAAATAAAACACAGTGCTGTGTTTTAAATGACTTTTTCACACAGGCTCATGGCAGAATTCCAATCGATCCAGCAATTTTGGCTGCAATTGGACATTGTTTCATAGCAACAACAAAAAAGAAAACTAAAAATGCCAACGTGCGGGTCTGAGGCGATGCGTGCTGTGACCAGAAACCAGAGACTTACTTTGCTGGCACTTCTTTAATTAGGACTGTAATTAGGCCATGCTTGCTGTACCATGAGACTGCATACAAAATGTCCAGTATTATAGCCTATCGGCTGTTATTAAGTTTCATGATAATCAAAATAATGTCACGCTTGTTTGACGTTGCCCCGTTCCAAAACACTGTATTCAGTTTCAAATTTTACATTAAACAATAAACATTATTTTAAATAATACAAAAATTACCATCAATAAAAGGCTTGCCACAATTCTTTTCAGACACTTTTACACGTTTACACTAGAGTTTTTAAATATATCATCATCATGGCTATGCATTTTGTCTACAGAATCAAAGCAGACAGACAGTATCAATCCGTTCCAGATTTACCAGCTCCAATTGGTTACTCAGAGAGAGCTTTAGCCGATGTGACTGTACATGACACAGAGTCCAGCTTGGCTGTCAAGGTATGAAAACAAGTACATCCGGTCTTCCAGTTTAACCCTTTCCTATTTCACACTGCCTCACTTTGGGATTTCTTCAAATCAGCTTCCATAAAATCTGTTACCTTCCTCAATTCAAAAGAAATGTCAACAGATCTATAACTTCTCTGTGATTTCTTCATTGTAGCTCCACCTTGAGTGGCCATTTGGACTTATGAACAGCGATCTTCATAACTAAAAATAATCAATTAAAATTATAGGTACATATGTGTTGAGATCAACCGTTTTTACTTATATGATTGGAAATGTATTTTGTCTTTTCAGAAATATTGGGATGTTGCACTGGGCCCACTCAAGCAGCTACCAATGAACCTATTCATAATGTACATGTCTGGTAACTC
The DNA here is from genome assembly GCA_029582265.1 of Zoroaster sp. YZ-2022. Taxonomy (NCBI): domain Eukaryota; kingdom Metazoa; phylum Echinodermata; class Asteroidea; order Forcipulatida; family Zoroasteridae; genus Zoroaster; species Zoroaster sp. YZ-2022. The sequence continues at coordinate 29,244,156 of CM055822.1, forward strand.
AATCTCCATATTCCCTATTATGATGGTTGGTATGATGGTCTGGCGACCCATACAGGCCCTCTTAGCAATCAAAACAAGTGAGTACCAATATATTTTTTAAGATTTCAAATCTTTCATACAAATATATAGGAACAAAAATTCTTATTGTTATTATTATTCATTGTTATTATTATAATTTGTATTTATTTATTTATTTTATTTTATTTTATTTTTTTTGGAGGGGGGGAGAAACTTTCTGTTTGCTCTGGCCGTCCTGAAGACAGACAGAACACACTGTTCGAAACATCTAGAACTATCTTTAATAATAATAATAATAATAATAATAATGTGGACTTATATAGCGCACGTATCCACCAAACTGGTGCTTAAGGCGCATTATATTATTACCCCTGCTCCTCGGGCTCATAAATCATTCCTGAAACCATGTCAGCTCCCTGGGGAGTATACAGCTCAATTGCTGCCATTACAGCGCATATAGGGCTAATCAAACACAACCAGCTCTGCCCTCACAGGTACCCATTTACCCCTGGGTGGAGAGAAGCAATTATGGTAAAGTGTCTTGCTCAAGGACACAAGCACCATGGTCGCGGTTGAGATTCGAACCCACATTCTGACGACTCGGCAATCAGAACACAAATCCGATGCACTAAACTGCTCGACCATGGCACTCCAGTTCTTACTGCCAGTTCTTTTCAGAACCACATCACTTCTTCCAAAAAGATTATTTTGCAAAGGTTGTCTTAATTGTCTTATCCTATCCACCGTGCAAAGTTTCAAATCACTTTAATCTGTTAGGAGTTGTAATAATTGTTGGTTCTAAGAAGAGCTGGTGGTGAGAAATTCAATGTTTAGACATAAGACCAGAATGGACACAGTTTATTACACACGCATCTATTATCAGTATATTGTTTTCTTCACAGCTTCCAAGATGTTAGAAGCCAGTCCACAGGCGCTAGTTCAAAAAATTGTCTACTTTGTCTCCAACCTACTGGGCATTGCCTTAGCATTATATAAGTGTTCATCTATGGGATTATTACCAACGCACTCATCTGATTGGTTGTCATTCCTTGAACCACAGCAGGTGAGATTAATTGTGTGTATGAGTTTATGTAAACAGTCTTGATCAGTCTAGATGTTTGGTGAACGTGTTCACATTGCACTGTACCCACACACTGTGCTTTGATATATAGATTTCTCATAAGTGTTAGCTTTATACAAGACAATGCATGTCCAAGTCTTTAGAGAACAGCTTAGGGTGGGCAAGGACTATGTCCACATCTGAATCGGTGTATTAGCAGGAGTTGGTGGTTCAAATCCCACCTGAGTTGTCTATGGATGTTTAGTTTACATGCTGAGCCATGTTAGTGAAGGTTACACTGTCTTTAAAGGTTTGTCAGGCTGTTTTTACCACAGAATAATGACCGGATTATGGCCACAGTCATATATCACCTGTGGTCATGCCCAAAACCAAGCATTTAAAAAAAAACAAGCATCAAAATTTTCTTCCCATTCATAATTTTGTTATTTTTGTTGAAATAAAAATAATCAAATTCAAAGTTGGGAGACATGAAACACTCATAAAGTGTGTGAGTAAGCGTGACCAAAAATAACTTTTTCACTCTGATTGTTTTAAACTTTGCACGGCAGCTAAATTTAACAACTGGTGCACGATGCACATATATGCTCTGCTCTGATGTTAATGGAACCCCAGTCAGATTACTTCAACTGTCTTGAGCATTTATTATTAAATTATACTCATATTAATTTGTGTTTTTATTTCTACAGAGAATGGAGTATTCAGGAGGCGGTGTCATTCTCTGAGATTTGGAGACAGTACCATTTATAAAAGGATTGTAAAGATGTCATTGAAATAACTGTTATTTAAGGAGTATTTTTGGAGGGTTTTGAATCATTTAAAAATTACTCGGTTGTAAAAGTAGCTATCGTATGGGGACATAAGTCTGGTGTATAATTAAGTGTATGTTTTAGAAATAATCTGGTTTGATGAAATCGCCCTTATAAAATGTTGGCAACTTTAAAAACATTCAATAATCAAAATATCACACAAGTTTGAAGTGTGTCTTTTATTGATAATCAGGTTTACAATGCCTTCTGAAAAATGAGCACTCGTTCAGCTAAAATGTTTATAGTTTCTATTTGTATTTCTTGATTCTCATAAAGTATTAACTCAAGATCACACTAAGGCTGTGTTGGGTATCCGGATACCTAACCGAAACTGTCATTACCCAGTTCCGTTTTTCGGTTCCAATTAGCCGTAAACGACTTCCAACAAATTTGACTCAACATTTAAGCCACACAAATGGACGTCTCCAATTTTTGGATAACATTTTTTGTGTGGGCAATGGGGATGCTACAAGTCGTTTTTAATATAGAGGTGGGAATATTATTACAGTAAGTCCACATTTATTATTAGTAGTAGTTTAACGAGAGAAACATATTCATATTGGTTATATTTTACATTCTGGTGTATTTATGTGTTTCTATAAATTGTTTATGGGTACCCATGTATCTGAAGAGTTCCAATTTCGGGTATCCAGTTCCTGAAATAACCGAAAACGCACAGCCTTCGCTCACACACATTGGAACTCTTTTATATTGTTTTGAAGTCACACATAAATGCATGTATAAGGTATAAAATTGGTAATTACAAAATTACCAAACGAGCACATTTGAATGTAAAATTTACTTGGTGTGAAGCTTGATGGTATCACTCGTCACTTGAAATAATTTTGTTTGAGGTGCTGTCTTTTTGAGAAAAGTTCAATTTTTGCCAACAGATTATCGCAAAGAGTACTTTTCCTCAATTCTATATTATACTGAACAAAATTATAAACGCCCCATGTGGCACTTTGAAACTTTTATTAGCCTTAGAGGTTGCAAAATCATACAAAATTCATTTTGGTGTTCAATATGCTACAGATTACTGTCCGTTAGAACACGATAGTGGCGTCTGGCAATCATGGACATGCATGTGGACACGGTGGGGGTCAGGTTGAAACATGGGGCGTTTATATTTTTGCTCAGTGTAGAATGAATTGAAAAATTTGAATTAATTTCACTATATTTTCGTTTAAACAATATAATTATAACTAGCCAAACTGGTCACAGGTTGCTTGTTCAATGTATATCTTGATTCAGAGATAATAAGCATATTCTAAGAATCAAGTTTGCCAACCAATGTTGTACCTTGCCTTTAAGTGAGAATTGCGATACTTAAAGGGCCTATGAAATGACATTTTATTTAGATATGTATTCAAACAAATAGGCTTTTGGTCACTTTAAACAAATTGGGCAACAAAATCAAAACCCCAAAACCTTGCCCAAGGTAACAGTGGTAAACTCAAAAAGTGTGTACTGATTGGTAAAGAAATAGTCAGTTAGCAAGAAAACAGTAAATTAAGAAAATCAACCATGATGTTGCATTTGATCCTGCTATGACATCACTGATTTGCTCATGAATATGCAAATGTGTGAACATGCCCACAAATTGGTAAATAAAATGTAGAAAAGTGATGTTAAAATGGATACAGAGTTGTGCATTATGTTTTCAAGATGAACAATTCCAATTTTATAGGCCCTTAATGATCCATATTTCGTGTGATTTTTGTGTAATATTTGGTTTAATTTTATGAATTGCTCTTTTCTTAGAAAAAAGGAAATTACTTTGAATTAATGACTGGGACATGAACTTGTGGATAAAGAGAGTAATTATTCAGGCATGCAACTTTTCAGCTGATCAGCTGATTTCTTTCATAATAGTGCTATAGAAAACTGAAAAACACTACAAAGTTTTGTGTGCTCGGCCATTTCCTCTTTTTTTGCAATTACAAAATTGCATGTCTGATTACTAAATTGATAGTTAATAAATATCTGAATTACTAATTATTATATGAATTTAAAAAGTAGCATGATAAATAGCAGAGCTGGACTGTTAAACCATGCTGTGGTCAGTTATTTTGTAAAATATCTCATCAGCATGTATCGATTAAAAAAAACCTAATATGTGACATTCTTTGTATAGATGAGACAGAAATTGGATGAAGTTACCGTTAAAATTGAATTGTCAAATGATTTTAGCTGATAAGGGTATCAATAAATGTATTTTCAAATCTACTGCATGTATTGTAGACACCTCGGTATAGCAGAACCAGGACAGCCACTGATCCAAACCAGTACATTTACTAATGTAAAACACTTTGTATATACACCTACAGTTTGGGATCTCTCTTCGGTGTACAAGAATTCTGTTTAATCTAATGCAAGTGTGGTAACTTGTTTTGAGAATAACAATTTAAAAAAGGTTTCCAATTTTGCATATTTGAATTGAAAATTTGTAATGTACCATTGGATGTGTAAGTAATCAACATGATAGTAGAATTTGTAACTGGAAGTAATGTAAAAAAAATAATTATTGAATGTAACATAATGCAGTAATCATGAAGAGCACTCTTGTCTTGCCTGTGGTACTGATCTTGTACATGTATTTGGAGCCTAGTATAACTGCAATTTGTGACCTACGGGAACTGATTATGAAAGTCCAATATCTGGAATAAATGTCATACAATGAAGTTGTAACTTAATAGCATGCACATTTTCTTTTTAAGGGGGATCTTTGGATTTTGGACACAGGGGCTTGTCCTGCTTAACTTAATTTTTTACTCAATGTTATGGTAAAGCATTTAAAGAAATATACAATGTTAATGATTTATGGGTTCCTCTTTGACCAAAAAAGAGCCCAATTTTGAAACGAGCCTTCAGGCTGGGTTGGCTGATTGCCTGCTACATACACCAAGAAGATATGTCCAATGATGATAAACTACCTTTATTTGGATTTCCTTTGTGCCACATGCAAATACTTTGTACCATCTTTGGTCGCAAAAAGGGTAAAATAAATATATTAAGAGATTTGATGTGACATGTTTTATATTAAAGTTCTAACTGCTGTACTGTACATGTTTTACTTTGTTGTGTGGTTTCTTAACTGCTATTTTTGCTATGATCTTGCCAACAAACTTGCCCTTCAACAACCTTCCATGCTGACTGTTTTATGCTAGCCATACATAATGAAATTATTCATTAATTTTTGTGTTTAAATATTTCTTTGCACTGAATTTGATTCTGAATTTGAGAAAAAGAAAAGACCACCTCTCGCCCCGTTTTCAAGCCACCTACGGGCATGTAATGATATGGGTTATTTGACTAAATTTTTGGTTTACTCGTTAATTTTACCAAACAAAGAGGGCGCGCTTCAAATACGAATAAGCTGGAGTTTTATATAAACAGTTCCCGGGTACCAGACCAATATTATCAGTGCATGTGTACCCTGACGGATGAGTGTTTACATGTTGACAGTGCACGTGGATCATATTCTGCTGTCAACACAGATGTAACCAAAAACACTTGCAGAATGGTAGAATTTGAGTGCCCTAAGAGTAAAACGATTTTTGAAAGTTCAGCTTTCACCCATACGAATTCCAGACACATTCCTTATATCAGAGACCATTTTTTCAATCATGCAGTAAGTACATTAATTTTGTTTTTGTACAAATTGTAGGGCCTAGTCGTATACACTCACTGGCCAGAAGTATTGCAACATGCTCAAAATAGCACTTTTTAACAGGTGAGATGATCATTTAATCCGATTTCATCGATCGTGTATTACATAATTTCCGAGCAAGAACAGTAAAAAAGAACATTGACTTCAAAACACAGGCACTTTCAAGAAGTCTTAAGTAGTGTAAATAAAATAAAATTAATTATTGTAACACAGTTCTCCAAACTGAACTTTGGTAATGTTGCAATACTTATGGCCAGTGAGTGTATTTGTGTTCGAATGTTCGAACGGTTAGGGCCAATACACTGGAATCCCTCCGTATCCTTGGCCCTAGTACCACATGTTTTTAAACTTTTGCTCTGCTAATTATTACAACCTAACACTTAGTGATTAGGTAACCATGCCCAAGCAGACACTTTTGGCATAAATTACATTATTTTGGGATAGCTCACTTTCATGAAATTTTCGAAACATTTTTGAAATTAAAAAAAAAAATAACAATAAAATTTAAATTTCACCAAAATTACCGATTTCACAAAAGTGAACTTCATGCCAAAAGTGTCTGCTTGGGTAAGCTTACCTAATCACAAAATTTTAGATTGTAATAAAAATAAGGACCTGTTTTCAGCTGATTGACAGGACAGATTGCATACACTAACTGGCAGGACAGATGGATTTGTCACCGATTTTGAGTAGAACGGGAGTCATGTTTCGCTTCTGATGATCTGCTTAAGTAACAAAGAACTCGGTCTTCTCATAATTCAATCACAACATCCTCCTGGTCATCCAGTCTTTATTGCAGATATGCGCGATGTTAGTTGGGACAATGCTGTGTTGACAGAGGCTACATCTGAAGGGTTGAAACCACAGTACAATTCTGGATCTGGATCTGGATCAAATACTGCCCAACACCCCTAATAGGAGCAACACGGGCAGGTATATATTGGCATATACGGGCCTGCCAGAAACACCGGGGCGAACCCCTTCTCTTAGCGATAAGTGTACTGGATTTTTTTTACGTTGTCAGCATAGAAGTGGTATGATAGAGAGTATTTCTTGATAATATGATCAATTTGAACGGTATACATGTATATTGTGAATGATGGAGGACCAAACATGGACTCCTGCAGCAGCCCATACTCAAGGATGTCAGGTTCTGAGAAAGTGTTGATATCGGCTATTTCGTCCAGAAAGATAGGATTGGAACATTTAAGTACAGTCCCACCCACTCCGGTGTCATTGGCAAGTCTATTCAGTGGGATAGTACATGTATGGTTTACAGTGTCGAAGGCGGCACTTAGATCCAAAAGGACAAGGAACACACCTTTACGATTGGCAATACACTGCATAAAGTAACTCTTTACCTTTAACCAGTTCGCGTCGGGAATAAAAAAGTTTTTCTGGGCCCCTGTGGCGGGTTTCTTTTTCCCACACACACCGTGAATGGAAGCTTCCACAGCGGGTGGCCGGCACTTCCGAGCATGTCACCATGCAGTCGTGCACACATGGCTGAACCGAGCATGTATACAAATATTCCGGAGTTTCCTGTGGCGTGTTTAGACGCTCTCCGATCCGTGGTGCAAAAAAAAATTGCGTGTATACATGGCCTCCGACGCGAACTGGTTAACAAGGCAGTCTCTGTTGAGTGAGCAGGCTTGTACATGTAAGGCTGACTGTAGCTCACACCACCAAGTTTGTTGCTGGTCATGTAGCTCGGTCATGGCATGCTTCACTATTATCTTAGACGGTATGTAATGTTCAACACAGGTCTGTAGTCATAATCATCATTAATGTTTCATGCTAATGTTACTCCGAGACCGACTGTAATGCACTTATCAATTGTTTCCCCCACTGGGCTACCTTTCTCTTGATGTGGGGAACAAAAAAGGCACCAAATCCCTATGTTTCATGCTATCATTACATGGTGGTGCCCTGGGAGGGGAGGGCTTGTGAAAACAATTGATAGTTGCATAAATATGCTATAATTATATACTTTTCATGTAAGCCAACCAATAAATAGGCTTAAGCTTTAAATTTAGCCCTGACTTTGTTAATATTTGTAACAATTTGAAACTTGTAATGGCTGAAACATGTCCTATAGATCATGAAATTGCACATTTTTATATCCTAGTAATATTATTTGTTGCATGGTCTCATTGACTCCTCTCTGAAGTTTCTCTTGGTATATGAATATCACTTGGTACATTTACTGTGACTCTAGGTGGTCTGGAGTGTGTAGGTTAGACTTTTAGATTAAAGGTTAAATACTACTGCCTTTATGAGACGACACATTTTGATTGAAAGGTGGCGATTTTCTCGCGTTAGTCTGCTGAAGATGAGGTGGGGTGCCTGTACTGGTGAAGCCCTTGTCGATTGTTCTGTATAAAATCTCTCAGGTAGTCATATTTTGGGCAGTCCCTAAGAAAGTGATCATTGGTTTTTCCCTGTCATTGCCACATTCACAGACTGGAGTCAGGCAGATTGTAGGCATGATGCGATTGAGATTGTTCCTGAGACTTTTGTATCTGGTGAATGTACTCTCAATGCTTTTTGTTTTGACTGTAGGAAGAAGTTTGTGTGACCATCTGGCTGTGTCCAGTCGATCCCACTGACGCTGCTGTATATATGTGATTATTGTGCAAACTTGTCTCTTAGCTTCTGAGACTGAGATTGGTGTGTTAATTTACTCGCTTGAAGAGCAGCTTCTTTAGCTAGTTTATCTGCAATATCATTTCCATACATATAGATTTGCAAGGCTAACAATCCAGGTGATCTGTATACTAACCCCTCTGACTGCTAGGAGTTTAACATGACAGCTGATGTTATTGAGCACACAGGTGAAGTTGTCCGAGGGACAGGCAGCGCACTCTGGCAATATGTCGGGATATGAGACTTTTTATAGGGGGCATCTTTTCCCAGATTTTCTGTAGAGCAAGGTCAATGTCCTGGAGTTCACTATGGAATCTACTGGGACAGCTAGAGATTGGCCTGGTGTATTGAGAAGGCTTACTGACCATTCCATTCCAGAGGGCTCAGGGTTGATGATGGCCAAACCGGCGGGGAAGGCAACAATGTCACCTCTGGTTGCAGTTAGGTATCACTCTGCTGTCTGCTGTGATTTAAGTGTTTCTTCAGCTGCTACCAAGGTGACTCCAGACATCAGTTTTTCTGACCATTCCACCTGCCAAGATGTCGTCAACAGTTTCATGACTTAGTGGATCAACCGTGTGAGGGTTGAATTATCTCCTGAGGTCACAGTTTTAGCTTATTGGGATCTTATGATCCATGAACTTGATGTGAGTCATAATTTTGTGTTTAAGTGGGTTATTTTGGTTGTTTCTTGAGAGTTTAACCCTCCTACTACTACAAGGGTCAAAATCAGTCAAAATGTTGATATACTTGCCAAGGTATATCTAGTGCACTTAAAAGTCATACACTGTCAAACCTTATGTGTAGTAAGTACATTTACAGGTCAAAATGAGTCGACCATTTTTGACTGGTAAAAGCATTGTCTTGTATTGTTGAGGGTGGTCAAAATGACAGTAAAAACCAGTCAAAAATGCCCCTGTGTGCACATTTGGGTCAACAGTCAAAACAGGCAGTTGACTGGTTTTGACCTCTATAGCAACTTCCCACTAAAGTGCAGCAATAGTAGGAGGTTTAAACCTTAACCCTCCTCCTACTACAAGGGTCAAAATCAGTCAAAATGTTGATATACTTCCCAAGGTATATCTAGTGCACTTAAAAGTCAAACATTGTCAAACCTTACGTGTAGTATTAAGTACATTTACAGGTCAAAATGAGTCGACTGTTTTTGACTGGTAAAAGCATTGTCTGGTATTTTTCAGGGTGGTCAAAATGACAGTAAAAGACTGATTTTGACCCCTGCAGCAACTTCCCACTAAAGTATAGTAGGAGGTTTAACCCTCCTACAGTAGGTGCACTTTAGTGGGAAGTTGCTATAGTGGTCAAAATCAGTCAATTGACCGTTTTTGACTGTTGAATCAACTGTGCACACATGGGCACTGGTGACTTGTTTTGACCATTTGGGTAGCTGCCACACACTGTGCTATGACTGCTGGTGACTGATAAGATCATTATCAGCTTCAGGGGATCACTGACTTGTTTTGACTGAACAAACAATGATAGGGGTGCTGAAGGCTGCCAGTTTTTGACTGATAAATCAATGCAGGGCCACTTAGGCTAGGAGTCAATGACTTATTTTGACTGATAAATTAATTTATTTTGACCATAGTGCTTGTATCGGTCCAAAACGCTGACTCATTTTGACCACCATCCACATTACATGTACCAGTCACCTCATTTTGACCAAAGTGCCTTTACTAGTCGAAAATGGTCAACTCATTTTGACCACCTTCAACATTGCATGATAATGCTTTTATCACTACCAGTCAAAAACAGTCAACTGTTTTTGACTGATTGATGTACTAGCTACACATTAGGTTTGACAGTATTTGACCTGTAAGTGCTGTAGATATACACTGGCATGAACTTTGAAATTTTGACTGATTTTGACCCTTGTAGTAGTATGCAGCAATTAATTAATGTTTATTCCAGTCTCAAGTTGAGTGGTATTATGTGTATGGCAACATCTAGTGGAGCTGCAGAGATTCCTTTCATTGTGCCAGTTGCTCTACGTAGAGCTAGGTATTGTACTTTCTTTAGTGGTGTGATTTTGTGCCAATTCATACAGGATAACCAAATTCTGACACAAGCTTTGTAAATGAGAGTGATGATGTCTGCAGTAGCCCCACATATCTCACTTTTTTGCAAGGATACTGGATGCTTTTGCTGCTGTGTACTCTATGTGAAGTTTTTTTATGAAGGTTATATTTTCATCAGGGACTACACCCTCAGGGTTCAGTCTCCCATCTTGATTGCTACCAGTATATGTTCTTGTTTGGTGAAACAAATCATTGCAGCTTAGGTGACATTTGATCGTCCATTTTATGTATTTTCTCCAGGTTTGTCTCAAGTCCTTTTGAATCAATAATCCTTGATGTAGATCATATTGTTAAGACATAATGTGCATATGTGATATGTGTACTGAGACCCTGAGCTAAGTCATTAGTGTACACTGTGAAGAGCACAGGTGCTATAATTGTCATTGTATGTAGGTTATAGTGCAGTTATTATTTCAGATGTATATGGTCAGGATGGTAAAGATGCTGTTCAAGCTTACCAAACTAGTCCAAATTGTTTACCATTTGGACATTTGAAAGTGTTTGTAATTCCTGAAGATTATAAATATTTGAGTTTAAACACAACATAGATCTGCAATTATCATATCTTAACTGTATTTCATTTGGTCCATTGACCAAATCAAAGTTGAAATACAATCATGGGTTTGGGTGGCTAATTTTCTTAAAATTTCATATTTAATTTTTTGCACAAAGAGATACAAATTTCATTAATTTATGTAAAAACAATCCTTAAAAAATGAATACGTATAAGAATGATTCTATCTGAAGTTTCACAAAAAGAACCTATCATACAAAAGCCCAAACACAATAGTTATACAGATTTTCATTGCTTCGTTATGCTTGATACAATAGGCCTGACATGTGTGTATATTGTCTCATTTGTCTGTACACCAAGTATAAAAACGTTGATTGATTTTCCTCCGCTTGTTAGCAATTAAACCACAAGCATGACTGTGTGTTTAAAATCATGGAGTGTTTTAAACAAATTGAAGGACTAAATCCTGTGACCTCGGTTAAGTGTAGTGTACCAGTGCCCTACCAACTGAGCTATCTAGTTGGCAGTCTACCAATTGTCAATTGGAAGTCTTCCAACTATATATAGATATACAGAAAAGTAATGAGAGGCCTTACGTTTCGGCCCAAGCATAATCGATTTTGAAGATGGCTATGGTAATTGTAGCATTTGAGAAAGACTCCTCGAGGATCAAAACATGAGCACTGGTATAGGTATTCCAAGCTAGCAGAATTGCCCAGATTTGAGTCCTGCTTCATTAAAAGTGTCTTTATTACATTTACAGGTGGAGATTATTCTTCCTGGCTATTCCTCAATACCAGATATCATCAAGGCATCCAGCCCAGAACATCAGATATACTATGTCTTCAAAAGACTGCCCCTGGCTGAGCTGACTAATGCACAATTCATACAAGCATTTGTTAAAACAGGTACAGAGATGTGGTTTTATCAAGAATTATTTCCAAGATTCTTCGACATGCTTGCCATGTGAACATTTTGCTAAAAACGACAATTACTGAGCAGATGCATAGCCAGAAATTTGTCAAGGGAAAACGGCAAACATTTTTATTTTTTAATGTATCACCCGAAAAATTTTCACCTGTAAAATATTTGGGTTGTGGTAATAGATCTAGAGCAACTGCCCCCTCCCCCTTTTGAGGGTAAAAATGGGGTCAAATATTTTGCTGTGGGACCATTTTTGTTTCAATTTATGTTTTTATTATTAAAAAAGGGTGCTCAAGGCGAGGGTGGGGTCATCCCCCCCCCCCTCGGTTACGTGCCTGACCAGAGCTATTTGAAATTACTATGACTATAGATTGATTTAAACTATTTGTACCTAGTCAGTTTTTTGTGTGAATTATATTTGTTGATTGGATTATAAATCTGGCTTTCATAATTAATTATTTTTTATTTCATCATGCAGGTAGATTTTATGGCCTGTCCATTGGTCCACATATTGACACACATAATGTAGCTGCTATTCTACCAACTGGTAGGTAAAACATTCTGAATAAATTAAAAAAATTATCTTCATATAATATCTCCTGTCCTCTGAAACAGGGGATTGAATACCTGTTTTGTAATAATAAATACAAATGATTGTAATACAGACATTTGTTATACTTTATAGTGCAATTATAATTCCTGTTGTCTTCTATTCCCTTTGTTTTTAAGGTAAATTAATACTGTCTGTCAACAAAGACACCTATGAAGAATTAGGCTTAGAAGGAAAGCCATCTCAGTTTGAAAAACCAAGAAAAACTACAAAGTACTGTAAGTGAAGTAATAGATCTCTGCAACACTAAAATGTTTATATGACAATATCATATTTTAATTGGACAATAATTCCTAAAATGAGGCCTTCAAACATTAATTGGTGATAAATAAAATAATTGATTTTTTTGTCTTTTTATTTTTCCAAGAATATAAGTAATATTACAAAAACATGTTTATTGCATTGAGGAAAGAAAACAAATTGTTGTCAGCAGTTTTCCCATCAGAGATAACTTTTCATTCTGATCCACAGTAAATATGAAGTGGGGATACATAAGGATCTCAAGAGCTGCGTATCAACTTCTTTTCACTATTTGATGTATAAATCAACCAATTATTTAAGAATTAGTTTTACTTGGCCATAATTCAATTATTTAAAGATTTTGCGTGTAAAGTGTACAGGTTACATGAACACGTATGAATCTTTTTGGTGCTTTTTATATGCACATATGTAATGTCAATTTAAAAATAGATGCTTTCCATACCCCTAGACCATCTTCAGGGATTTTGATTTCTCCACCAACCAGATTCATGAGAAAACAAATAGAAAATTGACATCTGTGTACATGGTACATGTAAATTGTACACACAAAGTAAAATAATACTGATTAAATAGAGTTTGTAATCATGGTGGTTTGTACAACTGTACACAATAGCACTATAATACTGACAGTGATATTTGCTGTCTAAACCTAAAGGATTTGTACTGGTCACTTGAATATGTATCCATGATAACTAAAACCACTTCACATATTTTGCTTATTTATTTTTTTGCAGCTGTTGAAATTAATTTAACTGCAGATAGTTTTTGCGTAGGCAAGAAAAACTATGAGAGGGTGCAGTGGTGTTTGAAAGAGAGGCTGGATCTGACCTTTGACTTCTTGTTGGCATGGCAACCTAATGGTAAATGTAAAAGAATTTTAACTTTCTCAATAAATTTATGAATTTAAAGATGCATGTTCATGTGTTTCACAAATTCAACATCAATTTTGGTTTTAATTTGTAAAAAATGTTTGTGGTAAAAGGGAAGTGAATCTCCAGCAAAAGAGATATTTCACTAAATATTTGACTAAATAAGGCATTGTTAAACAGTTCTTAGGTGCTAATATTTGACTAGCAATGAATTTGTGTACTGTTGTACATTAATTTATTCACTTACTTATTTTTTATCCATGTACAAGTTAATTATTTTGAAATACATTATTTAAAAGTAATTAACTTTCTTTTTACAAGGGAAAGAACAGTAAGGATTCACATGGAATATACATAATCGTGTTATTTCAAAAATACTTTGAATAAGATTGTTAAGAATTTATTTAAAGATCAATCATCGTTTTTGAAGGTTCAAGACCCTGCAAAATGTTAAAGGAAATGAATTTTTCTTGTTTCCTTCAGATACAACAAGAAGTCTGGATTCACTGGGCACGTTCTGGAGCAATAAGTATGAATGCCACAGGGTTGAGCAGAGGGAGCAAAACATAGTTATGAGGAACCTGACTATTCCAGTGATTGACAGCTCATACCTCACAGCCAACCAATGCAAATCAAGTAAAGAAGCTCTTACCACAAGTGGGAGTGGCCAGAGTGATGAAGATGACCATATTAGGTCATGTGAAGCCTCTGAGGTTCATGAATGGCTAGGAGCTGTTGCCTGTCAGTGCAAATGGTGAGCTTTCTACACTGAATATACTGCTTTAAATTTGTTCATTGTTAAGATGCTGGAGCTTAAAGCTAACTTTGTGGAATGATTTTGGGAAACTTTAAGTTTATTGCATGCTAGCTTTTGAGATTTAAGTAAGACTAATTGCGGTGACACCATGTGGAATCTCAATTGAGTAGTAATTAGTTCTGAAAAGAACTGGGGGTACAACTCGACGTTTCGATCAGTATGCTCTGATCGTCCTCAGGAGAATTTTGAGATTTAGTTAACAAAAATGTAGATTTAAAAGTTCTTCTTTGTACCTTAGCACTTCAACATTCAAATCTTGTCAAAATGTTTTTATATTCAAAGGCCCAACCAGGATATACCAGTGACAATCCATGTATTAAACTAATGAAAATAACTCATTTTGTGCAGTTTAGAATACTGTGATGGCTTTGTTTCTACCTATGTGTGTCCGGAGCCATCTCAATCAGTGTCTAGTGCTATGTGTCATCGATGGACTGGTTTCATTACATCTGAAAGAGTTCTTCATGTGCTAGATGCACTCAGGTGAGTTAGTCTTGAGTTCATAGCAGACTGTTAGTTGAGTCATAGTTGAGTCCTCAAATCTTGAGTCATGTTGTGTGTCCCATGAGATAGCTATAATCATCAGATATGCTAGATTTACTCTGAGTTCTTAACAAACACATAGTTGAGCCATCAAGCCTTAAAGGGTCAATATCGTCACGATCAACAGGGCATGGAATCGGAATGCTAGTTTTAGATTAACTCAGTGACTGAAAACAATACCCCACATGATAAAGTCATATTACCGTTGCTGCTGCATAAATGAGCCAGTAATTTTTAGTCACTGTGTTCATCTTCAACTAGGACACTGATTCCATGCCCTGTTGAAAATCTGCTCTGATCTTGACGATACTGCCCCTTTAAGTCATATTGTGAGTCACATTAGAGAGAGTATTCTGTATTATTAGTTGAGTCTTCAAATCTTGAGTCATATTATGAGTCATAACAGAGTGAATTTTCTATATGCTAGATGCACTCAGGTGAGTTAAGGCTGGTTCATGAACGTCAAAACCTTAGATTCATATGATTTATTTGCAAAAGTTGAATACATTTCAACTAGTGTGAATCACTCACCGCGAATTTATGAAGTAAAATTTGTGAATCTAGGGTGAGTTAGTCTTAAGTTGTTAATAGACCTTCACTGCCAGACTGTTTTACCTTGGCTAAGAGTTAACGTCAGATGTATCAAATCAAATTAGAGCTTAGGCAATGTTTAGTTCTCTAATTGTCTAGATGACTCAGTGGTTTCAGGATCATCAAACACAAGTAGCCACTTTTGAAATGTTATGTACATATTTAAAATGTCAATCACACGCATCTGGTGACATCATACACTTCATTATACATGCATGAACATGTTGGATCTCCCCATGTCATTCTGTCCACTGACGGTCAGTGTTTCATCTGACTTGTCTAGAAACTGCTTAGTAAAAGTTGCCATTTGTTCAGCTGTTTTTGTTAGCTTGGCAGCCTACCAGCATTTCGCAGTGAACTGATGTGAAATACAGTTACATGTACAATTCATCATCATCATGGCCCGTCCCGTCGTAAGTGACGATGGAGACGGCGACTCTCACAGTCATCTATGTACAGTTGGGTAGAAGTAGAGCAACCGTTGTAAATAGCAGAACGCCATCGAGAACGGTCGCTGGCAGTTGACTCCCAAGTTGTGTTTGGTATCCCAAAAGCGGCAAGATCGTGTTTCAGGACATCCTTGTATCGCAGTCTGGGTCGGCCGCGAGGTCGGGGGGCTTCAGCAAGTTCGCCATAGAGGATGTCCTTGGGGATTCGGCTAGCCCACCGAAGATGGCGCTGTCTCAGCAGGGTGAACATGTCGGTAGCTCCGGTGAGCCGCAAGATGGAAACATTTGGCACATGGTCGCGCCAGGAGATACCAAGGATGGAGCGCAGGCATCGGAAGTGGAAGGAGTTGAGACGACGCTCTTGGCGGCGGTACGTGGTCCATGACTCACTGCAGTACAGCAGGATGCTTAACACACAGGCCACGTAAACGCGGATCTTCAGTTTGATGGAGAGGTCTCTGTTGCTCCAAACACATTGGCGAAGTCGACCGAATGTGGTTGCGGCCTTGCCAATGCGACAGTCGAGTTCAGCATTAAGGGAATTGGTGTTGGAGATGGTAGAGCCAAGGTATTGAAACTTCTCAACTACACTCAGAGTTTTCCCGTTGATGTAGATGGTTGGAGGAGCTAGAGAACCCTGCGAGAGAGCAACTGTCTTGCCAGGACTGATCTTCAAACCAAACTCTGAGCAGGCTTTGGCAAAGGAACTGCACAGGAATTGGAGCTCTGTTTCACTGTGGGCGACAATAGCAGCATCATCTGCATACAGGAGTTCTCGAATAAGGACGCGTCTGACTTTAGTCTTGGCACGGAGACGAGAGAGGTTGAAGAGCTTCCCTGAGCTGCGAGTATGGAGCAGAATACCAGAAGGGTCAGGAAAAGCACGATGGAGGAGAGCCGAAAAGAAGATCCCAAACAGGGTGGGAGCGAGCACACAACCCTGCTTGAATCCACAGTGGACCGGGAACTTCTCAGATTTGGAGCCGTTGAATTGGGCTGAGGCTTGCATGTCGTCGTGGAATCCCATGAGGATAGACAACAGCGTATCTGGGCACCCCAGGCGCTTCAAGATGGAGAACAGGCCTGAACGGCTGACAGAGTCAAAGGCCTTCGTCAAGTCAATAAAGACAACGTAAAGCGGGCGCTGCTGCTCAACACACTTTTCCTGTAGCTGTCTGAGAGAGAACACCATGTCGACAGTAGAACGAGAAGAGTGGAACCCACACTGGCTCTCGGGAAGAATTGGCGATGACCTGCAATCTTCGAAGACCTTGCCGGCTATGCTCAGCAGAGAAATACCTCTGTAGTTGTTACAGTCTTGGCAGTTACCTTTGTTTTTGTAGATGGTGATTATGTTTGCATCTTTTAGGTCTTGTGGAAGACAGTGCGAGTGCCAGCAGAGCAGAAAGACATTGAAGAGCTCAGTAGTTAGAGCAACACCGCCACACTTCAGAACTTCGGGAGGGATGCCATCTGCACCAGGGGACTTGTTGTTTTTTAGCCCGCTGATGGCACGTTTCACTGCATCCAAGGTGATATCGCTATCAAGCTCATGCAGAGTGGGAAAATGTGGCAAAGAGGTTAATGCGTCAGGGATCACTTCAGGGATCACATATACAATTACAAGTACGGTATAGGACAGATAATCAAAAAAATAACAAAATGGTTGACTGCATTTTTAATGACACAACATTTTAAGCTGAAAATTTCACAAGTTGGCTGTTTAATGAATATCTTGATTGAAGCATACTCATAGAAGCAGTTATGCCAACATTTCCAAATGGAAATGTTAGATGTACTCTGAGATCGTGCCTTTCTCTATGGAGATCGTGCCTTTTCTGTATCCGCTCCCAAACTCTGGAACTCTTCTACCATTAAAGATCCGTGCTACAGAATCTCTGGACATTTTTAAAAACATGCTTAAAACACATTTGTTCAACATTGCATATAACTGATTATACATGTTTTCACTTGATATTGTTTGTGCAAATGCAAATATAAATCTGTCTTACTGTTCATTTATGTGCTCTTAATTTACTTGTACACTATGTATTTGTAGTTTTATTTATTTTGGTATATACATTTTTTCCAGCGCCTCGGAATATGTTTGGTCATAGATAGATGGCGCTTTACAAATTTTGTATTATTATTATTATTATTAAATGTTGTTTCTTCCCTTTAATTTGAACATGAGAATACTTACATGTACATGTATGCATATGTTTGAGTCAATAATAGAAAATGTTTTATGGTACATTTATGGTTTGAGTTTTCAATTCTATGTATTGACAGTACATATACTATGTATGCTGGTACGATATACTGATAATGATAGTGAGTTTTCAATTCTGTGTATTGACAGTACATATACTATGTATGCTGGTACGATATACTGATAATGATAGTGAGTTTTTCTTCTGAAAGATGTGTACAGGGTTTTTCTAATGTTTACTAATTGTATTCTCTCTCGGTGATCCCCCCTGACTACTGCTTCCCAGATTTAGCATCGTAACACAGGACATGATCCCTGGTATGTATGGGTTTAATGGCTTCTGAATAGCACCCGAAGAGAAAATAAATTGACAGTTTTGTTTAATTATTATTATTATTATTATTAAGAGTTTATTAGAAACACACATCGTGGCCCATAGGCCAAATTACATGTGAAATACAGGCTTTTAAAAACATTAAAAATTTAAAAATTTAAAAACCACAACAGAAATATATTACACTGACGACCACCCCCACTACCCTCCCCCCCCGCAACTGGCAGGTCAAAGAAAAACCATAGTAATTATGCATTGAGTAAGTGAATGAAATAGGGAACTGGGCTATTTTGGAAACGCCGTGTTTTTTGAGGCAATAACTGAAATTTTATACCTGTTGCGTAGAAATCGGCCATGGCTCTCCAAGCTGAGTAGGAGGTATAAGGGCAGCTGTGCGAGGATTATAGCTAACACCCTTGGCAAATTTCAAACATTGAGTCAAGAGTCAAGACTACATATCACTAATGCATCTTGATATGACATAGAATGATAACCCAATATAATGCTCGTTTTTGTACTGATTCAAATTTCTTGAGTTTGCTTAACAGTGATACTTGAATGCCAAACAACATTGGCATATTCAAGCACAGGTCTAATGTAACCACAATAAACAACAATCAATTCATCCACAGTAAAACCAAATCTATTCAAAGTCCTAAGCATGTACAGTTTCATATTAGCCTTCTTGAGCATATTATTAATTTGGGTGTTCCATTTAAGATAATTTTGCATCCAAATTGCTAACATTTTAGCCACTTTAACAAATTACAAGCTCTCTTGACCAATTGTCAAGTTTTGATGAAGTAACTGGTTCTTACTAAAAGAAATTTGCATGGCTTTACATTTACATGGGTTTAATTTCAAACTGTTATCAACAGACCATATTCTATGTGACCATGAGATGATTGCTTCCGGTATTCGATAAAAGTAATATCATCAACATATTTCCAGTACTCACAAGTAAGATCTTTGCCTGCATCATTAATAAGAATTTGAAAGGCTATTGGTCCCAATTTAGTACCCTGAGGCACACCACCGCTCAGCATAAGAAAATCAGAAAGCGAGTTTTTGTAATGTACACATTGCCTACGCTGATGGAGGAAGCTACAAATCCAGGCAACAATGGCCTGACGGTCTACCAAGATTGGCAAAAGAGTATGCCCCAAATTAAATCATTTTGCTGTTGTTTTTTAACATCCTGCTGTTTTTGCACACTGTAGTTTTTATATTGTTTGAGCAGTTTAGTGTAATGGATTTGTTATTCTGATGGCTAAGTCAGGAGAATGAGGGTTAAAATCCTGATTGTGACCATGGTGCTTGTGTCCTTGAACAGGATACTTGACCATAATTGCTTCTCTACACCCAGGAGTAAATGGGTACCTGTGAGGGCAGAGATTGGTTATTGTGTTTGATTAACCCCTGTATGAGCCACAACGGCAGCAATTGAGCTGTATACTCCCCAGGGAGCTGAGATGGTTTCAATAATGATTTATGCGCCTGATGAGCAGGGGTAATAATGAAGGCGCCTTGAGCAGTTTGGTGGATACGTGCACTATAAGTACACATTATTATTATCTATGCAATCATATTTGTCATTGTATCAACAACATTTGGACTATTGTATTTGTTTACACTGAATCACTGCTGATTATTTGCAATATTTAATAACCATTGTGTAGGAAGTTATCCAGTAATTATAACACCCTCACATTTACTTTTATGATAAGGCACATCTAAAAACCATTGATGCAAGTTTTATGTGGTTGCCCTGGGGGAGGGGAGGGGAGGGGGTTGATAACAATAGTGGATCAAGGGGATTGGATGCTGCATCCCCCTCCATTCACCCTCCCCTTCCCATGTGCATAAATAACCCCTCCTCCTTCCCCTGTGCACAAATATCAAATCCCTCACCCTGTTTGGTGGAAAATTTATGTGAACATATATATGACTCAATGTGACATTCATTTCCAGTCAAATAATGGCACAGTCAATATTTTGTGAAAAATCTAAATTTGATAGTAATTTACTTGCCTTCTACTATATTTCCTTTCTACTTTGTACTTTTTGTACCAGTATTTTAGATTTCCAAACACTTTGCGTTACATAACGAATGCTTACTTCAATTTGGTCATGTTTTTTCTTCATAGAAATGAGATCAAACAGAATGCAATGCCTTGGGCTACTCTGACTGTGCATGGTTTTCAAGATGCTCCTGTTTCCTGGGCAACAAGGGAGCATGGTTTTCACAAGTTTGGTAACAACCTTTACACGTTTATCATCTTTCCCGAGGAGCAAAGATACTGGCTGGTCATGGGCATTGGAGATCACGATGTTTGTCCATGATTTGTAAGTTTGTTGGCTAATACTATTTAGGAAAGTTCAGAATGAAATGTATTATGTAAGAGTGTGTCATACAGGAGGAAGCTTAGGATAATACCATGGCAACTGGCAGAGAACAATGTAATCATAAAAAACACTCCACAGGTAAAAACCAAAATGCAGAAATGAAGGGTGGTTTTGGCGAAATGCCCTTTTAATGTGTGGGCATGGCTGGGCATGGCTGGCATGGCTGGCTGGGGTGTCGTGGCCGAGCGGTCTAGCTTACCGGATTCAAGTTCTGGTGTTAGCAACATAATGTGGGTTCGAATCACGGCCGTGACACTTGTGTCCTTGAGCAAGACACTTAATCATAATTGCTTCTCTCCACCCAGGGGTTAAATGGGTACCTGTGAAGGCAGAGTTGGTTTGCTCTATATGCGCTAGAAATGGCAGCAATTGAGCTGTATACTCCCCAGGGAGCTGAGATGGTTTCAGGAATGATTTATGAGCCTTATGAGCAGGGATAATAATATAATGCGCCTTGAGCACCACTTAGTTGGTGGATACGTGCACTATATAAATCCACACATTATTATTATTATTATTATTATGTATGGAAAGGAGTGAAAGCATGAGAGTTTCTGGTCTTTGACTTGATGGTGTTCCCCCTTCCTTCCCACTCCCCTTCCTTCCCACTCCCCTGACAAAAGTGTTAAACATTTTGGATTATATAATACAAAAGAGGAGTCTCCAAAAATATGTTGGTCCTCTTTAATAGAGACAAGATCGTCACGATCAACAGGGCATGGATTATTAGTTTTAGATTACTCAGTGACTGAAAATAATACCCCACATGATAAGGTCATATTACTGTTGCTGCTGCATATGATTTTCAGTCTCTGTGTTTATCTTAAACTAGGACACTGATTCCATGCCCTGTTGAAAGTCTGCTCTTATTGTGACGATACTGCCCCTTTAAGTATGAGTGTGCATTATTGTGACCCTATTTATCAAAATGAGTCTGAAGTAGCCAAGAAATACTCTTTTGTAACAAGCGTTTAATCATAACGTGGCCTTAATCATAACATGTGGCCTTAATCATAACATGTGGCCTTAATCATAACATGTTAGCTCACGCTTCATTTCTACTGTAACAGTCCCTTAATCATGACCTTGCACAATGCAAATCAATAGAAATTGTCACTTTATTTCACCCCATAAATGTCTTAAAGGGATTATTTTGTCACAATCAGCGGGGCATGGAATCGATGTGCTAGTTTTAGATTAACTCATAGCCCAAATAAGGACTCCATCTCTGTATACACCGAAATGGAGTCCTATCAGACAGCAGGTCAGTTGCCGCACAGAAAACGTCTTTTGTGACATTTAAATCTTACCTGTGTGGGGAAGCTGAAACTCGGTACTAAACTTCCATGAACAACTATAATGACAAGAACTAAGGTTCGAATTTTAAAATGTCATTTTTACTTAATAGTCATTTTATTGAAAACAAATCGATGGATGTTCGTCAAGTCCATTTAGCGTAGGCGCGTGTAGCTCGTATGTATGCTGACACACCTGTGCCGATACTGGCGTATTTTTGTCGTAGCGCTCAAGTGATGAACAGCCATCAAAACTTAAGTAATTCTTTAACGTTAAATCTTGGGATTATTTCATTAAAAATACTTAGTGAAAATGATATTTTGAAATTCAAACCTCGCTGCCAAGTTTCAGCAGCTTCACACAGGTAAAAAATTCAGCAATTTATGATTTTTCACGAAATATTTCTTTTCTGTAGTAGCAATCTTTTTGTTAAATACTGGACGTCACCATAGTACATGAAGGTGACAGTCCAACCTGGGCTGGATTAACTCAATGACTAACAATAATACCCACATGATAATGTGATATTACCATTGCCGCTGCATAAATGTTGAAAGTCTACTCTGATCATGACGATAGTGTCCCTTTAATAAGATTAACACCTGTTTGTTAACAAATTAAAGATGATAATGTTCTTGTTATAATGAGCTCAACAAATTCAAAAGTGAAAATCCTTAAACTCATTTTGTAGAAACTGGTCACAGTTATCATATTGGAGTATTGAACAAAATGGTTCTGTTAGAAGTAATCTCATTTTTCAGCAAATGAGAAAACCTGTATTATTTTGTTTAAAAATTAAATGATAGCATGAAAGGGTTTTGATCACATTTTTGGTTTTAAGTCTTGAGCACGACCATCTTTAAACATTAGGAAATGGAAGAGCAAGCATTTTTTGGTTGATCATTATTGGTTAGATTTTTGCCCTTATCTATACAGAATTTATTTGTTTAGTTTTTTAATTTACCTGTAGGCAAAAGACTCTTACAAGACTTGATGTTAAAAGAATGCACTCTCTGATCAAAATCGAGAATTACATTAAAATAATACCACAAAATAATGTATCTTTGTACACTTATCATGTGTAATACCTCTGTTACAAAATTGGAAGGAAATACCCTCAGTCTCAGATATATTTGGTTTTAAATGGAACATTGCTAATTAGGACGATAACGAAAATAGTTTCAAGAGATACTTTGCATAATTATTGTCAGAACATTGTTATACCAGCAATTATGTGGCCCAACAAATGTATGATTGAATTCATGTTGGAACACATTTATTGTGAAATCATGCTTCTGAATTTTTAATATGTCCTCCACCCTGGGCCCTGTACCCCACCCTGTGCCCTGTCCTCCACCCTGTGCTCTGTCCTCCACCCTGGGCCCTGTACCCCACCTTGGGCCCTGCCCCTCCACCCTGGGCTCTGTCCTCCACCCTGGGCCCTGTCCTCCACCCTGGGCCCTGTCCTCCACCCTGGGCCCTGTCCTCCACCCTGGGCCCTGTCCTCCACCCTGGGCCAAGTCCTCCACCCTGGGCCAAGTCCTCCACCCTGGACCCTGTCCTGCACCCTG